>OX388320.1:10319913-10837666 GCA_947579605.1 Athripsodes cinereus | reverse complement strand
CAAGCCGTGCCTCGTCCCGTATGCAAAGGCAAGAGCCAAGTCTCTGCCAGACTGTACGCAGTGAAATGGAGTAAAACATTCATCTCATATATATATATATATATAGACTGTACGCAGTGAAATGGAGTAAAACATTCATCTTATATATATATATATATATATATAATGTAAAATGTTTTAATTTTTCGAACACCTGTCTTTTACAGGACACTCGAAAACTTATGGAAAAGAGTGAATTCTTTGCTGGGTGCTCCACGGCATTGGAAGTTAAAACAATCCGTATTTATTTATGTTTCTAGGTTTTCAATAGGATCTGCTAGTGAAGACAATTTTAATATTTTGCTTTGAATAGCAAATAAATATCAGGCTCTTGACTTCTATGATATCCGATAATAGGGTATAGAGTTTCGATCCATTTATATTTCTCGATTTTACTTGTAGGTCTACTCGTAAATCAAAAGTTCATATTGGTAAAGTAGCATTCACATTGCTTTACTTTGGATGATCATCCAGAGTGTGAAGGTCAAACCTGTTCATCGAAAGTGAACACGTCTGTTCACACGTGTTCATCCTATGCTTTCACAGTCATGTTGTATGTTGTTTGACGTATTTTTGTAAAAAAATAATTAAATTAAAAAAACACATTAAAAATTAAAACCAATTAATAAAGTTCTAAACCGCATGATAATATTGTGTACATGATTTTGACTTTCAATACAAATTCTCAGAGAATAAAGGGTCGTTCACATACGTTCACTTTCAGTGATCACTCCGGATGATCCTCCAAGATGAACAGGTGTGAACGGGCATTTCATCAATAGTGATCAATAGAGATGACGGAGGAAAGAGATTACCATTCGTCATAATTTTGATGAAAGGTCCTTTCACTGAAACGACCATAAATATGTTTCATCTTATTATTTGTTTTATTCTCTATGAATTTGTATTGAATGTCAGAATCATGTACACAATTATTATGCAGTCGAGAGCTATATTAATTTATTTTAAGTGTTATTTTTTATTTTTGAATTTTTTTAATTATTTTATTTTTATACGAAAATACGTCAAACTACATACAACATGAGTGAGAAAGTAGACATGGCAGTGAAAGCATAGGATGAACAAATGTGAACAGACGTGTTCACTTTCGATGAACAGGTTTGACCCTGACACTCTGGATGATCATCCAAAGTGAAGCAATGTGAATGCTACTTAAGACAAAAATAGGATAAAACTTGTTGATGGTCGTTTCAGTGAAAGAACCTTTCATCAAAATTATGACGACTCGTAATCTCTTTAGTGATCACTATTGATGAAACGCCTGTTCACGCCTTTTCATTTTGAAGAATCATCCAAAGTGATCACTGAATGTGAACAAAATGTGAACGCCCCTTCAGACTATTTTTTTGATATGATAATAGTTGAAAGTGTAGAGTTAGTCTAGTTAACAATTTTTAACGCTGCTATTTCACTCACCCCTCACAATTGAAATATAAATATTAGACTCATAATAAATGTAGGTATATTAACAAGTATCTCTATTGTTTAGTTGGTATGTATCTGAATAGGTGTGTTTTTATACTATCTTTTGACCTTCTCACGTTGTACAAAATGGCCATATTTTTGAAATACACAATTTCGTAACAAGAGTTGGTAGACGTACTAAAGGCTAATTATACAAAAATATTGATGCAGGGTGGATGTAGGTGTACCTATACTTATCCTTTTTTTTAGCATCTACCTTCTTGTTTATTGTTGTTATATAATTTATTTTTCCTCATTCTTCTTAGTCCTCATTCTTAGAGTTGGTCGGTAGCCTGGAGGCAGAGTCTGGGCCTCTTGCGCATGAAAAATCTGAATATTTTGAGAGCACGATAAAATAATAATAGAGAGAGAAAGGGAAGTGCGAAGGGAATACATTTTAATGCAATGCATAATGTTTTAGAACTCTTAGGCACAGGGCCGTCCTTAAGAATTTGATCCACGTGATCAAGCCACTTAGTTCTCGGACACCTGCACTTTCTCACACCCCTCTTTCAGATAAGTATATTCTCTTTGTCATTCTTTCCATTCACTCCACATGTTATTGCAATAATTAACGAATAATATCTATATTTAACTTTTTCAAAACTTAGTTCAGATATTTAGTCAATGGTTATCTAGGACTATCCATTATAAAGATAGTTATCGAGGATCATACTCCGGCAATTTTATCTGAAGTGCCCATAAAAGGACAGAGCAGGATAGTGGAAAAGACCAAATTACACTATTATTAGACATTTTTTATTCTCACTTTACCTACATCGAATACAAAACATGTTATACCTAATACTGTGCCCTTGATTCTTCTTGGATATAATAAAATTAATAACATACAAGTTAGTATGTAGGTAGATAATCTACTTCTGTGTTTATTTTCTGTGATGAGATATGTAGATATGCCCTTTGTCTTCCCACCAGCTGTACTAATAATATGTACATACGTAGGTAGGTACATATTATTATTTCAACTTACTTATAGGAAGTATAGAGGGTATTTATTTTCTTGGAAATTTGCCAAAATCGCACCGTATTTTCCATTTCCCAAACCCTGAACTTCGTACTAGGCATTCTGTACCTAGCTAAATATATCAATACATAGGTATATGATAGAACAACATACCTATCCACATTATATATCTATACCTAAAGTAGCTCTGTTTGAACCAAACCTTCTTTCTAGTTATCTAACATTTAAAGATTAATTTGATGTTTTTCTTTCTGATAAATTCTCTGCGAGATCAACTCAGTGGGTAGGAACAGATTCGAGTTCGTGTGACTGGCATTACAGAAAAAATCTTCAAACAATTCCTTTTTAATTATGTATATACCTATTTCAGTTCAGAAAATAGCGTTGGATAGTGTCACTATTACCAATGTCCTCATTGAAAAAAATGTCTGCTAGCCAACACCCTTGGTTACCAGGAGTAGCGTTAATTTAGTTATCTACTGACATACATCAATATAATAATAATATATTGTATATCTATGTCTGCATATTATGTACTCGTACATAGGTATTATGTACACATTCTACTAGATGTACTTGTATATAAATAGGTACATAATAATATATTCCTTCAATTCGAATAACCAACATAACGTACCTATATACCTGTGCATTATATAATTGACTTTGTACCTATATGCATAATTAAGTACATACATTTACCTGTAAATCCACACATAAATATTTGAGTCGGTTCGTATGTGCGTATGTCCTCAATGGACTCTGAAATAAGGAAAGACAGAAGTAAAATAATACACTCTATACGAGGTCTCATCTCCTGGGCAGGTTTAAGGCTAAAAACATTTTAAATATCTTATGTATTGATAAAGATATTACAATTTTAATGAGATTCCCATACATTCGCTTGACAAAATTGCCAAGCGAATGTATGAAAATCCAATATTTATAGTCAAACATTTTTCATTGTATTGAATTAATTTCAAAATGGATGTAACAATAAATAAAACTATACTGAAACTAAATAATTAGGGACTGTTTACAACAGATTTTAATGAAACATTGTGATTGCTAATGACAAAAAATCCTGAATTATGAGAATAAAAATTGCATATTTTTGACATTTTGAGCTATTTTCATAATGGAGGATATTATGAGACCATAGAAATCCATACTGTAGAATAAGAATAGTATTATGTAAAAAATCCATAAACAATGTTAATTGATTTTTTGTATAAATAAATACAAAAGTACCTCGGTACTAGCCATAAGAACCTATTTATTTTCGCCTAATATTTTTCTTTACTTTTCATGGCAAATCACTTGAAGATTTATGTAGGTACTACAGACTAAAAATACCAATTTTAACCCATGTATTTGCACGGTTTCTGTTTATTTAAACCCGAGCAATGCCGGGTTACAAAAGCTTGTATATAATAATATACCTACCGATCCATCACTCTTAAAATTTATTTATTGAACCAGACATAATTTTGCTTTTAGAACCATTTTAAAACTTCATACAAGAATTCCTACTTATGGGTTATATAGGTAGACAATAAACTTAAGGTGTATTTAAGTACTTGTAAGTACTTACATAAACATGTTGTAGGTACTCACAAAGTACAATCACCCTCATTACTTTGACAGTTTAACCGTCAAAAATTACATCATCATTATTCCGCGAGTTCTTTGAGGGAAAACAACACGTTCAAAATTTCTATCTCTTTCTACTACGTAAATTGCGTAAGTGACAAAACGAGATACGTTGAATACACTTGACAGTATTTTATATTCGTACTCCAATTGACCAATCACAATACAGAATGCAAATGTGGCGCCAAATGAGCAACAAGCGTCACAACAAAATTTGCTATATCGTATCTCCCTCTCTCATTCATATAGGGATGAGTGTAGAGGGAGATAGCCAAGACATTTCTTTCTTCCAGTTGGACAACGTAAAATTTCATAAACTCGACCAGCTGTGTGCGCAGCGAATGGCGTTATATTTTGCTATTATTTTTGTGTCCATTTGAATACTTATTTTCGCAGTTTTATTTTCTAAGTGGAACAGAAAAGTAAGTAAACTCTTTTTTTATTAGATTCACCTTGTTGTATAGTGAATAAGTAGAATTTATTATGAATCTGCTGGTTTTCTGGTAATATGCTTTTACTCTATTCGTCGCCGCGTTGGTGCATTGTTGACATAAAAGTGCCGGTTCCCGCCAAGCAATTATCGGATGATTACTTTCATCCGAAATTATTCCAATGTATACCTCCTTTAAATCCTTAAATCAATAAATATTAAGTAATTGCATTGTAGTTTTTGTCGATTGCTTCTAACCTTTCTTCACCCGCAACTCCGCTGTGTGCAAGGTGGCTGGCTCTTCAGGGTGTGCGTGTCGGACCTTTTTTAGGGAATTGATAAAGTACAGTTATCCGGAATCAACCCGCGTTTGACCCTCTTTATTGCAGGTATAAATCTGAGGTAACCAAGTATACTAATAATCTAAAATACACCCTTGGAATACCAAAACAAATGTGAAGGTTTATTTTAGTTTTAAGGTTAAGATCTTTATTTTTTATTCAAAAAGACATACAATAGAAATTGGAACCTAGCTAAACATATGCCCTGGTTTATCATTATGACTGATTAAAAATATTTTTTTATGGTATGGAGTTCATTAGAATAAAAGAAAATCATTTGATCTCTTGGGCATTATTTACTTTGATTTATTGTTTGTGTCATTGCACACATAGTAGAATTTCATAATTAAGTCAATTGAAACAAGTGTTTCTTTCTTATATAAATTATTAATAACGAGAGAGACACCTTTCGACTTATCAAGTCAATATCAAAGGTTGATAATGACTCGATAAGTCGAAAGACAAACGATAAGAAGGATATTTAAAAAATTGTAGGTGAGATGCCAATATGTTCTTTGCTATTATAATTTTTCTCCCAACTTGGTTGTTTTTATTAGGTATCATTATTTTATTTTATTTATTCATTCATTACTAAACATTGATTTTAACAATTACATAAAAGGTATACATTCAAATTAAATACAATCAATATACAAAGGGCGTGTTTATTGCAAAGGCGCTTATGGTTTTCTCTAGTAGATATTATTGTTTTGTTTCAGCAAATGCCAAGATGGAAACGGAGGAAGCCCCAGGCAGGCGTAACACAGGCATATTGGCTGAGATCCCAGTGCGTATCGGACAACTAAGAGTATCTCCAGAGCCGTTGACACCAGTGAACATGAATACACGTGTTGGATTGATGAATGGTGACACACCACGACATCCTTTCATCAATGGACACAACAATAACACTCCAGCATATTCTGCTTATCTAAGTCCAACTCCATCTCCCGATGAAATGGTTATCCAACAGAGAGGTAATCTACATTCTAGACCCTAGTAGTATGTTGAGTCATTTCCATTAAGATGAGGTCTTTGTTTTTCTGTTTATATTTAACCTAAAATAATAAATAGTAAAAAGTGTTTTAGCTAATCGTAAAATTGAGTTTTATTGAATATATGCATTGATTTTGTTTAATTTGTTATTTTTAGGTCGAAGGCGTATTCCTACAACATATTCTCCAGATATTGATTACAAAAAGAGTTCTCCTTTTACATCTCTACACATTACTCCACCAAAGGTACTAAATCTGCATTCACCTCTGAAGAATGGTGTGGTGACACGTTCTACTCCGAGGAAGAGATTGCTGATGAATGACTTTGATAAGCCTGGAAATAGTGGAGAATCTTCAGAACCTAATAATGACGCTCAAACCCCACTTAAATACAGAAACCAAAGCCCAACCAAAAACTCACCAGCACCTAAGAGATTCAAAATAGAATGTCCTGTGCCAGCCGATAGCAACAAGGAACCTCTTGCCGTACTTCTGAAGGCAATGAGTGTTGAACAACTCATAAACATTGTGAAAGGCATGGTAGACCAACATCCTGAACTTGAAGAGGAAATCCGCATATCTCTTCCTGCTCCAGACCTGAAACCGATTGAAGACCATTTAACATATTTAAAGAAAAATATCTTTAAGAGCCTTCCCACTTCTCGTTTGTACTCCAAAACAGACTCACCAGCTTATTCCAGAGCATCGACACATATGATTGCATTCAAGAAATATTTAGTAGAGCAAGGCAAAACATTGACAGACTCTCATAATTGGCACACTGTACTCGAGTACTCCATTATGGCCTGGTCTTATGTGAGAGGAACACCTCTATGGGACAACCATCCTCACAACGCTGTGAGACTTTATTGTTTTAAATACTTAGCTGGTCTGGCACTGACTTCTTTGAGGAGAATTAATCTTGATCAGGAAAGTTTGTTGGATATTAAGGAAAAATTTGAAAATATGTTGGCTGACAGTGATAATATCCTTTGCTGTTTGAAACATGTTGAAGTACAAATAAAGTCTGGACCTCAGAATGCCTCAGCCGCCAATTCATCCAATAGGAGAGGCATTTAATTTATAATAAATATTTAAGGATAATGGTGTTATTGTATTTCCCAAAGAGAATATATGATACATTACATTTATTGCTCAATTACAACTCTTTAGATACCGTGCCATTACATTTTATTTTTTTGCAATATACTGAATTGTTAGATTATGTTGTTTGTTTCATTGTCAAATTATAAATCCATTGATGTTTGATCTTTGTCTTGAACTAGGAAAAAATGCTGTCAATCTGGATTTTTCATATTTCATGCAAATGTTTAATGAAGTATGATTATAATTTACTTCAACTCTTTGTAATATTGTAATGTTTTCCTATCAATTTATCTGTTAATTAAATATGTATCATTATTTCTGACTTATAAATTTATTATAATGTTGAGTTGCGTAGTTGTGTGTAATGATATGAGGTTATGAAAACTCAATGTTTTTACACGATACATTTAAATTTCATAATTTTGTCCAACCTTCGTTTTGAGATTAATGCTTGTGTATGATTTTTTATTTGGTTCTTTTTTTTATAATTTTGTCCAAAATTTTGGGACTATAATTTTGACATTCATTTAATTATTTTTGTATTTCATTTTATTTATTTTTTTGTGTTTATTTGGTTGTTTGTTTGTATTGTGTTTGTCCAAATTATATTTGTAATTATTATGTTTCACATACATTATAAGTTTATAGAACTGACGTTGGAACGTTGAAACCAGGGATGTTGCGGATGCGGATTTTTGAAAGCTCACATCCGCGGATGCGGATGCGGATGTTTAAGATGTTATAGAAAAAAAGTAGGAACTATCTTAGTTGGTAGGCCTCACTGTCAAATATGTGACGTAATTGTTGCTACAATAATATTATGGATTTTTCGGCGAAATATTTTCCTTATTTTTTGTTACTTATTTGCAAAAATAAAATAAAACCGGCAAAAATAAAAACGCGTCGGATTATGTCACCAATTTTTTCGTTCCCATTGGTTAATGTCAAGTGCGAACGGCACGCGCCCCTAGCCGGCCCCGCCCCATTTCTTTCTTGTCGCAAATTGTCTTACATCCGCATCCGCATGAACATCCGCATCGATTATTGCGGATGCGGATGCAGATGTCCAAATACATGCGGAAGCTCCGCATTTGCGGATGCGGATATTCGCAACATCCCTGGTTGAAACTGACAATATCATTTAAATGAACTGTAGCCGTATTGCGTCAGTTGTAGTGATGTAATGAATATTTGCATATTTCAAAGCATTGTATTCGCAAAAAAATTTGCGAATATTATTTCGTTAATAATGTATCGAATATTCGGTTAAAGTACCGGATACTTACCCGGTACATTGTAGAAAAAGGTACTGCAAGAAAATATTCTTTAATAAAAACCTAGGAGATTTGTAATATTTAAATTCCTATACTATTTTGAAAATTCTGCGACGGGGGGGGGGGGGGTAGAAATTTTAATGATTGTACATTATTGTAGAAATTAAAGCAAGTCAATATTTGCATTCGCGAATGTTGGCAACAAATATTCGCATTCGCGAAAATCCAAAATCACACATTCGTTATATCACTAGTCAGTTCACTTAATATTCTATTTGATCACCAATTTTTTTAGCAAGGTCTTTTGCTATGGATGTGGAATACATGATAGTTGATACAATGTCAGTACACCTTTTTACAGTAATGATTTGTTATCAACTGAAATACGCCATTCTGCAGCGTACTGTTTTCTTCGAATATGTATTGTGTAAAAACATTGAGGAATAATATTCAGCACTATTTTACCAATAATTTCTTATTACCCTTACTAAAATATAAGAAAAAACTTGTATCACGTGCCTTAAAAAAGTGCCTTGGTGTAAACTAACCAGCCTTCAATTGTTTATTTATATATATTGTGAAATGTTATTGTAGGTAATTTAGTACAGAGGATGATATGTAATTATTTACCTGATATGTTATGAATAATTTCAAGATAATATGGTTAAAAATAAGTGGTTACGCATGTATAGAGAATGATATGCAATGCGCAACCCCAACTTACATAGTAAAATATTCTTAGATAAAATAAGTTTATTTTATATTTTGCCCTTCGTACTGGAAAGCATTTTCACCTACTAAATGATCATAATGTTTTTATAGTGTGATCATTACAAATATGTGTTGAATATAATAATGATAGTTTCATACGCACACTATTTTACTTGTATATAAAAATTCTAACACCAGTGAATGAAAGCATTATGCCACATATGTTTCCAATTCCTTTTCACCTGAATGAAGGTGTGATGTACAGATGTACAGCCTTATTATGTGAAAATAAAATAACAAAAAAGAGTTCCAGAAATCCAAATTATAAAGCGGTTGCGTTACAATACTTACTCATTGTAGTAAGATGTCTTACTACTTTGTCTATATCACATAACACATTTATCCACTGATCAATAAAGTTAAATCTTTAGGTGAAAATTATGCTTTAGTTACAAGTATTTCGTAATTATTATCATTGTGATGAGAATATTTTCTAAATTGTCTCCCTTAACAATATAAGACGTACTATTTGAATTTATTTTAGTTTTACATTATATGATTATTTTATTATTTATGTAAGTCTTGCACAAATACAATGTTTTTCTATTTTTTCCATGCAAAATCAAAAAGTACATTGTATAAAACACCCAATGTAACTACATTTTAAAACAAAGTAATAAAATAATGTTAATCTTTAATTTAATTGGTATATCATTTGTTGCATTGTTCTTCAATTGCTACATGCTTAATAATAAATGATTATTTGAAATATACATTGTGTTCCAAGAATCAAAATAATAACAGTCTTTTGTTTTAATATAAATATTGACATGTGAAATGACAACTTGCTTTTGTTCTACACAGTTCTGGTTACTACTTCTTGTTTGTAAATGATACTGTTTAGTAAAATTACTCCATCGTAACAAATTAATGATTTATCAAACACTGCAATCCAAATTCATTTTTTCTCTTAACATTGGCCATTGATTATTTTCATTTAAACAGATGAGATGTGTAAGCATGATTTGTTCACCCAGTTCTTGAAGCCACTAGAGATATTCATATTCCGAGATCGAATCAAAATTTCTAAAAAAATGTATGCTTTAATATACTTAATATTAAAGTTGTATAACTTTAGTTTGTGGAATTAAAAAAGTATTTCATTCTACCTTCAATATTAACAGTGAAAATTATAATTTTTTGACCCTAGAACTGGGTGGTCAGTATATTTATAATTTTTTTAAGATAAGTGCTTATTTTAATCTGTGAAATTTCCCACTACTTAGCGAGTAGTGAAGACTATTTCTACATTTTAAGAATTGCCATAAAGACTAATTAAATTTTCTTATTGAAATGTATTTCAAAGACTTAAATTCTTGATATATCTACTTTTGAAAATATAGAAAAATTATATAAGATAATAGAAATTTTTAAGTAATTTAATTTATACATGATAATGTGAAAAAAATGTTGCAATAAAATTTGTAGTAAATTTGTATCATTTTATGTGCCTTTTATTTGAAATAAATATAAGTATATTGTGGAATAAAAATTGTGTGTTTATTTTCTTATTAAATTATTTTCCTGTCCCTATTCGTCCTTTCACTTCCTTTTAGGAACACTATTTTATATAAGAAATCTAATACTTCTAGTGCACTAATATTGAGCGAGCATTGTGGTTTTTTGCATCCCCATTCAAAATACAGTCGATTCCGTTTAATTGGGACAAATCTTAAAGAACAGAAACCAATAGTAAATTTATATGTTTAATTGGGGCAATATTCCGCTTAATTAGGACAGTAAATTTAAGATCACAGCACATAATTATTATGTTACACATATTCTCAAGAAAAAATATGTTCTCATTTTTGCATTGAACTAAATAGTACATACCTACCCATTTCTTATTTTTTAATTAGGATTTTTTTTGCTTAAAAGTTTATATTATTACAAAATGATAATGTATATAACCTAGTCTCCATGGCTGTTCTACCTTTTTTTCGACTACTGTATGCGACCTTTGAAAGAGATGGATGTCGGTATTGAACTGAATGGAATGCGTTGATGTATGCAGATGATTTGGTATTAATGGCTGAGAGTGAAAGTGATTTACAAAAGACTGTCAGTTGTGTATGAAAGTCGCAGTATGAATGGGATGAAAATGAATGTGACAAAGACGAAAGTGCTGGTGTTTGAAAGAGAGATTGAAAGAACAATGTGTGAAATAAAGGTTGGAAATGAATGTTTGGAGCAAGTGGACGAATATGTATGTTTGTGAGGGATGGTAGATACGAAAGGGACATTGAAAAAAGAAAAGTGGCTGGTGCGAGAGTGAACAGTGCCATTCGATCTATTGTTAGCAATAACAATGTCTCGAACATGGCTAAAATGCTGGTGCACAGTGCCATCCTCGTACCGACACTTATGTTAGTATGCAAGCAAAATTTGGACATGGTTGAAGAAGGACGAGAGTGGAATAAATGCAGTGGAGATACGATCACTGAGAAGAATGGTAGGTAAAACATTGCGTGATAGAGTAAGAAATGAGGATATTAGAAGAATGAGTGGATGCAAGAGGCCTAATTGTTGATAGAATGCGTGTAAATAAATTGAGATAGTTTGGTCATGTGGAGCAAATGGATGGTGTAAGATTGACGAAGAGGGTGTATTTATCTGAAAGAGAGGGTGTGAGAAAGCGCGGACGTCCAAGAACTACGTGGCTTAACCACGTGGATCAAATTCTCAAGGACGGTCGCGTGTTAAGTAAGAGGAATCGGCGTGCATGTATGAGAAACTGGATGAATGTAGAGGAAGTATGTAAGGAAAGATTGACATGGCGTTCCGTTCTCTCTGCCTACCCCTCCTGGGACACGGCTTGAAGGTATAGTATGGTATATAACCTATATGTAATTTACAATTTCTAAGAGTTTATAAAATAAAATTATTGAAAAAAATATGCATTGTTTAATTTTATGTGTCTCATATATTGGGTGGAATGCCGTTAATAAATTTAAAAAAAATAAATTTATGTGTGTATTACTGGTTAATGGCCTTAGTTGCCAAAACCAAATAGATTAATTAAAAAAAGTGAAATTCGCTCAATTGGGACAAAATGACTAAGTCCCAATTAAGCGAAATCGACTGTACTTGATAGGCTAATTTTGGTTAATGAATACAAGATCAGAGAATTCTAGACTTCCGTTCAGTATCAAAATAATGTAACGATATTTATTTGATTTACATGTGTGTTACAAAAACAAAATTGGATTACAAGTTGTACACCAAATATTATTACTTACTCTATGTTACAATATTGTGATAAATAATAATATTGACTTATTTCGTTATTTGAAAAATGCGCTAATATTTTTTATGATATTTACGAACAGCACTGAATTTACGAACATAGAATAATAAATAATATACTATTACGAACACAAAAATGGTGAATAATAATGTTGCTATCTGTAAAAAGAAGTGCACAGATCTGTCTAATAATTCATTGTAAGTTCTTTTTATATTTACAAAATTCTCGTAAGTACAAAATAATAAGTTCATTTTGTTTTGTATTTTGATATTCAATACTAATTCGTAGAAAAATTAAAAGGAAAAAAGGTGTTTATAGTCGATTCAGTGAGAGAAATACTATTTTATATTTTATTAAAATTATGTCGGGTTGTAAATCACTTTCATCTCTCATCGCTGATTAGAAAGATGAAACGTCTATTCAAACCTTTTCAATTTGGAGAATCATCCAGATGTGATCACAGTGAATAAGTCTCTACTTAATCATTTATTTTTATTTAAATATATAATTGGTTGTTTATATCAGTGTTCCGCAAACTTTTTGTGTTCAAGGTACACCTATCAAGTCAAGAAATTTTAGAGGCACACCAAAGAAAAAAGCAATGTTTATTAAACAAAGTGTCTCGGTCTTAAAGCTCTCAGCTATTTTAAGGTGTCTTATCTTCACAAAACTTGACTTTTTGCCGCGGCACACCAACTGATGTCCACGGTACACCAGTGTGCCGCGGCACACGCTTTGCGGAACACTGGTTTATATAGTTACTGAAATAACCTCTTTTCCCGGATATTTCAGGAGTCCAAACACTACTATTTATCCGTTTGGATGACATTTGTTTTTTGTTTATATAATTTTAATTTAATTTTTAAGTTCAAAAAAATATATTTGTTTCCACAATATTAGCCATTAATTTTTCACTTTTATAGTAACATTGACATAACACCTTGAAATTCGTCAAATGTCACAGATTTGCTAGTATTTTCGTAGGGGATTGTCAATATAAACAATGGATTCTCTTCCGAAAAAGCGTGTGATTAATCTTTTACGTTTGTAGATTCATCGTGATTTATATTATAGTATCCTGCCATCAGTAATTTAAGTGACATCCTTCACGTTATACATTGTGTTAAATAATAATTATTAAATATCTTATAAATATTCTAATTTTGTGTGTCTATTTTGTGTCAAGGAATTGTCTATTTTGAAAGTAGTTTTACTATAAATATTCTCGATAAATGTTCATAGTCGGAACAATCTCGCCCTAATTGTACGTACGGTGTTAGTATTTTATTAATTATAAACATAGTTTTGCAATTAAGGTTTACTTTTATTTTGATGTATTAACTTATTTGTACTGGAAAGTAAAACAGCTAATTGGTGTAATAAACAAATGTATTGAAGTAGGCCAGTGTTGCGAAAGGTGAAACTAATTTGTTTGCTGTTTTACTTTGTTATAATGTCAACTAAACGTCATAAGGAGGTGTAAAAGTTATACTATCCGAATAAAACAGATGAAGTTGATGACAATTACCAATACAGAATTAGTGTTGGTATTACTTTTTAATCAAGTTGATTGAAAGATATTTAATATTACAATCAATTAAAATCATTTCCGCATTCCTTTTTTTAAGCGATTAGGACCCAATTTAAGTTCTAAGATTATTCATTATTCCCATGACTTTCGTATTTGACTTCATCCTCATCATATTATATCTAGATTGTAATATGAAAGAGGAGCTATCAAGCTATCGAAAACCTTGTGGATGACACAAGAGTGTATTTTTGACTAACTATCACGGGATATTCTTTAAACATAACCTATCCATGACCATAGTTTCTCTTGTATCATAGGATATCCGAAAAGTGCACCGAATTATAAAAAAAAAAAAAAATTGTATGTTTCCAGATCTCTGGCAAACTGTTGTATCGCAGAGGTGTTTATGTATTGATGTGGAGTTGTGAAATAATGGAAAGACTCTCACATGATTTAAATTTGGCTCTGGAAGAGAGTAACTGCGCTAAACAAGGACGAAGAAAATTTGGTTTGAGACGTAGAACCAGATCCACTGGAAATATTCGTAAGATTAAAATTTATAATTTCTATTTGATGAACATCCGTGTAGCCCCCAGCAAAGAATAGGTCTCCCACTCCGTAATGAGCTTTCGAGTTTCCTGTTAAAGTCAGGTATTAGTCATATTAAGACATTTTACACCTTCAAATCAGTGATATTATTGGCACGGAGATGGCATCTTTACATGTATTTTTTTCCACTGGCTACCCTACTTGTGGGAAATGTGGTGATGGTATGAATGGATGAATGAATATTTGATAAATACACTCTAGATTACTTTTGTCTGTACTAGTATAGTATCTGAATGAATCAATGTCCCTTGGGGAGGGAAGCGTGTCTGCGAAGACTCCAGTATCGGCGACCCTCGGGTTCACCGGCATGAATACCAAAAGAAGTTTCTAGACACCTCAACTCGGCTCTCTGCTCATTTTTTTCCCTGTATTTTCTTCCTTTTTATTTATTGTTTTTAATTCTATTATTTTGTTTTAAATATTGGTTTGTTTTTCTGGGTTAAGGAAATGCCTTTGTAAATATATTGTTAGTTTTATATTGTGAATGTATTTGTTTCTCTCGGCTAGAGGGACATCGAAGGAGTGTAGTCAAAAGATTCCACACATGGAGGCTATGGTGGTTTGTGGTTTTTGGCCGGCCAGCCCCTCAGGCTGCCCACTATTGGCGCCTTCGGTGTGGACAAAATTTGTGCAGTGTAGAATTCGAATAAATGGAAGTCCCCAGCTTCTGCGCTATCCGGGTGGTCGTTGGGTCTCCTTCAATAGTATAGTATCTGGATCAAATGGGTTCAATGTTAAACAATAGTAATAAAGTAAACAAAAACAATTTTAAGATGTACAAATTATATATGGCGCCATTTGATGGTTCATGGTTCGTTTTTTCTTGTATTAATTATAACTATCCACACTTTCATTTGTTGTTAATTCTAAATGTGTTTATTTTATTTATTGTGTTATCATATTATTTAATTGTAATGTATATTTTCCTTAGCTTCATCTTGTGTGACTGGCATTACAGAGGACGGCAGTTCCAGTAGTCCTCCACAGCCTCCAATCATTGCACAGGTATATATTGTATTATCCTTCTTCTTTTCATATATTACATTCCAGAATTTTTCTTTTTATAAAATTATTTTTATATGAAACTAACTTTTAAATCAAGTTACCACTACTACTACACTATCACAGCATATCCCGTAAGTAGTGTATCCGGCAGACCAGCCGCATGTAATAAACATGCAAGCTGTCTTCTTTGTGCCAACAAAAAATTAAGACATTCAGGATTGGTAGCAAACGTCAAGGTTGCTGAATTTGAGATGTAAAATGTCTTTATTTTTTTAAAAATGACACTTGAAAACTTATGGATAAGAATGGGAGACCAATTCTTTGCATGGTGTTCCACGGCTCAAATTAATTTACTCATGTAAATGTTACACATGAAACTAATACGAGGGTTGCCTTTTATATTTGGGGATTAGAGAACAAAAACAAATATTAATAATCGAAAATCACTTTATTGTTTTTCAAAATATTCCCCATGAAGATCTATACACTTTTGCATGCGTTTGAACCAATTGTCGAAGCACTTTTTCCACTCTGATTGAGGTATCTCCAAAACATGCATTCTAAATGCAGCAACCGCTTCTTCAGGTGTCGAAAAACGTTGACCTCTCAGTTTGTTTTTTACGTGTGAGAGTAAAAAGAAGTCATTTGGTGAAAGGTCACGACTATATGGCGGATGACTCATCAAATCGATGTTTTGGGTGCTCAAAAATGCAGTTGTTTGAGCCGATGTGTGAGAACTCGCATTGTCGTGGTGTAGAGTGATCCGTCTTCGGCGGTTGGTTTTCCTGATTTCTTGGAGGAAAACTGGCAAACAAATTGTTGTGTACCACTTAGAATTGACTGTTCTGCGTTGTTCTAGTGGTACGGTTGCGACATGTCCAGTTTTTCCGAAAAAACATGCGACCATTTGCTTGGAAGTGCTTCGTGCGCGAACAACTTTTGTTGGATTTGGCTCATCTTGAAACACCCATACAGTCGACTGCTGTTTACTTTCGGGTTCATACACGTAAATCCACGATTCATCACCTGTCACGATGTCATAGACGTGTTTTGAAGCACCGCGATCGTATTTTTCAAGCATTTCTTTCGACCAATCGACACGAGCCTTTTTTTGAGCGATTGACAAATTGTGTGGGATCCAACGCGAACAAATTTTTTTGACAGTTAAATGTTCATGGAATATTGAGTGTATGCTGGTCCCACCAATGCCTAAGGTTGTCTCTATCTCACGATAGGTCACATGACGATCTTGCAATATCAGTTCGCGCACAGCATCAATGTTTTTCAGATCAACAACTGATTTTGGACGACCTTCACCAAATTCGTCTTGGAGTGAACTCCGACCACGATTGAATTCACCATACCATCGATAAACACTGGTCCTTGATGGAGCTTCATCGCCAAAAGTTAAATTAAGTTCATTCATGCACTGCTGCTGAGTTAATCCACGTCGAAAGTTGTAAAAAATAATCGCACGAAAATGTTCACGATTTAATTACATTCTTGGGGGCAGATGAATCTTTTAATTTACTGTAAACAACACAAATAGCGCTCGTATGTCAAAACGTTCTAAGTACGTATAACCTCAAAAACTTCTAACTTTACGATAGAGCTGTCAGTTGACAGATTGCAACACCAGGGTTGCCAAATCCCGAAATATAAAAGGCAACCCTCGTATAATGAAACTAAGAAAAGTTAATCGCATTTTATTAGGATATATTTTCAATTCTTAGGGGTCTTTTTACATATCGGCGTCTGTTCTATGAAACCTCTTATGTGTTCCAAACCAAGTTTTAAAAGGGACGCAAAAAACTGTTTAAAAACCACAGATCAACAAATTCAATCAAATTTATTACCAAATTCATGTAAAATATCTAGAACAAATCAGTAAATTCAACATTAAAATTATGCTGAAAAACCGTTCCTTCATATTGCTTGTGACAAGCTTGCTCGTATTGACATATTTAATGAAATTCATGTAACATAAGCCTATTGTTTCCAATTGACTTCACTTCTTTGCATTATTTTATTTTATTGACAGTTTCTTAGTATTTGATTACTCAAAATTAACACAATAATGTATTCTTGTGATTTTGTGATTATTGCGTCTGTTTGTGTTTTGTTGTCCTATTGAACTGTTTCATTAGCATGTTAAAGGCTAATGCCGTGTATTGATATAAATAAAATTTCAATTATGTTATTGCACTTAGCATATCTTTTGTTTTCAGGTTCTTTCCGATTCAGACGACCCTCAATTAAACCAGCTCCAACAGACAGCGAGCAGCAAAACTCGAGCAGCCCAGTTCTGTCATATTGGCAATATTGAGTCGGATTCCTTCAACGAAAACTTCTCACCGTCCAAACCACCAAATGCCAGACGGAAGAGAAAGTTTAAAAAGATGGCCATTGACTATTCGGACAACAGTAATGGGAAAACTTCTCCATCATTACTCATGGGACCTTCTCAAGTATATTTATCATTTATATGTATTTTTTAAGACGAATTTCAATTTGTAATACACTCAAATACACCTCCAAACAAATTTATAAAGCAATATATTTGTGTCATAAAGATCAAAAAAATCAGCGGGAGTGAAATTCAAGCCCATGATCTTTCCATTGAATGTCCAAGAATCTAAATTGAGGTATTGACCACCACGATTTATCATACTTTAGCAACTGACAAAAGGTCATTTGAGATCTACGAAGATAGAAGATTGTAATATTAAAAATGATGGAAAAATTGGTGAATGTTGTCCAAGGATATCGAAAGTGATCATTTAAGCCAGCTTATAGTCAGTTTGTTAGCTTTGGGATGCCTTTCTCACTTCTTCCAATTAGATTTTGTATAATGTTATGTTGGGTAAACATGGTTCTTCAATCAAGATTTTTATTTATGATGTCTTTCCATTATAGCAATATATTAATTAATCAGAACATTATATCAGACCAGTGTGGTTTATTATTTCAGATTAATTTGATTTCCAACCCTGCTGTCTTGAATGTCTCTGGATCATCCCCTTTGGCACTCATTAATAAGAAGAAAAGGATTTTCAAGTATAATTGTCAGGATGCGTAAGTAACAATAACTCTTTAGTAAATACAGTATCCATTTAATTATTTGTTCGGTGCTATAGCTTCATATTTTATTAGATGACTTTTTCTATCAATAAAGTAATGTGTTGCCATTTCTGAATGCTTGCAGGTACAGGACAAACATATTCAGTGGAAAACGCAAATGGTCCCACAGAGAAAGAAATGAAATTGGAGAAATGAGGGAAAGATCCTTTAGTGGTGGATGTAGTTCTAAATCATACTTTTTCAGTAAAGGAAATCCCAAGTCTTACCACGATTTTAAAAACAATAAGAAGTTTCTACCCCTCGATAAAGTACCAAAGTTCAAAGATAAACATTTGGCCCCTGCTAAAAGTGCTGCTGTTAAGAATGGTATTGAAAGTGCATTACAGTCCATTAGTTTATCAAGTATTTCCACAGACAAACCTACTCTTCCAGGCAGTTCTACATTTAACTTTGTGTATCGTAACAAAAACAATCTGTCCAGTACCGATCCCTCCAAATCTTCAGGAATTAAAATAGCAACAGAGCTTCCACCATTCTTTTTTAATCTCGAAAATAACAATAATCCGTCAAGCTCTCATAAACATAAGCACAAATCACGTAATGGAAAACACAAAACTCATTACAAAGCGAGTAATTCAGATCAGTTACGGAATCCTCTGCAGTTTGATGATGGAAGTGGTGGGATGGATTGTGCTATGGCAAATGACTTTCTTAGTTCCAGTTCTCTGAGCAGTAGTGATTCTGAAGGGGTTGTGACAAACGACAGTGATAGAGAGGGAGATGATGAACTGACTGATTGGCCAGGAAATGAAGAGATCTCATCATTCAACAGAAGTCTGAATTTAAAAGTTCAAAGACCATTTACAAATACTGCCTCCAAGGTTAATGTTAAGAAAGACAAATATCTTCCTAAGCTGGGCTTAAGCAGTTGTAAAAATAAGACTGACTCTGTTAAGACTGAATCCAACCAGGACAGTAATGATGTGCAACTTATGGATGATGACACTCTTATGTCTGATTCAGGATCTGTGCTGGACACATACGCCATGACTCGCTCGCAGAGTGATCCATCAGGTCCATCTCTACTTCCGCAAAATTCATTCACCAGCTTCAGTGAAGTCAAGAATGCTGGATTGTTAAATAACAATGCCAATGAAGCATTCTTTCAGTCTTTTCAAACATTTCAAGATAAAGTGATTAATCCAAGTGCGAATGACAGAAGTTTTGTGCCAAGATCAAATTTCACCCTTCAAAAAACATCGTCCAGTGATTTAAATTTAAGTGAAAAGAGTCCACAAAGTGATCATTGTTATAGTGAACATTCTTTGTGTTTTGGAACTTCAGAAATCCGAGAAATACGAGCTGGGTGCAGAAGGATAAGAGACGAGAGACCTGGTTTTACAATACTGAGTGCAGCTAATGAACAACTCTCCAAGTTTCTCCGTGATCCTTGTCAGGAAGAAATGACTCTGAGGTGTTTCACAAACAATCCTGATGAGAAAGAGAAGCTCACATCTTTGGCTAAGTTGTATTCCTTGGAGCTACGAGTGGAGTTGGGGAGACCAGTATTACGAAAAACAAAGTTAGTTAAACTTTGTTAATGTATCAATATAAAGTGACTACTATTTTTGATTGAGTATGTATATGTAACTTAGTTATATCTGTTTTGAAATTCGTCATTCCAACTAAAGTTTATTGTTTTAATTGAATCTACATATATAGAAAGTGAAACTATCCAATTAAGGATTCAGGTGTTAAATAATCATGATTATCTTTTTTTAAATAATTATTATTTGGTTTTATTTTCAGAGACACAACTCAGTCAGTAGTGATGGATCAAACACGATTCCATAGACAGAAACTGTTCTCAGATTTTAAACGTAGATGCTACGGAAGCAGTTGTGGGAATGATCAGATGGAACCGCATACACATCAACATCCAGGCACATCTGACGCATGCCAGTCGTCTTCAGGAATGACTCCAGACATCTGTGTTCCAACACCTGGTAATCCTCTCCCCACATTTGGTCAGAATTATGCAAATCTTTCAAAAACTCCGACTGTTAATGATCTCACATCATCTCAGGATTTGGATCAAGGTTTTTCTGAACCTAACCCATTGGAAGGATGCAGCTTAGATATGGGAAGTGAATCTAGGAATGGAATGGATGTCAGACCTGATCTGCTATCCCACATCCCTATGAATCAAAATTTAACAGATTCCAGTTCTGTTGATTTAGCTGAATTAGATTAAGGAAACAAATTTTGAAAAGCAATTTTTGTATTTACAGATAATATATCGTCGGTATACAAGGGAAATGCACTAACTCCAAAAACCTCATTTTGAGATAATTGAGTTTAAAGTTTTTGGTGTTCTTCTTTTCCTTCTAGAATTCAAATGAAAAGAAATACAGACCTAATTTTTTTACTGGACAAAGATCAATCTATATACTTTAGATTTATGAAAAAAAGAGACTTTTAATTTCAATTTTTATTACCCAAAATTATGTAACATTAATAAATGAGATGGAGTTAGTTGTTTTCTCCTGTTAATGTGGAGTTGATGCATTTCTCCTGTTACAAACATTTTTGTTGTGTGGACTTAGTTGCCATTCAATGGAATTAGTGCTTTTCTCCTGTTACAAACATCAGTGTTGTATAGACATAGTTGTTATAGAATGGAGTTAGCTTATTTCTCATCTATGTAAAAACTTTACTTTATGAGGTAGTTTCATGTAAATGCAAAATTAAAACATTTTTTTATTTTTTATACATTTTATTCATGATTAATTTTACACATTCAAGACTTATTTAAAGTTATTAAATAACCAATCATTCCGTCTGTCAGTCTGACGTTCCGTTCTGAAACAGTTTTTTTGGTAAATAAGTTCCGAGCAAAACCTCTCTCTGGATACGGTGTTACTCTGATTTTGAATTCAGAGATAGGTTTCGGTTGGAACTTTTTTTACAAAATAACGATTTCAGAACGGAAAGGCAGTCTAGTGTATTCCCAAGCATATTGTGCAGTGAAAATAAAACAAGAAAAAAACAAAAATAATACTAGAACTTTGCAGTACTTAATCGTCATCGTATAAATAGTCGTCAGGGGCGGGATCCCTCGCAGATGACGATGTTGGGAGACTCTCATACCAGGGCCGAAGCTCCTGCGGAATGACATTCTGTCTACATAATTTCAATAAATCGTTTTTCTTGCTTAGCGTTATAGGCAATAGTCTGGTATATAATGGTACGATACCCATGTCTTTTAGTGTCGTTTGTTGGGAATGTCTCACCCTTTTTGTATTGTTGATGTCAATAGTTTTGTACTCCTCCTCAGTGTAACCATATTTGTATTGGATAACGGTGGGACGATCTTTTTCGTAACGGAGACATTTAATTCTAAGCCAATTGACTTCGTTCCCCTCATCATCCTTTTTTCTATTCCCTACAACATTGGCAACTAACTTCTTTAGATCTAAAAAGTTACAGTATTGCAACTCTTGCGTCTTGTACGGCAGTTTACCATTCACATCAGATCTCGCCACTTTAAATATTGTCTGCATTACGTGGACTCTAAACACTTCCACGTGTTTTTTGGCTCTTTCAATTGCACTATGCATGGAATCCACCTCCATGTACGAGTGCCCCGACTCCAAAAACTTCTGCTCAATTACATTGAGCGTGGGATGGTTGACCACAGTGTGCAACATTAAAGTTGCAACCTGTATATTTCTATTTTGTCCCCCACATGTGTCAGAAAACACTGTGATGTGCTTAATGTCTGCACCCAATGATTTAAAGTATAAAGACAAACACGTTCCAATTTCGGAACTCCCACGTTTACCATTTAACTCTGTCCAAAAATAACAGAAAGCATCATTGGGTGGATTTGCCTCATAGATAGTAAAATTATATAAATTAATCTTCCGCGAATAGTACATGAGGCTAACTGGGGAAGATGGGATTTGGAGAACGCTTTGTAAATCAATTGTTACTGATTTGAATTCCTTGTTTTTCGAAGCTCTCTTTTTGTCTGCATTTTTTTCTTCCATGGACTGGACTTTTCTTTCAATGTGTGCATTGTATTCATCTTCTCTTCCGCGGAAGCTTTTTGATATTCATTACATGCCATACACTGTTCCTTTTTTGGGACAAAGAATGATAAATTGAAATTAGTCCCAAAAATTCTCCGGTATGTTATTTCACTGACAAATTTCTCATTTTCTTGTATGCAATTTTCTTTGTATAGTGCATACATTTTTGTTATTGTGAAATTTGGTTCCAATTATAAGCGTTTTGTAGATTTTCTACTGTAATGGCTCTCCGTGACGGGCAAACTATTTATGTGTTCCATTACTTTCATTCTCATTTCATCAGCAGTTTTATTTCCTGGAGTGTTATTCCCTCTGCTATCTTTTCCTTCATATTGCCCACTGCTACCTACATTCTTAAAAGCATTAATAACAGGTTGGTTTGAAATACAGAGCGTTTTCAAAAAAAAAAATTGACAGACTTGAACATTTGTGCCACTATCATCAATAAAACTATACTTTCTGGACTGGGTTCGAGAAACACTGGTTCCATTGTTTTTGGATCTTCTTCTATTCGGGGTTTCTGCCTTTATGTTCATGAGTAAGAAGTCTTTTTGCCGTTCAAATGGTAAATTCCAGTACTTGGAACACATTGCATTCCTTTCTACCTCGGAGAACATTGTTCTGCACTTATATCGACAAGTACTGCAATCAACAGTCTTCGGGATTTTTGGCAATTGCTTCTTCCCTTTGGTGCTAAGATACTCCAAACTTTTTTTCATGCCGTGATGTCGGCCATAGACATTATAATTTGTGTTTGAGATTATATTGTAAAAAAAAAATGTATACTAATTCTAAAAAAAACATCATTTTGACTTAAATTTGATATCTAAGCACATTAATTTTACCAACAATAAAAAATTGTTTTGAAAATGAATATTGATTTTTTTACAATATCTACGAAGTAAATTAATGATAATTCACTAAATAACAATAAATGGTACAATCAGACTTTGGTTATTTAATTCAAATACTTTAAAAATTGCAGAACGGAATTTTAATAAATTCTCGCATTTTTTCAATTGTGAAAACGTTAGTTCAATGTTATTGCGTACAAAAATAATGTCGTTGTCAAAGTTGTTGTGAACCCCGTATTCACACTAAGTCCATCGAGCGACGAATTTTCTACAGGAGAACTGCACTAAGTAAAGTAGTGGGTTTCTCCTGTAGATAATTGTCGAATTTGTGACTTAGTTGAAATAAAAAACCGTAATATCTAATCCGTATACTCACTTACAAGTGTGTGTTGCATACCAAACGATAGAGAAAATGAAATACTATACAAAGGTACCAATAACTCCAAACCGGCAAAAATGGAGTTAGTGCATTTCCCTTGTATACCGACGATATGTGTGTGTTTCTGTAGAGAGTATTTTTATAAGCTCAATTAGGTAAGTGTCAACTTGTTTAATTAGTAAATAATATAAAGAAATGTTGTACCATTTAACTTCCTTTTGTTTTACATTTTTGAGTATTTTTTATATCCATTTTTAAACTCTTGTGACAAACCTAAACGCACTTGTTCTTGAAAATATGAGACTCACTTTTCAAGTGATATGTGACAATTTGATACTCATCATGTAAGCTTATCGATTAAAATTTTAAATTTTGTTCTTCATTCAATTCTCCACTGGATACTCCATGGAGTGTATTAAATTGATTAAATAATGTTCTTATTTTAAAAAAAACACAGGAAGGTTGATAAACAAAATGGTGTCTTTGCCAAGTTGAATTAAAATGTGCATTTTATTCATTTAATTGCATTCACTTGTATTGTCATTATGCGTATTTCATCACTGAAATGAAATAACTAACAAATTAGTTCTTAATTGTTTAGTATGATCATCTCGATACCTGTAATTAGAAATAAGTGTACAAGGTCAAGCAATAATAATGATAGTACACAGTATTTTAAAGTAAAATATATTTTATTTACAGAGCCTTTATGTAGCCTATTTATTCTAATACTTAAGAATATTTTTGTTTCATAAATATTAAACCTACTTATATCTAATTGTGAATATTATTAATTATTGTTGAATTAATAAATGTGTGATGACTACTTTGAAAGACTCTTTTTAATAGCCATTTTCAATTACAGCAACAGCAGTCATATTGTAACTCTTATGGTAACTGTCTTATTTTATTTAAAAGTATAGTGCAATTGTATCAACTATAAAGATGCTCTATACCAATACCAAAAGATTGTTTTATAAAATCGACCAGTTACACTATTACATATCTTGATTGTAATAGCGAGATTGTAAATCTGTCAAACGCCTGTCATTTTTCTAAAAACGTAAGATGCTGTCGCAGTGACTATATTACGTATTATTAGTATATTTTTTTTGTAAAAATAATGACCTGTGGCAGATATATGTTCTTGCTATTAAAATCAAAAGATGCATAATAGGCCTACTGAGTTATCATCTACTGAAATATTCTATATAACTACTGGTAACTGCAGTAATGAACATTTTTTGCTAATGTCTATGGTTTGTGACTGTCAAATTACGATATTGATGATAACTGCAAAACTATAAATAACTGTTAATAATTTGATAATCCCAGTTTTCACCAGGCCTATATTATGTATCTCAGTTCATAGCAGATTTCTATCATAAATAAATTTTATAAAAAGTAAATTTGTTTACTAACAGTCAATACAAAATTACACCTTTTTATAAAATGAGGCGCTTATGATAGATTTATGATACTGTCATAACCATCAAAAGATATGTATCAAGTGGGCAGACACTGTAATGAAAATAAGCCATTGCATTTAGACATTTTCAATGTTGACATGATGTTGTTTCAAGTTGTCTTTCTTATTAGTTCTCCAATTTTTTTTGTATATTATTGTTGTGTTTCTTGTACTTATTGTCTTTTACAAAAAGAAAAATATTAGGTTTAGACAAACCTAGACTCACCTCACGTATTCTTAAAGTTATTCCAGACAACCAGTGCCCTTCAAGTTTTAAACGTACAAAACGAGATTATTGTATACAATATAATATAGGCACTTAGTATCATTTTGCTATATAGAAGTATACATGAAAAATGAACAAAGTGGAATTAAAGATTAATTTTAAGAAAAATAGCATTTTAGTTTTAACAACACTTTAGACTTGTTGTGGTCATACGAAGATAAAAACTGCGTATTCCTAAAAATTGTCATATTTAACAAAGTTTTAGGCAAATACTGATTCCACTTGTTTTTTTTTCCAAATACTCTTCAATTGAGAAATTTATTAAGAAAGAAGATTGATTAAAGATCTCTCAGAGTGACAATTGATCAATAAATGAGCTGTTTTATTTTATTTTAGTAGCTTTTCATTATAAATTAAAATTATTTGAACTAAAGGGAAATTGTGTTAACATTTTTATGTGACAAACAAGAGATCCCAAACTCTATACATAGTTACATTATAAATAAAAAAAATTAGAGATATATTCTAGTTATGAAATTAACAACCTTGTAAAAAGAAGTTTTAAAATATGATTGTAGAAATGTCACTGTCCAATGGTTGAATTAGCTAATTAACTTAATGGCTAGCCGTTAGTTAAATACTGACTGGCATTCAGTAAATAGCAAAACATGCATCAGCCAAATCATTTAAAGCAAGGATGGCAAACCCGCGGCCTGTTGGGTGTCTACGTACGGCTCGCGAAGCATATGCAAACTTTTTTAAATAATAGTCGGTACAAGTACCCGTTACTTTATTGAAAAAGGTATTTTGAGAGAATATTCTTAAACAAAACCGAGGAGTTTAGAAATTTTAAGGTGAAGTAAAATTATGGAGTATTAAATTATGGAGGAGTAGTAATTATATATGGAGTATATTGTTGTGCGCGGCCCGGTAGGAAATCTCATTCTGAAATTTAGTCCGGCTGCTGAAAAGGTTGGCCACCCATGATTTAAAGTAACATTTAACAAATCTTTTAGACAATGTTTAGCCATTTTATTTTAAACAACAATTTTATATTTGTTTTCAGAACATTTCTAATGAATATCAAATGTCAGAAAAAATAATTAAGTTGAAATCTGGTGGTTTTTGACTTAACTGTGTCAAAAAAAACTGATGATGTAATTGTGATTAATCAAATAACATGGTATCAATTGAATACTGCTTAACTATGTAATTGGCTAGCCAAATAGTAAAAAGACTAATTCTACTATCGGACTGTGGCACACACATTCATATATTTTTTTTATTCAGTTCATAATTAATTTTAATAGTTGTAAACTAACTTACTTTATATACAATATTTTTAGTTTTTATTTTATTTTTTATGTAGATATTAATTTAAATAAAAATGCATTACTTACATACTATTTATTTCGATGGTTGGAATGTATGAAAAATATATGTGATTTTATTTAACTTATATTTGTTTTAATACAACCATTACCTACACTCTTAACTCTACAATATGATTTAATATTAATATACTATCAGATCTAATTTTATAGCACAACTATGGTAACCAGTGAATGCTACATTTATTAGCTTATAGTGATGGAAGACATTTAGTATAAATATGTAGTTTAATTCAATAAATAAAAATTATCTTTACTATTATGTCACATCCCACAAGTAGGGTAGCCAGCAGACAAGCTGCATGTAATAAACATCCTGCGATGAGAGATGCCACCTATCTTGAATTTTTCAATTTTTTTATTGGCACTGAGAAGACTACATACCTACATTTTTTTGTAATTTTATATAAACCATTTTTTTATATTGTGAACAACCTAAGATCACCCCCAAAAGCAAAAAATAATATTCTTACATTAAGAAGGTGGAGCAATTTGACAGGGGACAATTTTGAATGTTGATGAAAGGAATATTTTAAAATTTCACAAATACCTAGATGGCGCTGAAAACTGCACAACATTAATATTTATTGAAGTATAATTATTTTGAGTTTTTGAACAATAAAATTTAGTATCTATCTACCTATTTGTTTTAAATAAGTTATTCATCTATTTTCTAATAAAATATACACCATGAAACATAAATGCTTTTTTAAATTATACATAATTAAAAATACTGACTACAAAATTCATTGAAACTTAATTATACAATCTTCATTATTAAATAAATTAAATGTAAATCCCTCTGGTTTCAAACAATTTAATTGATATCAATAGAGAAATACTGCATCATAATTCAAGAATATTTAAATAATTGATGATTTGTTGTCAATCAAATTGATAGTCTTCAGAGAGATTTTGATGATATCATGCAACAGTGTGTAAAACCACAAAAAATAATTATGATAATTCAAACCTAGAAATGGTATTCCGTGCCTAAAAAACCGACGACCTTTTAAAGCTAATCAGCCCTCTGTAACACCCCAATTTGTTGTTACTTCACAACCACTGAACTGTTAGTTTTGATTCGAAACAAAACATTAATTTTATTATCTTACTTTGATATGGCAGCTTTATACATCATTGCATGATATCGTTCATATATCATACTGATTACAATATATTCACTGATCTTTTTATATTTAAATCTAAAGCTGCTACTCAAATCTACTGTTATTTTTCACAGCCTTCTTAGATTTCAATTTATATGTTGTAAGAATATTGCTATACTGGTAATATTATCTCTTTATTTCTTTAATTTCAATACATTTTAGTTTCGATTTGGTATAAATATTTTTTGTACCTTCAGTATTTTTTAAACTTCAGAAAAAAATCAGAAGCCGAAATTTTCAATCAACACTTTGTGTTCAAAATGTCTATCTAAATTTATTTTTTTATATATGTAATTACATTTCACATATAATATACAAAAATTGGGTGAAAAATACTATTGAATTTGGAAGAAAAATATTCTTAAGATGCACAAAATGTGCATATTATTATTTATATTTAGAACATAATTAAGATTAATATAATTTCATATTGATGAAGAGGAAGAATGTGCTGATGGCTTTTTATTTAGTGTGCTTTTGACTTACAGCATATAAATATGAAATCAAGTATATCGTCTTGGTAAATTCATCTTTCTGGAAGCTGCTTCTTTCTTTCTTGGGGCGACGTCCTTTAACTACATGACTGCTAGTGTACGTCCCCTGGAATGTATTGGAAGTCCGTCATCATTTAGAGTGCTTGGCTGAGAGAACTAGCCCTCGCCTCCTGATGGTGCACTGGTCCCATGGAAACCTGACTTACCATTGTTTTGCTGTGGTTGTAGCTGTATCCGAGTTGCTCTTTCGATTTCTCTACAACAAATTTTAAATTCACTAAGTAAATGGCCTTGTTGAAACAATATATTTTAAATTGTTAAACTAATAATAAATTTAATGAGAATGAGCGGATTTTAGAGGAGTGTTGTGGACAGAATGCATGTAAACAAGCTGAGATGGTTTGGACATGTTGAGCGAATGCAAGATGAAAGGATGACGAAGAGGATGTATTTATCTGAAAGAAGGGGTGTGAGGAAGCGCGGACGTCCAAGAACCACGTGGCTTGATCACGTGGACCAAATTCTTAAGGACGGACGCGTGTTGAGTAAGAGAAATCGGCGTGCATGTATGAGAAACTGGATGAATGTAGAGGAAGCGAAAGAAGTATTTAAGGATAGATCTATATGGCGTTCCGTTCTCTCTGCCTACCCCTCCTGGGACATGGCGTGAGGGTATAGCATAGCATAGTATAATCAATTTAAACACTTTATTACTATAACTATAACATCACGGCATATCCCACAAGTGGGGTAGCTAATGAACTAACTGCTTAATTATAACACCCAGAGTGTCCTGTCCATGCCAATTAAAAATAAGACATTGAGGATGAGTGGAATGGCTCATCGCTGAGTTAAAGGTGTTAATTATCTTAATTTCAATAACTATAATTATAGTCGATATTGTCGACCGACGCCGACGGTACTTGAAGAAAAATCTACATAAAACACTGGTATTTATTACTTTTAATTTCTATTAATTACGAGCCGGCTTTTAAGAACATCCGCTATTTTTATAACAGAAAGCTTAAATGAACTTGATGACGAGAACGGATACTCTTGAAAGCTGGTTGACTATTAATAATATTATATCTATTGGTTAATATATTGTCATTAATAAAGTCAAAAATCTACATAAACACTGGTATTTATTACTTTTAATTTCTATTAATTACGAGCCGGCTTTTAAGAACATCCGCTATTTTTATAACAGAAAGCTTAAATGAACTTGATGACGAGAACGGATACTCTTGAAAGCTGGTTGACTATTAATAATATTATATCTATTGGTTAATATATTGTCATTAATAAAGTCAAAAATCTACATAAACACTGGTATTTATTACTTTTAATTTCTATTAATTACGAGCCGGCTTTTAAGAACATCCGCTATTTTTATAACAGAAAGCTTAAATGAATTTGATGACGAGAACGGATACTCTTGAAAGCTGGTTGACTATTAATAATATTATATCTATTGGTTAATATATTGTCATTAATAAAGTCAAAAATCTACATAAACACTGGTATTTATTACTTTTAATTTCTATTAATTACGAGCCGGCTTTTAAGAACATCCGCTATTTTTATAACAGAAAGCTTAAATGAACTTGATGACGAGAACGGATACTCTTGAAAGCTGGTTGACTATTAATAATTATATCTATTGGTTAATATATTGTCATTAATAAAGTCAAAAATGGATATATTACAAACATACTTGTGAACGGAATCAATTTTTTATAAATAATAAAAAAAATAATCGGCATGCATGTATGAAAAGTTACATGAATGTGTAGGAAGCATTATGCAAAGACATGTTGAATTGGTGTTCTGTTTAATCTGCATTCCCCACCAGAGATGCAGCGTGAGGGAATCGATAGATCAAGAATATAATAAAGTAATACCGAATACGCTAAAATTTACAATTCTCAAAATCACATTATTTTTCAGCTCAGACAACCCTGAAATATCCATTTATTTATAGGTAACTTATTACTATCCTATATATTATATTTATTATGTAATATATAGAATACTAATAAGTTACCAATAAATATCCTACTGTAAAATAATTTTCCTTGTAACTTTTGACTGAGTTTCGATAAAAAATAATATTATTTTATTATGAAAACAGATAATTTATAATAGCACTAATTCGTGTAAATCATAATCACAAAACAGGCGATGGCATATTTTTTTGGCCTCTTGACCTAAAATATTTCATAATAATTTCAAACAAAACAATGAAAGAAAATTGTTATTAACTCAGATATGCCCAATGGCATTCATGTAGTGCATCACAAACTGGTCAGTCTCATTCATTATTAAAAATAAATAAATATTAAATAGGTAAAATATAATAAAAGTCGATTGTTAAGATCGTTGTATTGCAGAAAAAGTCGAAAGTTATATTGAAAAAGAGTTTGCGACTATAAGCTCGTGATGTAAGCATCTATAAAAAAAAACAAAAAATTGGCAATTTTTCGAAAAAAGGCGTAGCCGTGGAACACCTGGCAAAGAATTGGTCTCCCACTCTTTCCTGTAAATTTTCGTGTGTCCCGTAAAAGGCAGGTGTACGATAAATAAAGACATTTTACATCTCAAATTTAGCGATGAGGTTTATAAGGCATCCTGAATGTGTTAATTTTTTGTTTGCACGGAGAGGACAGCTTGTGTGTTTATCATAATATGCAGCTTGTTTGCGGGGTATGCTGTGATGGTGTAAAAAAACAATATTTTGTGCGCGAATCAAAAATAATATCTTTATTCTTATTTACAAATAAAAATATATATAATATTTTTATCCTTTGTTAAAAATCAAAGGATAAAAATATTATAGGTATATATTTTCAGAGTTTCATTGGAAAATGGGTATACTTTCGAAATTATTAATATTTTACCGGTAGATAAAAGAGGTGACAAATTTAAAAAAGAGTAATCTGACAAACCTGAAAGAAAACTATATTTAAAAATGATCGAAATAATTTTGTAAAACTGATCAATAGTAACGTAAAAATTATGTAAAAAAATGCAATGTATAAATCAATGAGCATGTATACATAGGTCAAAGCGTGTAGGTGTTGAAAGATAAAAGAATGGAATGTAGTTTTCCGATTGAACAGGCAAGCTACTGTTAATGATTATGGATGATTTCACTATGTACCTATTTTTGATTAATGAGAAAAATTTTATCGACAATAAACCGCAATCACAAAGTTATTTTATTTATTATTCCTTACAAATAATAAATGCGTGCTTTGGCGTATTAATATTCATTAATTCTCAATTCGAAATGGCATTATGATAATATTTTGTGTGATCTATTACAGTCGGGCCAGTATATACTGCACCTGAACCCCCCGCTACACGTTTACTCAACTTCCTTACGTCTCACCCACAACAATACGTTTATCAGAGATTGTCAATCAGTTACTATTTTTCACTTTGAAATAGAAAATTTCTTTTAACAGATAAATAAAAATATATACCTATTATATCTTTTATGATATACACTATTCAGTTTTAGTTTTTTTTCTTAACTATCCGACGTTGTGCGTACAAAACAATGATGACTAATAGATGGTAATAATGTAGCTATTATAACTATTCTTTGTACGTAAATGCCTACTTCCAATTATTTAATATCCTTTTTATCCAACCTACTTTACTAATACGCATACTTGAAAACTTTTATATGTAATATTTTTTAGACACAATATATGCAAACAGGAACTTTTATATTAATGTGACAGAAACAACAAGCGGTAAGAGTGTATGGTCTTTGGTCTACACCGTAAGGCACGCAGTGCGTATTTGGGTATACAGGTACAAAGATTAGATAATAATATGGCAAATCAAATATTCCATAACAATGCCTTTGGTTGCTGATACCTGCCTATGAAAGAAAGAGACCATCATACCTAAAGTGCATTGGTATACTGGCCCGACTGTAACTATGCCCATTTTTTATTAATGAGTTGGAAATATCTTATCTTCTCTTAAAGAAGAATCTGGGTTTGAAATAAACTCTCATAGTAAACAATATGGTTGTATTATGGAGGTGGAATAAGTCTGGAATCCAGGATCTCACAATTGAATGCTCTACCATTAATGTACCTACCTACATAATTGACGTATCGTATCTATTAGGGTTCGTCGGTAGCCTGGAGGAAGAGTTCTATAATTTATCTATCGGTTATATCACCATTCATTCTATCACGACATTTCAACATCCAAATCGGCTTCAAGAAGGTTCGCGGTTCGATCACAACACAAGCTTGCTGTGAAAGGTGTAAAAGTTTGTATTTGGATTTCTAACAAAAACCCAAATACATATTTATTAAAAAAAAACTATACTTAAGTGATAATAATTCGTACGATTAAGAGAAAAAGAAATTAAAAAAAAAATCATCTCAGCATATTTTTGGTTAAATTTTCAAAACTTATCTGAGTTCGGAGTACCTACACGTAATAAAATATAACATTTAATTTTTAGTTTTCACACAAAATACAACAAATAGGTATATTATAAAAATAATTTATAGAAAAATATATAAATAGACAGACACATACTAATATTTGAATAATTATTTATGTAGGTAATTGCCTTTTTTATCTTGAAATTGAGACGCTTGTAATAATAATATTAACTTTTTCATACATCAAGCATAACAATCAATTTCAATTTATTATTGAACATTTCTGGCATATCCGCATATAATCATTCTTCAATCATTCTATTTGTAAAATAAAATATTGCTCATACGAGAATTTTCATTTCCTGTTCATTATGTAAAATTGCCAAATAATATTTGGGTTATTGACTATCTAATGACTCTCCCGTAGAGGTGTAAGAGATATCCTGTATTCAATTTAATTTTACTATCCGGCAGGGTATCGTTAATTCATTCATTCATTCATATTGTCATGACGACATTTCAACATCTAAATCGTCACATTCGTGCCAATCAAAGTTGGCATGTCTCGTCACTGAATTCGTTTATTCATTATTCAATTCACCTGATCATTACATTCCGCAAATAATAGAAAAACAAACAAATCAAATTATTTATTGATACAGTATGTACAGGTTCGCGAAAATTCAATATAAAGAGCGTTCAGCTTATTTTCATTCAAGTAAAATTATACATAATTCAAGAGTTTTTGTGTTTACGCTGTGGAAATCCATTTTTAATTTTATTAAATAAAATAAAATATAAAAATATATTATTGAGCACTGTTTACGAAGAGGACAGTTTGCATGTTTCTTACGTGCAGCTGATCTGCTGGCTACCCCACTTGTGGGATATGCCGTGATGGTATAGTAGTAGTAGTAGTTACTTGTAGGCATCTTTAGGGAAACTGAAATCTAAAAATTGTGAGAGCTGTTCATGTGGTGAGAAGGGTGCAGGTAGTGGGAGGGGTAGTGGAAGATATCTAACCTAACAAAGTGGAGATTAAACAGTGCTCAATAATATATTTTTATATTTTATTTTATTTAATAAAATTAAAATTTTACACACTGCACACTGCATGTTTGTCATTACATACCTAATTGTCTGTAGTGTTCTGTTAGATTACTGAAAATAGTCAATACAATTCAGTTAATATTTTGAGGTATTGTGTTAACGCTGGGCAGGTTTAATAATAATACAAGATTAGGTACTATTATAAGACACAATTTTTAATTATTAAAGGTATAACAACTACAGAGAGAGAGAGCGTGTGTCCTGTGCTAGGTTCAGATAATGAAAGAGGCCGCGCTACCAGCCTATGTTCCCAATTTAACACAACTGTACTTATCTGTAGTGTAGCCACTATATAAAAATACCACAGTTAGGTATAGTCTGTAACACCGGTTATCAATTATTCGGTATTCAACCAAATCACTCATCGTTTCATCACTCAATACTTTGCAGGCTGTACAATGTACATACATTGGCGTACATATAACGCGGTGGAGTTTGAATAATGATTAGTTATTTACTAGCTAGCTGGAGGAATTCTAATTAGAAAACTTTGGACAAATTTTTAAGAAGATAATTGTCAATTTTACTAACTTTTAATGGAAATCTAGAAGCGATTCAATAATTATTTTTATAATTTTCATTAATATTTGAAACGAAAGTTTCTTGCTACTTTTGAACTCTAATATTTACGAACGGTTGATTTTACTAACGGCAGAGCAAGATTAAAAATTCAATATTATTTACATTATGTTTTGATAACGGCATGATTTTTCTCTCTCTCGGGAAAACTATTCTATTCCACGCACTATTTCTCACTCTAAGTAACATTGACATCAACATGCTTTATTGACTTGATCGAAGATCCAAATTGTTGTCAACTATGATATCAAGGCGTACCTGAAAATTAAGAGCTATTATTAAAGAACTTACCTGATCTTAGCATAGATGCGGTCTAATCTAAAATTTCAAAAACAAAAACATCTATTTTTTTTAAAAGACAGTGTGAAATTTAAAAAAAATACAAATTTTCATAAATGAAAAAGTGCATCGTTTAACGGTGTTGTAAGATCATCGGTCAGATTAAATCGGAGGTCCATTTTCAAGAGAAAAGTTTAGAAAACCGCATCAGAAATAACTCTTCAATACACATATAAGATAAATAATGAAAATTGGAAATTAACAAAATTATCGGTTAGAGTTCGTCGGTAGCCTGGAGGTAGAGTCTCGGCCTCGTGAACATGGGGTCGGTGGTTCGATACCAGGTGCCGGCAAACTCCCCTTTCACGACACAAGCTTTTAGTAGCTTACTGTGAAAGGTGTATAAGGTTGTATTTGGGTTTATAACAAACAAAACCCAGATATATCTTTTTTAAAAAAAAAAAAAAACTTTGCCAGTTCAAAATAAACTTTCATTATAATTTCGTTATCAATATAATAATAATAATAGCACAAAACAAGAAGTTTTTGTACCCAAAAAGCCTTTCCTATTATTCTAATATATTGTACCTACGTATTGTGAAACGAACAATAAAATAGGACAATGTGCTCTACCATAAAGAGGCAACTGTCCTATGTAAGTACGTGATTAATTATTATCACTCCGAGGAATAACTAATTGTATGGGACAATTAATGAGTTTTTTACATATTACGTATGAATGTATTGGACTTCTCTATGGGCAACTATTAGTCAAGTTGAAGCTATTTACATACAAAGCCCTTTATACAAGACATGAATAATGTAATGGAATATTGTTTCATGAATTTTTATTTCTTTTAATCGTGAAAATAATATTATATAAATCACGAAACTAAAAACGATTTCATTCAGTGCCTACTTTTTTCAATCAACTTACCAATACTGTAGAGTATTTTAGCCGGCAAAAACATTTTTAACAACTTTTTGTAATTTTTTAAATAAACATTAAAAATTGTTTTTATTCATTTTTCACAGCAGAGCACTCGGAATGAAGTGAATTATTAATTATAATTTCAAACCGCTTACATATATTATTATTCAGCATAATGTATCTAGCACTACTTTTTTTATTAACAAACACAAAATTTTCTGTTTATCGATGCTATTTTTACAATTAACCAAATTAATTAAATTAACATACGCAAAACTTTACGACAAGCATTACTCAAATATTCCAACATGCAAATTCATTCCGAGAAACACATTTGTGTTTACAGATTTTAATAATTATCTCAGATTGTATCCTAACAACCTGAAAATTGAAGTCTAAATTACATGACAGCATTTTCAATAATGTCATTTCACATACGATTTTTTGCCTGACAGATAATCATATAATACAAATAATTTTTCTGGTGACTTAACACATCCTTGTTTAGTAAAAACCATTTATTTTTTGTAAACAATTTTCTAAACACAGCGTTTTCCCAATTTATACAACAAAAATCTATACATATTTAGAAAATTATGAAATATATCAACATGCCATTGTTCCATGAATTGAAAATTTAAACAAGAAAAAGGCTGCTTATAGTTTGCAACCTCTTTGTGACATTTCTATTGGATTCAGGAGTTCTGAAAAGGGTTAAAGAATAAAAGAATACTTTAAAATAAAAATACTGTGAATAAAAAGATTGAAAAAAAAAGTGTTCTTATATTTTTTTCTTGAATTTGTTGAAAACAGCTGTTTACCTCTAGGTGTGAATCAGATATATTTTTTTAATAAGTAATTTTATGATTAAGAGTTTGAATATGCTGGCAAATTTCTCTTTGGTTTCACTTTCACAGGATTAATCATATTATATTTAGAATATTTACTAATTTTATGGGTCGTTCTAATGGATTTGAACACAATGCAAATATGACAAAACGAATCATATATAAATGGGGAAACATGTTTACATAATTGAACTTTTATCTATCTCATTTTATTCCCATATTTAAACACGAATTTTATTGATATTAATTTTCCTATGTAGAACGGTAATTAAATAATAGCAATATGTTATTGTCTTAAAATTTATGAGAACTATAAAAAAATAACGAAAGTTATTAACGAGTGCTTAATATTAATTCCATATTATATTCAATTTGTAAATAAAAGCCTATCTCATCCTTCTTTTATTATTCATTGATTCGATATCGTAAACTATTTAATCGTAAAGATTATGGTTGTAGATATTATAATGTACTTACATAGATAGAAAATATCGTTTTTCAAATTCATTATTTCCCAATATCTTAGGAGTTGCCTACAAAGGCATCAATAGAAGGACGATTAATCATACCCCTAGTAGCCTCCGAGCGAAGATGTCAAGTTGTTGAAGAAGAAAATGATTATTGAGGGTGGGAAAAGGATTGAAAGATAAGGTGGATATAAAATAACAGAGGATACAACAGATATCAATCATTTCTGCTATCCAGGAAGCAGTTTACAGCAAGTTTTCACGACTGAATAATTTAGATGAATTAAATAATATCTTAAATACTGAGACGAGACGAGCTCTTACTTATATGCGAGCTTAAAGACTCCTGACAGTATTAAATAGGGCTGAATTAATTTAAACGAATGTACCATGTTTTTAAATTATCTTTTCATTCGTCTCTTGTAGGCTACCACTCACGCAGTGTCTGAATGAGATGAAAAATGAGCTATTAACACTATCAACTGAAAATCTGTATAAATTAAACTCACCGTCCAAAAATTCAAGAGATATAAATTTCAGTGGCCTAATAGGTTTATCCGACAGGAGTCTCAGATTTTTAATAAGAAAACCCGGGTTCAATTTCACATGTTGTCAACTTACTCCACCTTGACGGCACAAACATGTTGCTTACTGTGAAGGAGTCTGGAGTGTAATTTCGTTTAATCCAAATCCAGGATAATCTTTATTATGAAGATAATGTTAAGAACATTAACATTTAAATATATTTTTAAAATGTTAAGCATTAGTGAGACTTCATGTTACTAAATTTCCCTAGAAATTAAATTAATGAGATGATATTAAAGGTAAAAAAAATGGTTATTAACATGAAGATAGTTTTTATGTCAGGCGTTTTGAAAACGTGAAGAGTCTCATCCGAGTACCTGATGAAACATTAATTCATTCTATTATAGGTCGACACCGTAGCTAACACGGCATTACTGTCTGAAGGAAAATTGCAAAGCAGATTAACTTTACATCCTATTCGGTACTTCGAAACTATTTTCCTTTTATACAAAGTGTTAAGTATCTCCTTTACGCACCATTAAGTTTCTAGAGAAGTTTCTTATCCAAGAATGAAGTTAATGATATCTTCTAGTCACTTGGGAAAGAAAGAAGACTTTTAGAAAGATTGTATGTATAATGGATATTGTATACTGCCGAGTCAGAAACAATATGCTTCCAACATTCGTATACGTACATGCATAGTTGATAGTTTCAAATAATTAAGATGAATATAATAGGATGTTCCACTATTAATGTATCTTCTTTAATACGTAAATACACATAAACAAAACCAAATTTATTTCGTTCAAGAAAGGCGGTGTAAGTACTATAAAATATCGACTTCTTCAGATAATTAAACTAATTGTCATAATTATCTTTGGAATATGCCACAATATGCAAGAAATTCGTAATACTCGAGAAAAGAAAAAAGAAGACATTAAAACAAACCGATACATTCATTTTCTAATATGAGCTCGCGTTTACTTATTTGGGAAAAAAATAACTTCTTTCATTGCTATATCTGCTTTGTACTCGTTCTAATAAAACTTAGTTTTGGAAAAAAAAAACTTATATTATCCATACGAGTTGACCACTTACAATAGCAAGTTCATAAGAAATAACTAATTCAGGAATCAAAGCAACCTTTATTTAAACCACAATTTATTGTATGATATTTGAAAAGCGCCATAAGATTACCGCCGAATCGATTAATAAAACTATTGGTACATTTTGTTTGATTCTGTTATTCTTATATACACAAAGTATTAATTCTGTTATACACAAAGTCCCTTTGTGATTATCTTAGAGATTTTACTGTATTTAATCACTAAACAATCGGAGAGACTGGGAAGTATGATTACTTTAATTATGTAACGAATTTAAATATGAATGATGTCAGTTGGTTGAGATCTCTAACTCATATTCACTTAGACATATTATCATCTGTCAAATTTGTAAGATGAAAAGTAAGATCACTTAGAACACCAAAACATCCATGAATAACAAATGGTGTTAACAAGTCTTACAATTCTCTGTACAGGTTATAATTACACTAATAATATCTAATTATCTAAAATTAAGTTTAAAATTATATGTCAAGTGCGTTGCTTCATAAAGATTTTTGGAAACACTCAAAGACATTCAAGGTATTTTCTACTACTCTTCAGCCTGATGAATGTAGGTTTTTTATAGTAATGTTATCTAACTCATTCTGGCAAATGTAATACTTAAGCTATAAATAAGTAAGCACCATATTAAGTTCATCGACATTACATACTCAGATATAATAATATTATGTATTAGGTACATAATATGTATACCACGAGACCTTTAAGCCTATTTGTATGGAGTTTTCATACAAAAGATTTAAGGAGTACTGAAACACAGGTGGGTAACACATGAATAAGGTGGCACTTTGGAATAATTTTGAATTGCCTTCTGTGTGAACCTACATGATTGTAGTATTGTATTGCATATAAGTACATCGTTATGTATGTAGATACATAGTTTTGTATTTACTGTTACAAGTGACATATTTACATAGGTTCAAACCCTAACCTTTTTAAGAAATGTTGCGAACATTACATAGGTATTTATGAAACACGGGAGTGTGGTTTGTTAAATGTCACATTATACATAAGTAGTTATTGGAAGCAACCACCTTTTAATTTTATACTTTTTATGATTTGAGAGATGAAGTAATACTCGTATTATATATGCTTGCATAAATTATAAAAAAGACAAGAATAAATCAATCATTAAAAATAACAACAGTTTGTATTACTTCCCGAATGTCTTATTTGCTTTCAGAGGATAACTTGCCTGTTTATTGATGTGATTTTTAAACAGAATAGATACAATTAAAAATACAATAAAGTACAATATTAGTTTTCACACCATGAATCTAAAAAAAAATGAGAATATATTAAATAGAAATTGATTTTTTGAATGTAATTAATTATAACCTACTCATTATGTTTCAAAGTTTTCCATTTTATAAAAAAAACCACTGGAAGGGTTCATTTAAGAGTCAGAACATTTTAATACATTCAATTCCATATTTGAAATATTCTTTCTATTATTCCGCACTCAATTTCATATTTGTAATATTTTTTCTATAATTACGAGCACATATTTAATGGCTATTTATCTTATATCTATATCATCGTGTGAAATCCTACAAGTGGGAAGCTAGTGGTCTAATTCCAAAGAAGAGTTGGCTGCCATAACTAACTTTCAATTAAACAGATTAGATTCGTTTAACATCGTAATCATAGGCCTATCAAAAGATACCATTTTGTTATAATATGGCTAGTATTATAATAGATATTATTTAAATGTGTTTGTCTAATAAGAAGCCTTTTAACTAATGGGTGGTTAACCAGTAACCCTACCTCTGAACAAAGGTATTCGTAGTATTACCTATTTTACAGGTTACTCGGGTTAATGAAATTTCTGGAAAAGGCCAATCTAATACTTATTGGTCTATGTAAAAGATTACACCCCTAATTCCTTTAATTTGTTTACTTATCTTTCAGCTACGACGAAAAGCTTTTGTTTTTTATAGGCTTTTTTGATTGAAAGCATCAAAATTTTACCGGAAAGATCAAACCTTTTTTATTTGTGAAACTGAATCGAAAAATATGTAAAAACTCAAACGATTTTGAATAACACAAGATTTATGGTTATTGAGTTCAAATCACCTGAAAATCTTTCGAAAAATATAATTATACCATCGCGGCATTTCCAGTAGCCAGAGGTATAACTGAATGCAATAAACATGCAAGTTATCCTCATCATGCCAATAAAAGTTAAGACATCCAGGGTAGGTGGCATACTTAATCGCTGAACTGAAGATGATAAAAGTCTTGAATGTGATCTTTTATGAATCGAAAACTTACAAAAAGTAGTAGAAAACCTATTCTTTGCCAGAGATTTTCGAAACAAAGTTTCAGGGTAGCAATCGAAAGAAGTACAGAATTTTTTTCTCTATTTTTTTTCTGTATTTTTCATAAAAATATTTAACAACAAGCTACAAAATAATTACTTATTTTTTTATGAAAATCGCAACACCTTAGCTATGAATTCATTGAAGTTGAGTGCTTGTTTAAATCACTTCGTACTGAGATGATTTAACGCGAAAAGATGAGTGGCTTCCTTTACAAAATATTTGAATGCTTCTAGAGGAAAAATGATAAAGTAAATTGATCCATCAATTTCCACGAAGAAACAAGTGCTTACGTAATATAATAATTTTAACATTGAAAAATAAAACCTTGCTTGAAGATATCTATAAATAAATATGAATTTATGTTTTTTTGTATTTTTTTTATTCAGTTTATCTTTTTTAACCAAACATATATGGAAATAAAACATAAAAATAAAATGATGGCTTTAATATTAGGGGTCCGCGGTTCGATTATAGGTGCCGGCAAACTCCCCTTTCACCACACAAGCTTTTAGCTTACTGTGAAAGGTGTATTAGGTTGTATTTGGGTTTATAACAAAACCCAGATATTACTTAAAAAAAATATATATAATGAACTATAAAAAAATTGCATGAAATCCATACACTCGAAATGTGTCTGTTATTCATGTAGTAACGTGATATTTATCAAAAATATTTTATACGCTTTCATTAGGCATAATCAAAACCTTTAAAATTCTATGATATTGCAAAAAAAAAACTATCGAGCCTGTCTCACAACTATATTTATAAAGAAAGCCATGATTCTGTTTCAATAAATGTAAGCTTAATAAAACCTGTATTAGAATGGTCAGAAATCTTTCCTACAGGGATTTCTGGAGAAAGCACCTAGGCGCAATGAGCCTCGACCTAATTAGTACAGGAAGAAGAATAAATATATGCATATTTGTTGATTTTTATTGAATATAGATCATTATACCAACCTCCCTTGCTGCTAGCTGCCGGAGTGAAGAGGAGTCTTGGATTCTTGCAGAGAAGCACTGATTTATAAGCTTGACGATACTGTTTGTTCATGATGACGTAGATGATGGGGTTTATACAGGCTGATAGGTAGAGCAGGATGTAACCCAGGATGTGAAGAGCTGGAGCAGACAAAATCAATCATTATCTTCATAACTTATTATGTTTGGAGCAAGTTATATTAAGGATATTTGAGTTCGTCTGTAGCCTGGAGGTAGAGTCTCGGCTTTCAGAACAAGGGGTCCATTGTTCGATCCCAGGTGCCGGCAAACTCCCCTTTCACGGCACAAGCTTTTAGCTTAGTGTGAAAGGTGTATAAGGTTGTATTTGGGTTTATAACAAAATTGAGATATACCTTTTTCTTTAAAAAAAAAAAAAGTAAATAAACTACTGCGTGCTGAGTAAGCGAAATCGGTATTATAAGAGGCTTCATGAATGTGAAGAATGCGATAGAGGTGTATAAGGATAGATCGAATTGAAATTCCATCCTCCCCTTCCTACTTCACTAGAGAATATAACAGTATGAAGAAATAGATAAATAGGTATTGCATTAGATATTATTTTACATCTATTTTTACACTATTTCCTTGAAAAAATCTCAGTCACAGGAAGAGATAAAAAGGAATAACTACTCATCGTGCAATAAAAATTGCAATAAACAGTGTGTCTACTTGAAATAAAAATTAGAGAGGTACATAAATATATTATGAAAATTAATTATATGATTAAAAAAAATTGATACAATGCAAAGAAAAAAATATGTATGAAAACGCAAAGCCTAAAAAGATACTTTTAATAAGTATTCATTTTTCGTTAAAAAGATTAATAACTATTAAACGTAATAACAATGACACTTCATAAAACGATCATTCACACTCTTTACATTATTAATGCGAAATGTAACCATAACCACGACAGAATGCTATGTCTGGAATTGGTTTTACTGAAAAGTGCTTCTACCATTACAAGTACAAAGACCACGATCAAAATTGCTATCATGTTTTGGTAATGAGTTGATAACTATTTACTACATACAAACCAGTGGCGTGCCTTCCATACAATAAAAAAAGCTCCACATGCCTTAACAATAATTGCATGCATGACTTAAAAAATCTTGCACGAAAATTATGACATCGTGAAACGCATCAATTAATATACCAAATGGACAATTCGGTAACAGGGGATGTAATAAATTAAGTCGGATTTTTCTTTACATCTTTAAGTTCAAAGATGGGCTGATCAAGTACAAAAATATGTTTAATCGTTATTATATTGAATTTTGTAAAATTTTATTGTATATTGCCTATTTTTTTAAGCAAATAAAAAAAAAGTTATATCTTGTAAATTTGGGGTAATATTTTTTTTTAATTTTAACAGCATGACCAATATAAAAAGTCTAGTCCCGCCATTGACACATACAACATAGTTCGTCTCTGTGCAAAATAGAAAATCTAAATTGTAGACAATGGAAGAATGAAACTTTGACAGACGCGTGGGAAAACCAAAGTGTCAAATAACGTTGACATATCGTTTTAATAAATTAAGAATGAAAACAGTTGTGAGTATTTTGTAAATAATCCTTGTATTGTGAATAGTCACCGAAGTTACGCTTTTGAGTCACGAGTTTCAGGGCTCAATTCTTGGCTGGGACAAAATATAGAATGATCTTTTTCAAACTGTTCAAGAACATGTATGTAACTAATTATTATGTTCATTCTAAGTTCATTGTATGTGTTTATCGTCGCGTTAATACCAATAATACAAGATTTATATCTTAGTTTGGTACTTGCTCGATTTGTGTGAATTGTCTATACATGTTACATTATGAAGTTCAGAATTTGTTATTTTACATAGCGCTGTTTTTGTTGAGAAATTTAATATTTGTTAACAAAATAATACTGTTTAAATATATATACTTCTCTCTACAGTTTTCAAGTACAAATACTTACCGACTTGCACAATTATCTAATTTTAAAATGAATTTATATTTAGAACTTACATGTGTCAGTTTGAACTTATTAATTTCAGGAAAAGCTCTCAAGAGAGCGTATAAAGAAGAATGAAAATTGTTAATTATATTTTACTATAATATCAAATAATTTAAATTTATGAATTGTTTTACCAGATTTGTAATACTGCACGCCTCTGACACCAGCAACCTTAGTTGCTGTTTTGAGGTATTGTTTATGATTGAATAAAATTGATAAAATTGATAAATTGATAAAATTAATTTTATATATTCTCATCGTTCTCAAAAGTTTTCGTGTTCTGTTGTTGTTTTTGTTAAGGAAGTTATTGTAAAGGTAAGTATCAAGTTTAATACGGGAAATATTTATATGCCTCAAGGATTTCAGGATTAAAGTATTTGTAACTTTAAACTAATAAATATCTTGGAGGAAAAGTTTCTAAATAAGAATTTAAGTTTGATGGAATTAATTACCCGTAAACACCACGATACGTTTCATAAATGGCAATTGGCAATCCTTGTAAGAAACATGATACAAAGAAAAGAGGGAGAATCCTCAGTCATCCTTATCAAAACTACCTCACCTATGTAGACTTGAACTAGCATTTTAAGAATATTCATGAGTTTTTTTTTAAAGATATATTTGGGTTTTGTTTTGAACCCAAATACAGCCTTATACACCTTTCACAGTAAACTAAAAGCTTGTGTTGTGATAGGGGAATTCCTTTGACAATGTCAAGCTATCTTAACGAAATCGCTCAAATATGTCATCATTAGTGTGAAAATTTAACAGTGTTCTTTTTATATATTTTTAACTTTACTAAAAATACTCAATCAAATTATGACGAAACTACGAGTATTAGCTGATGCAAATATTGTACATATGTACAACTAAGTATTTCTTTACGTTATGATCTTGCAAAGAATATGCACAATTGGGATTTCATAAGCTTTAATATTTTTGAAGACACATACATACAAGGCAATAAATTGAGGTTTGTTTGTTGTATATAAAATACAGATGCAAATAAAAATGTAGATATCTTAAAATATTTACCTGGTGCGGATACATTTTTATCGGCCACTTTGACTATCGTGATGGGGAGGTAGCAAATGACAAAAGATAGGAATATAGCCAAAACCATCTTAGTGATTCTCCACTCGTTCCTCTTGGCTTTCTGCTCTCTGGTATCTCTTAGTTTTGTAGTTGAAACTGGACCACTGACTGTAGCAATGGCTGCCTGAGCGCTTACGGCCTGTGCAGCTTTATTATGCTTGCGCATTCGGACTTCAGAACTAAAATATTGAAAAGAAAACAGTGAATAATTATGTACTCTTGTTAGAAATACAATTTATTACATCGTATTTAAAAAAGTCAAGTATAATTATTCAAGAATTCAAAAGCAATGTTTTAAACTTTACTCTCGTATTTGAACAATCTTTTATATTTTGTATCAAGATGTTGAGAAAGATAATTTTATGTGTTTGGTAGCCGCTGGTAGTGTTTCCAATTAAAATATTGGGTTCAAACTCACCCACTGCCAACCTACTCCGTATTGATCAAACAAGCATATTGAGGATGAACGTTTCTCATTATTATACAATACAAATCCATATTCATTTGTTATTCCAAAAATGAAACAGACAAAATATATACTTGTAATAAAATTTTATCAGTTCTAGATCGCCTCTCTGACAAAAAGATATTTTGAAGATAAATACGATGTCGAAAATGTTTCTAGATAAACTAAATTTCGATCATATTATGGTTTATAATAACAAAAGAATTTATTCGACAAAAGTGATCACATTTTGCTACATATAGGGGTGACGAAATTGTAAAAGAAAATATTATTACTTTGGTCAAATATAAAATCGAAAGTCGTGTAAAATATTTGATGAGAAAGCAATGGCATCGAATCGAATACAATTTTATTATATTTTCCCCAGATGTGTGTTTTGATGAAAAAGAAGAAAATTCTAGACACCAAAAACTGCATCTACGTTTTACGTTATTTCAATGTATAAAAAACACTAATAATATTCCTTTTGACTTTCTTGATATCGATATTTAGAAAAGTTTGAAAAAGAATATGATATTTAACAAAGAAAAAATGAATACTGAATAAAATATTTACTTAATAATAAACTTATCTATATCTATCTTAAATAACTATATACATATGCAAAATAATGTCGAAAAATTACCGATTTTTTAGGATTTATTCAGTATAACGATCATGATTACAATGTACATACGTATTCACGATTAAACACATTTTTACGCTACGAAAATATATGTAAAACTATTTAATATTAACAAATTACCGTTTTTATTTGGGGTTATTCTTTATAACTGTCATAAATATATGTGTTCATTATTAAAAACGTTTTTATTAAAAGCATATTCACGATTAAAAACATTTGTATTGGTAACATATTCATGATTAAAAAAATCAAAAAACACTTATACGCAACGAAAATATTTGTGAAATAATTTCACAGAGGTAAATTGTATATTTAAATAATAGTGTGTCTGATGCAAAACACTGAAATTTTACTTTTAAGGTATTTGAGATTATTATTAACCTATTTTGATGTTATACAACAAATGAGTTTTCATGTTATTTTTTACCATAAATAAGAAAGAATCGTAACATTAGAAAGAAATGTATTTTCTTGGCTTCCAAACGCAAATCGAAGTAATTCACATAAAAGAATGGACTCAAACGCTGTTAAAAGGATCAAAGAAATATGAAGTTTAACATTTTCAAAGGTAATTGAAAAAAATGAGTAACAGGAAATTTGTCAATATCCGCATTTCGCACCTGTTTTGAAACTGAAAAGAAATTGAGTTTATTTGTAAAATTTCTTTTGTATCGCCCGTGTTATTTTTTTGTATATCAACATCTTGCATTTCAAAGTAAATAAATAACTCTATACATATATTTTCTTATTAAACCTTTCAATAATTCATAAAACCTACTCAGTAATTTTTTTTGCACTGTACAAACAACAAAAATAATGTATTATTCCACTGCTTAACTAGTATAAACTGTTCATACAAATCCGCAGGTTTGACAGTTTTTTTTTATTATTATAATCTAATAAATATTGGAGTCCATGATTATGCATGGATGTTTGTATAGAATCCTTTTGAAGAAGACAAGCTGGATGTATTGTACGTATTCTTGAAGAAAAAGTATATCTAATGAAGTAATTATAGTTAAGATTACTATTTGGGAATGAAACACTTATATTTTGAAAATTTGTAGCTTTAATAAAATTGTAGGTATTGGATTGATAATTTTTGATTCCGAGTATTTCCCGTGTAGAGTCATAGCTAAGTTATAGATAAATATTATTAAGCTTTTATTTATCTGAAAGCTCGGTTAAAACGGGTTTATCGGCTTTAAATATTGTACATTCAAATAATATGTGTCTACCATAAAATCTAAGGAAATCAAAAAGATAGAGTGTATCCTTATTATATGACTATGAATGATGAGAATAGGATAAACTTTGCAAGGATGCTTAGTCGGAAGTGCCTAACAAAGCATGGAAGGAAGGAAAGAGCGTAATAGTTTATAATTTGAATTAATGTTGACTGTTAACAACAATTATTGTATACCAAAATATTCACTCAGCTTATAAAGATAATTCGTTCATTAAAATATATTTTTTTAGAAATGGAAACGAGCCTGGTCGACTTTTTTTAGCAATACACCGTTCATATGAAGCGACATCTAAATTTTAAAAAGAAGGCGTGACTCAACTGACGCAGAATTGCTTTGAATGGAGTACGTTAAATTTTACCCAAATGCTTAAAATTTTAAGATTAACTATCTTTAAATAAATAAATAATCTTTTGTAGGTTTTATTTATGAACCGCTTGCTAATTTAATAAAATTTTAAAATTGTAATGGTGATACAAAGACTTCTTACAAAGCTAAGAAAGAAATTTTTGACATTGTATTATGATAATATAAGAATAGGTTTTGTATTTTAATATCAAAGGAAACCACAAGCATGCGTTTAATATTTTCAGTGGCCACGGATTGTAGTCGCTTTATATATTCGAGCTTGTTCGGTATATGTGTATTTATGTTAATATGTATTTAAGAAACATATGTATTAGGAATAAAGAGAGAGAATAATACTTTGCATTTATGCCTAAAAAGTGTCAACGTGTACACAGACTTTCGGGTTTTGAAACTGCGCATATCTATCTTATATAATGTTGCATAGTTTCTATAGGAACTGAATAAATACTTATCTTTTATTTGTTAAAAAAAAATCAATTTTCTTTTATTTGTATCGAACTTTATTTAAATATATAGGTTAAGTATTATGCTATCATATTAATGTTTAATGTCAAAAGTTCGTATTATTGAATAAAAAAAAATACTATTGTTAACAATAATTACATATAAATAAGGCTATATCATGTCAAAATACGAGTAGGTATATTGCAACATTTCAATCACAACGTGACGAAAAAATATGACATAAAAGATGATGTAATATTATTATTTACGTAATTAGCTTTTTTCGCGATTTTTGAGTTAGAATATTAACAAGGTATTGCTTGATTACTATTTATGGTATATTTTTTATCAATTTCTTCACTTCTTTCCGCAAGAAGCTGGGTATGAATATGGTGTATGGTATACCTAATGTCCCTTTTTTTCCGTTTGGAAGGGGACCGATATCATACACAAGCGTATTATTTACATAATAATAATACATGCTGGTGAAGTCATAATATTTTGAAAAGTTGGGGGTGGTGGATTTAAAAGGAAATGTGTCAGGAAGTGTTTTCTATCCAAAGTTATTTTATTTTCAAAATAATATCGTCTCAAAACTACATATGAAACGAATATCCGATAATTATCCTGCATTTGGACTATAAAACTTAGTTTTAAAGATACCAGATATGTTGTAGTCATAAGTTGGACTAGAAAACTGGATGTACTCGTTATATTTTGAGTAGAAAGTTTTTGAAAATAAATATGGCATCAATTCAAAATGTCTTAATTTTTATTAGCGCACCGAGGACACATTTATTTCGTACAAATAGTCTACTAATTTCCCTTCTTACGATAGAGATAGATTGTAAACAAAATATGTTTAATTACATTGATATGTAAGGGAAGATAAATAAGGTAAAAAAATACCTACATTATAAAACGAAAAAATGTGAAATAAAAGGCTGATTTTTGCCAGTTAGTAATTTCTACCGAGCAACCTGATGATTCAGTAAGACCAATATTCGGAAAATGCCTGCATGTAACAAACATGTAAATTGTTCTTTCTGTGCCTACAAAAAATAAAACATTCGAGACGGTTGATATAACTCATCACTGAATTTCTGATGTTAAATGTATTTTTTAAAGCTGCCCTTTAGAGAACACTCGAAAGCTTACAGGAAAGAGTGGGATATTTTTTTATGTAGTTGAGTGCTCCACGATATAAAATGTAAAAGAAACAAAATTTAAATTCATATTTGGTATCTTAGAACATTTTTGAAATTATTTTACTTTGCTACTATTTGTTTCAAGCGTGCTTCGAAAACATTTATTCCTGGAATATTAAGTACATTATTTCAATAGTAGGTATAACTTATTTTCAATCAAATAATTCTGTTATCCGATTAACGGATATAAACTGCTATCCGTCTCATCTCTTGTTAAGTAGTGTGACCATAATGTATAAAGAAAAGGAAACCCATCAAGTTTTAAAATTTATGAAAAAATAAATAACCGTGCTTATTGTTCATTCATCAATATTATGCGGAAAAGAAATCATTATTTTATCAAAAGAGTTTTTATTTTTTATAATAAAATAGGTCGATAAACGTTTTTCTTTGTGGCCCATTGTGTTTGATGTGTATTAGGTAAATGAGAAAGCATTTTTTCCTAGCGTTCTTTTGAATGAAACTTTAAGCAATTGTGGGTGTTGAACTGAATGTTTTTTTTACAAGTGTGTTAAAATATTTTATAAAGCGTATTGTTCCTAATAACCTTTTGTTATTTTTCAGCAATCGCCTTATAAAAATGCTATTAAAAAATAGCAACGCGTAAAATATAATCGTTGTGAGTTTAATAAAAATGTTTTGTATTTTGTATATGTACTGAGGAAAAAATACTTCAAGATCGAAATCAAGATCTCATGCATCAAAACATGTGCATAGAAATTAGAATGGGCACCTATATTTTTTTGTTATCCCATGAAGTCGCCAGTATAAAAATAAGTTTACCACTATTCTGCAAATTTTATGAATATCTGGTTAAAACGTCAAATAAGTTCAGGCTAACCTCACGTATAAGACAAACTACAATTCAACGATGAGGCATGCCAACCATTCTTAATACATTATTTTTTTTTATTAATGGCAAGAAATTAAACGGATTCCTCTATTAAATCACTTTGTTCATTTTTGTTGATACTTATTTTTGTACATTTATAGAAATGATGGTCACCCCTTGCATTGTGGATGCGCCCAATGCAAGAACATGACGTCTATTTCTAATATTTGTACCTACCTCGTAGACCCCGGGGGATTTCCATCGCAATGTTATTATTATCACGTATCTCTTTTATATCCTCCATCTCACATCCTACTTTCTACTAGGATCCGGGTAGCTGGGCGGAGTGTCTGCCTATATCACATTATAATAATTTTACACTCTGCATACCTACTCCAGCTACTTTCCAGACGTCCTACAGGGGACTATTATTATTATCGTAGCAATGCACGTAGATGCGTCGCGACGCTTCGCCCAAAACCAAAAATATGGAGAACAGCTCGACGATGTTATGGAAAAAGTCATTAACCGCATTGTTTCTGTAGAATTTCTGGCATTAGTTTTCTCACTTCATGTACCTACTTAAAATAAAAATCTTTGAAATTGTTAAAGTGTGTAAGATATTATATGAAATGTAAGAGATCTTTTATATTAAGTAAAAAAAAGTAAATCTAATTGATTTTGGTGTATTAGTTCTTAAAATATAACAATTACTTTTTTCAATATGCAGTTGACGACTTTTTCCATAACAGCGATGAACTATAAAATATAATATATAAGTCACTCTATATGTTTTTTTTTTTTTTTAAGAAATGGATGAAAAAAATTTTTTTATGTAAAACGTTTTTCTAAAAAAACACTTTTCATCACATTTTTTAAGACTTACGCATAATAATTTACCGATTTTATTCACAAAACAACTCAACCAGCAACATTTTTGAATAAAAAACCTCTTCAATTGTAAAATATAGTTTTTTTATAATAAATTATAATATTTTAATATAGTGTTTATTTAAAATATAGTACTAGGGATATCCAGAAAGTAAGTGTACTGATGAGGCTCTCACGACCGGATGGATTTTATTTTAGACATGTTGGCTGCACCTTCGTGTAACCTGACTCTTCGTGTAACAAGACCGGTTCGAGATCAGCACGTTAAGAAGTGTTGACGTGACAACATGTTTTGTGAAATATGTCAATCCAATCTCCCGCCAAATGTAAAATAAGCGGCTTCATCCGTTACCTCGTTTTGAAGGGAAAATTTCCAGTTTAAGTTTATAATGAGGTAAAAACTGTATATATGGTGATAAAGCTATGAATCGTACGAGTATGTACATAAGTAGTTTTGCGGGTAAAAAAAGGGTTGTATGTCTGTTTATGATGATCAAAGGAGCGAAAGAATTTTCCACTAATTGTGGAAAAAAATGAAAATGCGCTCCGTGACGATCGCAGATTGACTGTGGATGAACTTTCTGCGATGTTTCTGCAAATTTCCAGATCTCTACTACACGAAACCATCACAGAAACCCTCGGATATCGGAAACTGTCTGCGGGGTGGGTCCTAAAACACCAGTACAAGTTGAATCGAGTGTAGGCCGGACAAGAGTTTTTGAGGCGCTGCAAACTCCATGGAGATGAATTTCCTTCAAATTACTATCTTTTCACCTTCTTAAAGCTGCACATGGGTGGGAAATGGTTTTCAACCGACGACGAGGTAAAGGAGGAAGTATCGAAGTAGACGAAGGGGTTGGTGGGAAACAAATTCGAGGAAAGCATCAAAAAGTTGCTTACAAAAATTCAGTACACTTACTTTCTGATATCCCTCGTATAAACCACAGATAATTTCAAATACCTCATTTAATTTAATTTGTATAAAGGAACGGGAAATATTTAAACCTTTTAATGGTTTTTATCCACAAGAAATAAAATACAAAGGGTCCAGTAGGTACTTTTTATTCACTATAGAAAAGCTCCGTATAGAAAAGAATAGAAAACAACATCGGAAAAATCATTTGGAAACGTTAAAGTTTGTTAATGCTTTTGTGTCGTAGATGCGTAGACGTTGATATTAAAAATTCTACGAAAATTCAAATTCACATTTGCAAAAATCGAAAGGCTTGGTAAGAATAGCATGAGGACCCGGAAGCAGAAATGGATATGATTCAATGAAGGAAGTACCTAGGAGCAATGGTCTTTCAACTTACCTAGGATAATGGGAATAAGATGCATGTATATAAAAATTATGCTTACATTGAAAATTTACTACATTGAAAAGAAATCGTATATTTGACTTTGTATTGGCTTTCTTATTCGTGAATATGACGTTGAAATTATGTATGTAAGAGTATATATGCCACTAACAGAACTACGTAAGGGAATTCCTCGCAGATAATCAGGTCAAGGAGTTGTCCCCACGTGCTGACATCGCAATTGGACAGTTTATCTTTTATTATATTGATCTCAAACACGGTCGTGTCTGCTAAGCGATGAGCTGTTAGTTATACATATAGACATTCATGTTATATAACTTTTGATAATAAATGGTTGTGAATGGCGTGGAATGGATATCATATCACTGTCACACTGTTATTGTAGAAGTGAACTATGAATACATAGGACATGAAAAGAGGTATATTGAAACCTTTATCATTAAATTGTTTTAAGAATCAATACATCAATATTGTTAAAGGTTTGTGTATCATTATTAAGAAACGAAAAATATCAAGAAAACACAATTTGAAGATTAATAAATGTTTAAAAAAAAATACCTCGTACACGACTGCTTCTAAATGGCCCAGCAGGACAGAGATTCTTGAAGAAGTATTAGGGAGGCTTATATTTTGAAACTTATAAAAAGACGTAATGTTGCGAATTTCAATTTGTTTCACATGATATAGTGTAGGTATTCACTGCTACTGATTTTTCATTCCCTTCCTTGCCATATAAGAAATTCACTGTTATTATGAACTGCCTCCTGTGATTTTTTTATTTCCTCTGCTTATAGAGAGTACGTGACTTTTTGGGTGTAAGTATTAAATATGGATAGGGGAGAAAGGAAGAGTGACTTAGTGAAATATAGCGCCACTAATTCACACGCATGCACGATGTTTTTGTATGGTATCAACATGAAATATGATTTGTTCTTTGGACATATTATTAGAGATATAGTAAGCTGCATGCGTTTTTAGATAGTGGAATATATATTACATAATATTCTGACTATTATTTGTATAAGGGGAAATTTTCACACCCCAGAGGAAATTATTATAGTATTAAGTATGTGTTTCCATATAATAATACGGATAAAATACATGTGAAGAACCTTTTAATAAAAAAAGTAACATTTACTTCTTTATATTGATTTAGCGTATTGTAGTTTTCTGATTTTGCCCATATTATCTAGTAGGTAGTCATTATAGAATACAGAAAAAGTAAATCAAGTTATGTAATTAAATCTACACTGTGTTTCAGATTATTTCGTGAAATGTCATTTATTTACAAACCTTTTCAGAATGAAAATGCACTTGAAGGCAATCCTTTAAAAATATTATCATTCAAAAAGGAGTTTTATAAAAGTTTACACATAAGTCACATAATTTAGTGAAGAGTTACACGCTTAAAACATACATATGTATGCTTCGATGGTAGGTTTATCATTTGGTAATACAGAGAAACAAATGTTATTTTTTTTTAGCTTTATAAGTTTTAGCCTGGAGGAATGGTAACGAATTTTTTTAGTACATATATAATCCTGGAGTTTAAATCTCGATACAAACCGACTTCTCCACAACACAAGGAAATAGGTATGTACATTAGTGGGTTTGGGAGTGAACGTGGGGTCGTTTCATAATCAAATTAACAAGTGTGTTTACCTGTGGACCACCCAGAATATCCTTGCATAGCAAATGATAATGATGATACAAGGGACTAGAAAGGCAATCACGAATAGAGCTGTCTTCGAAGATCTGCCCCATTTATCTTCATTTATGGAACAGCTACTCAGCTTATCGTCGAAACCAAAGGATCCTGAAACATAAATAAAACTTTGTAAACTTTTACTTAATTACATAATACAATTTTTCATCCAAAAAAAATACTTATAGGTATTAAATATTTACCATATTGGTAACCGACGGTACTTGGTGGAGCTGCACATTATTTTTTTTTAAATAATAGGTACGCTTTAGTAATTCCACGTGATTTTGCTTCTTCCGATTCGGCTTTCAAGAGTATTGGCTTTATTATCAGACTAGCGCACAAAGTCCACAAACCAGCACACGAATGATGATGCAGGTAATATTTATTTTTGCGAATACGAAGAAAAAACAAATGATGTGTTTAAGCATAATATTTATGCTTAAACACTTATCATATAATACAAGCAATTTTACATAAGAATACAATTATTTTAAAATCAACCAATATACTGATGCCAAGTTTATCACGGAGGCGCGATTTTTTTTCAACTAACCCAATTTCACGAAACGTTCACAAAAAAATCTTTAAGGAAGGAAGACAGAATATTGATATGGGTTTTACTCTAGATTTTACAGGATAAATAGGTATTATGTATGGAAATTAGTCTGACTGTGTTATTTCATGAAATCCATAAATCAATTATCGTGACTATGAATAGAACAGCAGAGAAACGATTTGTTATAACGTTAGTGAATATTAATGGCTGTACCTATTTGCCATCCAGTGAAAGCCTCACTGAGATATTTATTACAATAATATGAAAATTAATATTGTGTTCAACCTCATTTGGGTATAAGCCTTATTCCCACATTTTGAAAAATTATACTATATTTAGTTCAGCTTTTATATAAACAGTATTGTTAATTTATCTATTCACATGATTTCCTACAAATGGGTAGCCAGCAAACCAACTGCATGTGATAAACGTGCTGATTGTCTTTACAACACTTTTAAATAAATTGATTCAGTTGACGTTTATTGTGTAATACTCCATATTAATTTATGGAAATAAACACAAATTGTTAAAAACTATTATTAAACATAGTAAAATAGTTTTACTATGTTTAATAATAGTTTCAGCAGGGCTACTCTTGACACAATCTAAATACGATCTTAATCTTCTTGATCTTAATCATACGACGCGCGAAGAGACTATAGTCAAAAATACCGCGCTACCGCGAGATCGGTATGCAAGTATTTTTGACAGTCACTTCGCGCGTCGTATGATTAAAATTAAGATCGTATTTAGATTTTGTCAAGAGTAACCCTACAGTAACCTGGTATCAACTTAAAAAAAATCATTGTCAAACTAGTAAAACTAAAACAGTTTGTATTTATTTCCATATATTTCCAAATCTGTTATTAGTTTATTTTTATTTCCCTAAATACTTAAAATCATGGACATTCCACAAAAATATGTCTTTGTAAGGTAGGTACCTTTAAAACGATAAATTCAGAAATATGAACGAAACTAGATTCTGTCGCATTCATCAGGCAGAAAATAATGGAATTAAATATGTTTTTTTTTCTTTTTTTCTATTTTGTATGCTTCAGACTATATTTTTGTGGGTTAGCGATGGCTGCTTGTGTGATATGCTAGTGAGAACAGATGCATGAGCGGAATGTGTGATACTTAAATAATTGACTTAACTGTGGTACATGTTTGTGGATGACAGCTGAGTTATGAACGACCTTTTTCTATTTTTGTAAACCATATTTATAGTTATCTGTAATGTGCTTTTACCAATAAATATAAAAAAAAAAATTAAAAAATTTAATTGCGTTGGTAGCGTGCTGTACAACACTACTTGCGAGAACTGTCGTTATGGTATAAATAAAAAGATTTTAAAATAATTTCGTGTAGTAAATTTTATATGTGAATATATAAAAATTATGTACCTTTTATATATTCACATATAAAATTTATTATATATTCACTATACTATACTCCACTGAAATAAAACATAGGTGTAAAGGCGCTTCCGAACACAGAAAAAATGAAGATTCAGAAATTCTAGATATCGGATATAGAATAGTAAGAAAAGGTTGAATATTAAACTGGTTTCACTGATAAAATTTCACATATGCTGAAAAGTAATATTAAAATATTCATTACTTACGACTTTTGTGTAATATGAATAAAACCTTTGGCATTTTTCCATAGAATAAAAAAACATGAAAAAAATATCGAATGTGGAAATCTTAATCCACTACATGACAAAAAAAAAATAAGCGGCAAAACGGGAACATTGAAAATACCTTAAATAATTTAGTTTCTAATATACTATACTATACCATCACGGCATATCCCACAAATGGGGTAGCCAGCAGACCAGCTGCATGTAATAAACATGCAAGCTGTCCTCTCCGTGATAATATACAATCAAGACATTCAGGATGGGTGGCAAACCTCATCGCTGAATTGAAGATGTAAAATGTCTTAATTTTTTCGAACACCTGCCTTTTACAGGACATTCGAAAACTTACAGAGAAGAGTGGGAGACCAATTCTTTACCGGGTGCTCCTCGGGATAGTTTCTAATATAAAAAATACGAAAAAAAATACTCACCCCATACTCCGAAAAGAGTTGGCAACTGCATCCCGTAGCTGAACAGCCAACTGAAGATAATCATAGCTGCAATCCATTGCTTTTTGTAGACTCTGGCATATATACTATGATGAGCAATCATGATATACCTAGAAAACGAAATTTCTTCATTAAAAATGTCCTAATTTAACAATTTCTTAATTTTAGTTATTAATACTATTCTATGTGTATTTTATACGAGTTTTGGGCTCTGAGGAAGTGACTGGTAAATTTTAAAAACTCTTACTTATTTAAAGGTTTTATGACATTAAAAGTATAATCCTGTGTTAATCAAACAATAAAATACCTAAGCTATGAAAATTATATGAATATTTTTATTTCTTTACGAGAAAAGTTCTTTAAATTTTCCTTAACTCGTTTGATTGAGAGAAAAAAAACTATAACGGTTATGCTTCAGTTATGAAATATATTCGTTATAAAAGGATTGTTTGAAAGAAAAACATTATTTTTAAATTTATAAGTAGAAGATACCTGTTCACAGTGATGAGTGCAATGCTAAGAAGAGACACCCCAACATTTCCATATCTCAGGAAAGGAATGGCCACGCAGAGACCATTTCCATGATTCCAAGTGCCATATGTAAACTGTGATATGGCAAACGGCAACACCACCAAACAGAATATGAAGTCTGCTACGCAAAGACTGAAATAAATAAAGAATTGCAACATGAACTCAAACGTACTTTAGAAATAACTTCCCATTTTCATAATATACTCGTATAGTCATAGTTCAGAATGTCACAAATATAAAGTGGACTTGCTGGTCAAATAGTTAGGGTTTTTGGTCAAATTTCGGATAAATGGAAGTCCCCACACTTCTGCGGTGGGTCTCTTTCGATGCCTACATATTTATATATATTTTTAAAGCTTCGAGAATACCAGTTTTTTCTTAAATTAAATACCTAATTGTTGTTTTTTCGTAAAAATGAAGTAGATTGGTTATAGAATTGGATAGGAAAAATAGACGGGTATGGGTACAATATCCTTAGATAAATAAAGAAGAAAGAGAACTATATAGGAAACCAAAGAGGTTTTAAGGAAAGAAAATACAATAGAAATATACTCAGAAAACACTTTTTTATCAACTGACCCTTCGTTAATAAACTGGCATTGTGATAGGAGATATATTCAATTAAATAGTTTAAATCAACAATTTAGATACAATCTAATCAAACAAATCTACTTAAAGGACGGTCGTTCACATTAAAACAAGAAGACCCTTTCCTATAATAAATTAGTGTTTTCATTGTTTTTATTTTCTCATAGGTTTATCTTGAACTTTGTCCTTTCCAAAGACTGTTAAATAATATATGGTTATTCAATTTAAATTCTAATAGCGGCAATTAAAATAAAATACCAATTCTACCAAAAAAATAGTTATGAAAACGGCTTGGACCAACATATAAACAGTAGATTTTAGAATTGACTAATTAATGCATAGATATATATTAATATCGCTGATTGTGGGTTTATAATAATAAACTAAATTTTCCGTATAAACGAATCATCTGAGATTTTTTGTTATGTGCGAATTGTAAACATACATGTATTTTTATGTATATGTGTTTTTTCTTTGACTATACATTGCATACAGGAGTCGACAGCGAGTCAATATTTTACTTAGGTCACGTTATTTTTAATCATTTTATTGGTCTGATTTTCACAAAAATTAGCACATACTCACAAAACCGTTCACGCATAAACAAGTGTTCTGAAAATTTATTTAGTAGGTCTATACTTAGGCGTGACAAACAATGTTCATAAATTTCGGATATGACGAGGCATAAAATTTTAATTATCATCAATAAAAATAATAATAGTAGGTAAGTACCGGACAATTAGGTCAGTCTGTGACATGACACACAATATCTCTGCTTGCAATGTATTGTATAGATTGTAGTAGTTACTGTGGTCACCTACTAATCAAGCTATTAGTTTATAACCGTGTCTGATTAAACTTCCACTAACCATTATCTCATTGATCACTATTATAATACCTACTCACTGAGTTACTATAGAACAGAGTCAAATCAGAATATGTTTTCGCACTCAAAATCAGCTAGTCCGCTGGCTACCCCATTTGTGATGAAACGAATAAAAATGAATTAATGAAATCATAATTACAGAATAAATTCATACTACATATTATAGTAAACCTGTGGGCTCCTGTGGTGACTTTCGACAAAACGGAGCATTTGAAACAAATAACTTACTCATTATTTACTCGATGTCGAGTGCCTTACCTCAAAAAAATGAAAGGTTATTAAAACATATTATGACCATCAATACTGCTCAAATTATAGTTCCGGGTTGACTGGAAGAAATCGCATAGTCCGATAACCCCTTTTTTAGTGTTTTTCTTGTAACCGTGTAACATAAGATGTACAAGTGTACACTATATTTTGCCAATAAAATTTAATTCAAGCGGTGCACTCAAATTTGGAAGACTTTCATAAATCGAAACCTAAGAGTATATTGAATTTGATTCTTATAATAATAAGTAAACTACCAATAAATGGAAGAATTGTTAAACTTATTTAACACGTTTAAACAACTTTGGTTCAAGATTTTTCAACCACGAATACAAAAACCCATTTGGATACGAGTAGGTTATAAGTAATATAGGTACGACCAAGTATTTCGTAAGTAGACTTTTTTATGTGTATCAAAATGAAAACATCAAGAAGTAATTTTTGGCAAACTTACGTGATAGCACGTAGTAGGCCACCAGGTGTGAAAATTCAGGTAGGGCGAGCACCAAACACGTGTCTACCCGCCTACATCTTTTATTAAAATGGGTTCATATTGGGTCATACTGTATTATGCTTGGTGAATATGAAATGATTAATAATAAGTTAATACCCTTCATAATATTATAAGAAATCTGTGAGGAATACAATCTTGTCTGTATGTTTCAGAGTATAAATTTAATTCGTATCTTGGTATGATGAGCTATATAACGCTAACTGGGCATAAAAAAAATACCCGCGTGTATTTATTATATTAGTATTTAAGGTAAATCGGAATTTACTCATTAATGTACTCATTCTAAATTTTCTTATTAGTCAATATTAAACAAGCATTCGTCCAAGATTGTGATGCAATCTATTATTTGATGTACAATTGATAATTGACAATTTTATTGAAAACAATAAACAATACAGATATAACAATACATAGACTATTTTATAAAAAACTTTAATCTAAACATCCTCCTTATAGAGACAAGTTTCGTGGAGGGTACTTATGATTAGTGAGAGTGTATAGGTAATATTATCAAGAAGGGAAACCAGAAATGTCAATTGTGTTAATATTTATTTTGGAATTTGAATTCTGAAAAAAATAGTGCTACGTTTCTGGTCTATATATATATAAGTCTTTTCTTTCAACACATGACTGTCCATTCAATTTCATTTCGATAAAGAAGTTTAATGTTTGAATTTTTGCGATCACTAGCAAAGTCATTCACTCTTCCTTCCGCGAAACGTTGAATGAGTTCAATAGTTTGTGCACATTCTCAATACTAATAAATACCTCGTATTACGTAACTTGTATGTAATAATATATAAGTGTTTTGTATGTAATAATATATAAGTGTTAGTGCTGATGTGTACTGCTGTACCTAAACCTAGTCAATTAGGTCGCAACCCAAATGGTTTTCAATTGACAATTGACATTAATGGTGAACTCTTAGATGAAGTTATATACGTATCACAAGATATATTTTATAATTACTATATGCTTTATTATTTACACCTACATAGTAGCTTATTACAACTTAAGTAAGACGATATTAAAAATGATTCGTATAAGTAAATTAATGCTAACATTATCAATACTTGTAATACTTATACTAACGATTCTTTCGGGAGAACAGGCCAATAGCAAACACCTTCCATTCATTGCACTTCAGTTACATCCTACGATTTACTCATAGCTTTGATGTCATGAGGAATAGTGTATTATGAAAAGAGATAGTTCCAGGGTTCAAATTACTCCGCAAAATTAAAATAAGCAGATGCTAACGTGTATTCCTAACCGTTTTATTCAAAACCTTCATGGTGACATTTTTTTAGGTAAACGATATTTAATAACATTGTATTCAACATTAAGTAGGTAGAGATAACTAACATGTCATAAAATAATATTTAATTTAGTATAGGTAACGAGTACCAAATCCATTTACGTACATAAATATTACATTTTAAAAATTAAAAAAAAAAAAACACTTTGTTACCAATCAGTCATTTTTAAAGGTGTTATCTACATTATTATACTAAGCTAGTTCATGGTTACTCATTCAAATAGTATTTTTACTTAATTACTCTAAGGAATTTGTATGATAATGTCCTAATATACTAAAGTACAAATTGTCATTTTAAACACTTTAATACCATCTTTGGTGAAATCTAGAAGAATACATCTAGCTTTTAGCTGCATGGCTCAATAAAAAAAGCGATGTTTTTGAGCCATATACGTTTTAATATACCAACTATTAAAATGGAAGTTTAAAATCTTGTAACACTGAATAAATATCGTAAGTATGTTTCAAACAAGGACAAAACTTCAAAATAAACACAAAATCTAGTATTTTTTATGTTATGAGCATAGCAGTTAAAGATTCACATAAGTAACTTCCACGTAGATGAGTATTATGAACTATGGGACATAGGTACACCCATATTAAATATCAGATGACCATATTTTAATTGGAGTCAATTATAATTATAACATGTACATCCTCTAATGTTAACCTCAATAATGTTTGTGTTAAGTTTGCATACACATTTTGTATATTTCCAAGTAATAATTATTATAAATAATTGTTATTAACTTTTGTTCGGACAAATTCTTAGAATGTTGTATACAATACAAGTTTTCCCGACAAAAGACATTTGATATAAACATCGGTTACCGGATGTTTAGAATATTATTATAATGGCATAAGTTTTTTTTCTCAGATTTCTTCGATTTTTAAAACATCTATTTATGGTATTTTTTGTTTATAATTACATTACAACAGTTTGATGTAATAATTAAAATATATTATTTTTATTAACTTACCTTATAATAAAGGCAGCAGCCACATTCCTAACTTTAGGACACTTGAGGAGTGCTACGATGGTCAAAAGGTTACCCAGTACTCCGACTATCATGATGATGACAGTGAGAACAGCTGCAAATGTCAGCATGGGACGAGAGAATCTGGAAAGAAAAAATGGAGACGATAATTATAAAATTATGACCTATGACTACCATGGAGGATGGAAATCTCATGCACAACACGGAAGTCCTCTGTATGCTAGACCCAATGAGAAATATCCACAATATACTATGGTAATTTGTTATACTTTTCATTAAGAATGCACATGTATATATTTTTATATGTATTTGTTTATTTTTATATGGTTATATAAATCTATCTTTATAATATTCTACGATTGGGGAAGCTAAAAGACATTAATTGTTACGCAGTTGCGTGTGATAAAGTTGAAGGTATTGTAAATGTCTCATACGTACGAGTTCGAGTTGGATATTAACTAGTACCTACCTACTCGAATTTTAGTTATTTTTTAGGGGCTTTTCATATTATAGTATAATGAATCGTGAAAAAAATCCGCACATATTATGTATTGTCATATATATTAAACAAGCCGACAAAAATCGCCTTTTTTCAATGAATCGATTTTTCGATAGAATCATTCAACGAGTCGATCTTTTGGTTGTCTTTTTTTCTAGTTAGTCAATTAAGACAAACTGATTGGTTTTTCTACCACACGTTCAGTTTGCAAAGAATAAAAAAAATGTAACTGCGGTTATTTGTTTTTTTTTTTATGCGCAATTTTTGTTGTTTATAAAGTTACATCCGGCGACATGTTGAGGAAAAAATACGTAAATATTTTTTTATCGTGTATCCGGAAAATCATTTTATGGGATTTTTATAAATCACCAATACGAAGTCACACAGTCTTATTTATTCTCTTTTATTTCATTCTTATACATTCTTATGTATTGAAATTTATCAGTTGAAATACGCATGAATACGGATATTTTGCTTTCTGAAAGCAAATCGAATGAAAATAAAAAATCCTAAATGGATTTTAAAGTTTGTCATAGACATGTCAATATTTCAGAAATTCATTAAAGACTAATCAAAAACACGCATCGAATACTTTTATTAAAACAGGTATGTTTGAGCTCGGTTGTAACAAGCCAAAAATAAATATTTTTGCCAATATTGTTTCTCGGATATAATGACCAAAATGTTGATAATTGTGATTTTATGAAATTAAAATTCATGTTCAAATTATGGCAGGTATATCACGTCAATCCATCGTCAACTTTAAATTGTACTTTTGTTTTAAAATATCTTTATTGAATGTCAACACTCTAGGATTTTATTATATTTAAAGCTCATAACAAAACAAATATTCAATTTAGAATATAGTTTTTAAGGGTAAGTTTAAAGAAAAAGTGTAAGATTTCCTAACATTCCACCTTCTCCATATCCCACATAACAAACATTAGGAAAGAATGCATTTTGAAATACGAGGATGTGAATCGTTTGTACATGTTATGTTATATTTAATAATAAATCATTTTATTAAGTGATTCATCGTGTTAAGAAGCGAATTGCAAAACCATTATTTCTTTCTTAAAATTCAATTAGAAGTTTAAAATAGCTTCATTCATGTCAATAAAACCAATTTGAAATGTCATTTCAATCAACCAAACAATATTATTAACTAGTATAATATATAAATAAAGGTTTTGAATAAAAAATACACTCTTCTGAGAATAATGATATAAAAAATCTCGCTTGAATGTGTTTACAAAGGAAACAATTTTGTGGAAAGCATTCCGTTGCGAATGAAAAGCAAACAAATTCAAGAGTTCATGCTAATGGAGATATTGAAGTCAAATGTATACATTAGGAGAAGTAGGGTGGTACTTGGGAAGATAAGAGCTAGTCACATTTCGTATTTCGACAAGTCTCTATATTCTCCTATATTATATTCGTAGAAGTAATGAATTCAGTTTTTTATTATGGATACACGTATTTTGCATGAAAATGAAGCTGGAATGCAAGGAAATGAAACCCGCTTCTCAATGTCGTATAATGCTGTTGGCTGCTATTTTTTATTGTGTAAATAATGAGATAAACGAACCAATTGTCCTGGGTCTGGGTGTTACGTGTATAGGTGTGTGTTTGGCGTTTTGCATAAATTTTATGTGTATCGTCATATTAGTACCCATAATACATATCGTCCCTCATCTGACTAACTGTCGTAACTGGTAAAATGTAAATTGTTCAGGAGAGCATTTTTAGTGTTTTGGCGTGCATAGTTTCGTCTCTCCCAGCTAAACGAAAGAGTCTAAATGTATTTTATTATTTTATTTGTATTTTTATGAATCTCTGAATTATTTTTGTGATAATTAAATTTCCATAAGTATATTGGATTTATTTTTATGCACCGTCAAAGTAGATAGGACCCTTTGTGAGACTTTTTTCCCATGGCCATATTTAGTTATGCTCAGATAGGACTTAACTATTTTAAGAATCAAAGGTGAAAATAAAACGATTTTATAATTTAAGAAAGTATATTAATTAACAAGAGTGTTTACACTGTAATAAGAGCAGTTTTATGGGAAATAAAATGATAGTAAATCACTAAAAAATAAATTATTATGCAGATTATGGTGTTCGAGAATTCTCATCCTCATCATCAGATGTTAATAAATAAAATTTCGTGATTATTTTCAAAACAACGAATTTAGTGATGAAGGGACTTATAAAACTCAGCGTGCTTGAGTAATCTTATCATCGGTGTATCGCCAGTAGTCAAAGACATCGAGTCAGCAGATTTTGCCTGGGAAATTTTAGATGGAGTGGATTTGAGTTGAGAAATCTCGTTATGCAATATTATGTTAAATACTTGTCGTTTCAAGTATATTGAACGATAATTTGTGTCGCCATCACTAGTTTTAAAAGAAAACTTAGTAAGACTGTGTTTTTCTACTGAAAATTACGTCATCTCCGTTCAGTTTACATTTAGCCCTGTGTCGTCATTCGAAGGGAAAGAAGACGTAGCTCAATGGATAATTTCTTAAAATCCAAAAAATCTGAACAGTTGAGGGGTGTAACGATGTAAGGTTTGTTTCTACCTGCTAATTTGAAAACAGGAAGTAATTGACTAGGAACAAAGATATTACCACTTTTCTTAAGCGCATAGTTAATAGCACTGTGTACCGAATCGCCTTCACTTTGTCCGTGACATGGAACAGATACGTTATTTTATTTCATTATTATTTCTTGAATTATTTATAAAGTAAATTAAGGTAGAAGCGATTATTGAATTTTTGTTTTAACCGCAACAGCAGTCGGCAAATAAATATACTTTTTATAACATTTTTCATCATACGAGTACATATTCAGAAAAGAAAAAACGCAGATTAAATTTTAGAGGAACCCTTCTTGCTTGCACCTTCATGCCACGTGTAACGATAGCACTCACCAGAAGGTATATCGTATATTGTGAAGTTATATACTAATAAACGTCTTTTATAGAAAACTGCCCTTACATTGCTGATTGGTAAGTTGATAACTTGCTGCATATCAAACGTAGCACACTGTGTTATAGAATCTTGCTGAGCTTTTGTTTTGCCAACCATTCTAGCAGGACGAACAAGTATTTTTTTCATTTTCATGCTTAAGATATTGATTTTTCAATTTAGTTTTAACATCTTCTGAGCTTTCGCAATATGTCGTTCACAAGCTACACTGATCCTTTTTCGGTAGATGGAAAGACAGGTTTTTTTTTATATTAAAACTCTTCTGTATGATACAAAACCTAGTTTTTCAGTATTGTTTTTCAAAGTATCCAGAAACATAGCGTACATGTTTCTCAATGTCAAGTCACTATGCAAGTATTTTCATGTCGTCTTTTCACGACAATAGTGAGACTCAACTTTTGGAAATCTCTCAATTTGTTCCTCAATATTGCGACTCATTCTCAGATCAATGTAAAAAGCTTTTCGATCGCCTCAATTTTCTTTATCTAAAATCCTCGCCGAAGTAACTATCGATAGCTGTTTCAACCGTTTTTTTTCCAACACTTATGTATTTTAAAAAAATGGCCGGCATATCTGATGTCCGTCTAGCAGATGATGATAATAAATTGTAAAATTTCTTCAAGACTCCGAAAATTTTCTCAAATTATTTCGGGAGTATATTCGTTGAAAAGAAAACATTGACGAGATGCTGCCTAACAAACTTCAATGTTTCACGCAGGTTTTAGTATTCACTATGCAACAATATTTTTGGATACTTGGGTCATATACTCCATTCTGTGATCTTTTAGTTGTTTATTTTTATTTATTTTTATTGACCTTAGAAGATTTTTTTCTTAGTATTTCCCTCAGTGAGCCGTCAACTTCAAAATCTTGTGGCTGCACTTCGTAAATATTTGACATAATAATTCTTTCAGTACTTAAATTATGATCGGGATATTGAGAATTTCTACTAAAATGATTCCAACAAAGAAAAATACTATCCTATGTGAAAATAAATAAAAAGTTATTCCCAGTTAATGTCTATACTAAGTATCGTATTTCAAGATAGGACCTACATTGGATATGTTTTTCATTTATAAAAAATCACACTAACTGTAGTATCTGCACCTACGTCCGTTAGTAAGATATTATTTTGATTAATTCGTAGATACGACAACAAATCAGAAAGCTGTTCCAGGATAATGGCAGCAGCTACAGCTGTGATCTTCGGTGAGAACATGCGTATCAAATCACAATACATGGTGGCGGTCATAACTCAATTTTGCCAAAAAAGTCAGTTACGACAGTTAGTCAGACGAGGGACGATATGTGATTTGTATTTGACTATTTAGATTCAATTAAGAAATGTCTGAATATATATACATATCTTTATACTCGAATCCCGTTAACAACTTAACATGAAACGATATACTCACATTTCTTATCCTTTGAAAAGACGCACCAAAATTCGTAATCGCATAGGAGATTCTCTGATCCATACACAATAATAATAATAATAATAATAATAATAAACACTTTATTGTCAAATATACAAATATTTTACAAAAGGCGTACATATTGCCTTGAGGCAATGTCTTCCAGTAAACCTACACAATACAAGAAATTAAATATTTGCACCGCTTCTCATGACATCTAGTTTGAAAACAAAATTCATAAATGTATCCTCGATAGTAATCAACCAACTTTTTTAAATATCTTCAAGATGAATCATAAAGTAACTTTCTGAAAGAACAAATATCTCTACCCGCGATTCTCAGAGTTCCCACTTTAACATCATGATATTGGTTTATACGGACTCGTATTATTGCTCCAATAATATTTCACCGTCACGATCGTTATTCCGACATCGAATGGAATAAAGGATGGAATCCGTGGTGTATTGAAATGTATTGTAAAAGTGACAGCAAATATAGTCAGGGGATGTGACCCTTATCAAAGTATCTAATACATACAGTATTAACTTGGTGTTGTATTTATTCATTCATGCCAAGATTGCCAAATTCTTCGATTCGATATCCTGCCACTGTGATAATATGTAATATCTAAATGTTTCAATAAGCAATTCCCAAATGATTCATGTAACTAAATACATTCTGTCTATTTATCTATCTAAACTCTCACACCGTGTCCCAAGTTGTGTAGGCAGAAAGAACGGAGCGCTGTATTGATCTATACTTACATACATCTTGCGCTTCCTCCATTTTCATCCAGTTTCTCATACATGCCAGCCGATTTCTTAATTATCCTTGAGAATTTGATCCACGTGGTCAAACCACGTAGTTCTTGGACTTCCGCGCTTTCTCACACCCCCTCTTTCAGATGAATATACCCTCCATTCGCTGCACATGTTCAAACTATCGCAGCTTATTTACACGCATTCCATCCGCAATACTCCTCTCGCATCCATTCGTGAATTCATACTTCAATCTATTTGTACCACCACGACATATTCTACTTGGATTTTATTATCCGATAGATCAACTGGAAGTAGTACCAAAAAAAATATTCAGGAAGGGGACCAAACCTTATCTCTGCTAAATGAAAGATAAATTATTTGGAATGTGATGTTTTCCTTTTTTTTTTGTATTTTTGCTAACTTAATTTTCCTCAACGATCCTTTAATAAAAACAAAGATAAGAAACAATCCTCTTGTGTTCAGAGTGATTCTGTGCTAATTATTCACCACTTTCCACAAAATTTACTTTTGTGAAATACCTTTATGAAGATTTCACAAGCTACAACATAACACGACAGTATGTTATTGGCAGTGATGGCTTAGTTGATGAGTTTATACCACATCTAATGTGCGTACACATGATGTAATTAAGCTTTTAACATTGGGTTACTGTATTATTTCAATATCGGCTAAATTAAATCAAATACACATAACTATTCATTTGTCATCAAATAGTTTGCATATTTGATGAACATTACATCTTATACTAATTGTTGTTAAATTTTCTGATGTATAAATACTAAATTAGAATTTGGAAAGAATTTCAGAAAACTTTTCTATTCCCAAACTACAGACACTCACTATGAGGCGATTTGGTGAAACAAGACAAATTTAAAAACATTAGACTTATGGATTTTGAATACATTATTTCATACTTTATTCTTATCCTTTGATATTATGACCGAAGGAACAGTGATGTATTGTGAAATTGGCCAGTTTAGACTTTTATTATAGTTGAAACAATTAAACAAACGACTACCATTAAACATTCTCAAAAATATCTCTGACAAAAAAACAAATGTAATTGTTTTTTTTTTCTCATATGGCAATATTGAGCGACCATATTAGTTTGAAGAGATGGTTTTCATTGACCGACACTTCAGACTATCTTTATGAGAACTGTCTGCGAGAACAAAATTTTGTTTTACGAGTGTGGATAAATAAGAACTTCAATATACAAATTTCGTTAGATATCCGTTAAATTTCTTGATATGAGTAAAACTTTTCTTGGTTTCTCTACATGTATTTGTTTTTTATTGATTGAGTCAGCGTTGATTTTGTAAAACTCCATTATATTGATATAATGAAAACAAAATTGTGTTTAGGTTTTACTATGATTTATTTGTTAAATAAGTTACCAGGTTTCGACCTATGAGGTCATTGTCAAGTGAGTTTGACAATGACCTCATAGGTCGAAACCTGGTAACTTATTTAACAAATAAATCATAGTAAAACTTAAAAATAATTTTGTTTTCATTATATCAATACTTGTTTTTTATTGTAAAAATAACATATTTTAAACCAGCTACAATAATACTCAAATTTATAAGGGGACCCATCCTATTATCAATGCTATAACTTATCCCTTATAAGGTTAATATATTAAACATTATAATATGATTATAATATATTATACATTAGTATATAAGAGATAACCTTTTCGTAATATTAATTTAGTTGAGATGACCATTGACCATGACCATATCTGTATAAGGCGTATAATAATTTGTTCTGCTGTATGTAATTCAATATATTCTAAACTAATTTTCTATTAGGTTTATTACAAATATTATTTCTATGTATTCTGTAATATTATGTAAATTATACTTTTTGTAATATTAAAGTTTAGACATATGAGGTAACATAGATATGTAGATATATTCTAAATACTTACACAGATTATGTACAGAGTACCATTACGCCATTTCCAGCAAGTATGTCGTTAATATATAGGTGGTATTCTTCTTGCCACTTGTGTTATGCCTTATTGCTGAATTCGATATGTTAAAAATCCTGAGCAGGTCATTCGAAAGAGACTTGTTCTTTGCAAAGTTACTTACTACTCCAAACTATATAATATAATGAGTTACAATCCATTGGATTGGTCTGCAACTAGTTTGAATTTTCTTCTCCATTTCTCCATATTTTCTGCGAGTCTCTTTAATTCTACATAATAATATGTGCCACAGTTCATGTCCTACAGAGAGTTCATGTCCAGAGAGAGTAGAGTTCAAGCTGTGCCTCACGGTCCACAAAGCCTTGAACGGCACAGCGCCTCTATGCCTCGCTGAGCTATGTCCCCTCGACGAAACTCTGAGGCGACCACTGCGATCAGCTTCCACCGCTGTAAACAAGCTTGTGGAGCCCAAGAGGGCAAACACTTCCAAATTCGAAGAGAGGAGCTTTATCGTTGCGGGGCCAACTGCCTGGAACCGATTACCAGCGGATTTAAGAAAGAACCAGCCCACTGCAACGTTCAGGAGTAAGATGAAAACACTGCTTTTCAAGAAAAGTCATGGCGCCCTTGAGATGGTCACGGATCATTAAACGGCGCCAAATATAAATTGTCTTTATTATTATTATTATTACATGAATTGTGGCAAAAACTGTGGAACTGTGTCCACTCCAAACTAGAATAAATAATTTCACTTATTTTAGAGGCATTAACTATGTAACAATCACGAGACATTTTCAAATAAAATATTTAAACTTGAATCACTATGTTTATTTGTTACAGTAATTTAAAATACGCTATCGGGATTTCAGTGCACTTGCACCATTGACGAGCTTTTCAAGACTGACTTACAAAGAACTTTAGTGATTCAAGTTTAAATATTTTATTTGAAAATAGAATAAATAAAATAGGCATGTGTAGAAACTAATAGAAATATTTTCTTTTCTGAATAATCAAAAAATATGCATGGCTGAAAGATAATATTAAATAGGGATGTTTTCATTAGGAACTGAACGAAGATATTAGAAGCAGAAAACATGAACAAGAGATAGGAGTTAGAGCTTGATTCTTTCTGTCTACACAATTATTGAAGAAGTAGCATTATACAATGTCGTCTTTACTAAGTGATACATACAGGTACAACATAATGTACTATTTAAACATCTCAATAAGAAATTCATAACATGTTTCTTACATATTATTAAAAGACACCTGATGTGGGATGATATTAGAATGATAAACCTACTTACCTACTCGTGTTCCAATAAAGATGATGACAATATCGTATTTGTGTGATTCCGTATTGACTTATTCCATAATATCATCTCAAGTACTGATTCACTCCTCCCACACATCATTTTTATATATGAATACAAACTTGTACGGTTACATTATATTGTGAAGAATACATATACCTAGCTATCTGTTATTTACTTCTAATTAGCAGGTATGTTATGTTAATATGCTTCCATAGGTTACGACGTAGATACTTACGTACACATACTTAAGTGCTATTTTAATATACAAAGCAAATCTAAGGTCACATACCAATATCAATGAAAACAATATCTATATCTACCTATTTATTTATATCCTCTCGCCGTTTCCCAGGTGGGGTAGGCAGATAAATCGGAACACCATGTTGATCCTTATCCTTAGATACTTCTTTCGCTTCCTCGACGTTTATCCAGTTTGTCATACAAGAAAAGCGATTTATCTTACTCAACACGCACTTACAATATAAACATCATAAGCAATATCTATTTCTAGCCTACACCACCACGACAAGTGGGGTAGGTTCGCAAATGCACTAGCTGTATGTAATGGCCATAAAGTTTGCGTTCTTCGCGGTATAAAAATAAGATAATCAGGATCGGTGGCATTCCCAGGATAGAGACTCTCCTTTGATTCTATTGTTTTTGTTAAATGTCTTTTTTTCTCTGTCTCGCTGTTTCTTTAGGATTTTCTTTGTTTTTTTTTTTATTTTTCCTGCTGAGATCGCCTTGGCAAAAAACTGTTTATGTTCTCAATGTAATTTTGACATTTTCTGGATAGTAATAATAATAACCTTTACTAAACATATAAAAATATGATTCAAAGTTGTACTACTTAGGTACTTTATTATTGTTATTTCATCGTTCTCGTTTTCAAATTCTTTGACTCACCGCTTGTCAAATCCTAGGTCACTATAATAAGGTAATTAGTAAAACTTTGAATTATATTATTACTATTTATAAAATTGATATGGAGTTTTACGAAACAAATATCCAGAAAATACTCTATCAATAAATATGCTAGTAATATAAGTGTAGATGATTTATTTCGTCCACAGGATTCCTTCACAAACTGCAAGCATAATATAGGGATACAATGCAATGAAAGTAAATGGAGTACTACACAAAAGGGCATTTATTATTGTTACAGTACAGTCTGCAGTCTTTATCTAGTCTGGCTTCAATCCCTCAATCGTTTTTTTTTATAGATGGCTTAATCAACGCTAGGCACTTTCTTACGAATAATGATCCCAGAGATAGATTATTCGTTCATCTGTTAACGAAAAATTGTGTCCATTCTTCGTTTACTCTTTTTTAATTATAATTATAGTTATTGGGAGTGCCGTCTCCTGTTTTTTGGAGAATTAAATAAAATGTATTTAACAACTTTTGAGATTAGCTCCGAAATTGAACAAGTAATATTTTTTTAACTATGATTATTAATTACTACATATATGAGGACAGCTTGCATGTTTATAATATGCAACTGGTGACTGGCTACCGCACTTGTGGGATATGCTGTGATGGTAAAGTTTTATTAACTACTAACGAATTAACTTACTTATCATACGAAAAAATTAAATAATTTGAATGTTAATTTAATAGTTTATAGGTTTTTCTTAGCTTTGTTAATAAACTGTTAACAAATTAACAAGCTAAGGTCCAGTTCTGGATAATATGTAGTACACACAACTTGTGTGATATAATTTGTTAGAGAAGTAAACTAAGTTAATAAAGTTTGTAATAAAAACTCATCCCGTCTTGTCCGTAACGAGATTAAGACAAATGCATCCACACTTAAATCTGATGTAGCTGTGATGGTCTTACTACAAGTCCAGGAACTCAACATATACAGAAGTATGAAAAAGTCTAATGACTCTCTTTATAAAATACAATGTGCGTCTATTAATTTTTACAGCAGTACTTGCAATAAAAAAATTTTTAGTCATAACTAACTATTTTCAGATAATGACTTTATTCCTGAATCCTGATTAATCCTAAAAATTAAGCCTAATTACGTTTTATTCAATGTGTGTTACATAATCTAATAAAGCAGATAAAATAATAGCCATTTCAAATCAACACGATCATTCTTTATGATTATCGTATGGCATTTCCAACACTGGGATCCAGTAAAAGTTTTCTTAAGATCCTAAATGAACTTACAACCTCGGCAGAAAAGCTCAGGTAGGAATTGTGGAAGCAAAAACTCGGCGATAGTCCATGGATGATGTCATTCGAAAGCACAAATATCATGCTTAGTCTGATTAATCTTACGGTAAAGGCCCCGAACAGAGTAAGGGTAGAGATGACTAGGTGTTAAAGTAGCCAACAGAGATAGGGCTTTTTAGGTGGGGACGTGCTGATTGATTGCCACTTGTTGTGATTCCGGCAAATGCACACTGCATGTGATGTTAATGATCTAAGGATGGCTAACGACAAGGCGATATATATGACGCTGTATACTGGAGTGGCAAGGTCTGAAGTCCGGACCCGAAAATAAGTAGGTATTTATAAATAAAGCCGGCAATTTTTAAGGAAAACACGACATAGTCAGCAGTCTTTCAACACAATTGTTCACAATTGTCATGTTTTTGTACAAATGTTTATTCTGTAGGTATATGGCTCTGGCTCGTATAACAATTTGGACTTTAAATAGACAAATCATTTTCTCCTTCATAACACAAGGGTGATACTTACTCTGAAGTTATTTAAATTTATTAAAAACACAGATTCGATTTTTTGAACGGTAAAAAAACTTCTTTCGGAGCGAACAATTCATGAAGAGATATTGTGCTAGAATAGGCGTAATTGGCTTATCTTCCATTTTGCCTACCTAATAAATAATGCGGCATAAGGGGATGGATAGACAGATGTTCTTGCTCGAAACGTATTTAGTGAAATAAAACCTAATCTATGTTTTCTTTTAATATATACCATCTCCTCAAAACTCATCCAGAATGAGAAATACTTTTATTACAGTGCAACGCCCTATGTAAAAGTAAAATACAAGTACATGTTATTATAGTACAACAAGATTACAGTAGTGAGTAAGTCATTTAGAAAGGAACATAAATCAATCTTAATATCTCTCCAACAACATGACACGTCTCTCTTGTTGTTTGTCTTGTTTGATATCATTCTCTTATTATTATAAAACAACCTCCTTACAACCAACTAGCTTATTTTATTCCTACAACAAAACTTTTACCCGCACCGCAATCATATAATAATTTTTATTCCAATTATCAGGTCTGGCTAAGTGGTAGGTATATTATAAACAAACGGAGATTGTGTTCTCCACTTCAAAACATAATAAAGTAAAATAAGAAACCCATCCATATTGACTATGATATTTCATTAAACGACGTTAAGTAGGTACGGTAAGTTCTATTCTGGACTTCAGTATTTATTATTATTCTATTAACTTGGGAAAATTATTTACGGTAGTCAATTGTTTCTAACTCTGACCATATAACAAAATAGTAAAGAACAATATCATATGTAAAACAATTTTTTTAATAATGAAAACTTAAATTTTCATCATAATATCGGATATGTTTGTCATAGAACAGAATTTATAACGACAAAAACTTTAAATTTCGGCATTATATCGGGTGGGTTTGTCATGGAACAAAAATTATAATGACGAAAAATTTTAACTTAGCTATAATATTTGGTAGGTTTGTTGTGGAACAGAATTTATAATGACAAAAACTTAATTTTCGTCACAATATGAGGTCGATTTGTCATGGAACAGAATTTATAACTACGAAAAATTAAAATTTCAGTATAATATTGGGTAGGTTTGCGATGGAAAAGAATTTATAACGTCGAAAATTTAAAATTTTGGCATATTATTGGGCAGGTTTGTCATAAATGCATCATCCCAATCATTCTATATGGCTGTGAGTCTTGGCACTTAACCAAGGCCCAAGAGCGGAAAACAAGTATCTTAGAAGGATTTTGGATGTCAAATGGTATAAACATGTCACAAATGATGCTGTGCGCCGGCGTACCCGGTAGAGATCTGTAATCTCCGTAATACAGGAGAGACGATGGTCCTGGCTGGGACATGTTCTGAGAATGCCCAATGATAGTTGATTAAAAAGAGCACTGTTCTTCCGTCCGCAAGGGTTCCGTCGGCCCGGGCGTCCCTCTTTCACAATACACCGTTCCTATGACAACGACATCAGAACGCAGGGAATGTCGTGGAAAAAGGTGACGTAATTGGCGCGGAGACGCTCTGAATGGAGGAGGCTGGTTTCTGCCCTGTGTTCCCGAGAGGAGCGTTGATGGCGATGAATTAATGAATTGTCATAAAACATTTTGTTTTGTAAGTAAGGTTTTAGTTTAATCAGGAATAATTCAATTCTCATACGAGTCAGGTTCAAGTATATTTTTTCGAGTATATAACCAAAAACAGAAGAAATTTATTATTTGTGTATTTCCATAAAATGCTTACTTACCAATTGTAAGTAATAGATGAATGAGTGCAAACTAAATTGCTAAATTATTCACAGTAAATAATAATATATTCTAGGTTGTAAAATGTTTACAGAAGAAATAAAGCCAGTACAAGTACAAATAATAAATGAGAAAATAAAAAGCTAGAACAATATTCAAAAATTATGTAGGTACACCAGTTACTGAAAGTTAAAAGTTTCTATAACTTTCAAGTTTTATGATAAAAGAAATAAAGTATGCATCGAATAAACTTTAAAAAAAGAACTATGCAATAAAATAAATGAAAGTAAGTTACAGCTTGTGTTATATTACAGTATTTTTCTAACAAGATAAAAATTGAAGCGTTTATATGCTGAGACATTTCTAAAAAATCAATGGTATTTTTCACGATGTCCCTTGATTAATTTATTTATATTAACAAAACATAACATAACATGCATAGACAATTCACACAAATCGAGCTAGTCCCAATCTAAGATATGAATCTTGTATTATGGGTACCAACTCGACGACACATATATACAATGCACTAAACACATATACATGTAGCACCCAGACCCAGGACAATTTGAAAAAGTTCATTCTTCATTTTGCCCTGGCCGGGATTCGAACCCGGGACCTCGTGACTCAAAGACAAGAGCGTTACCTCTGCGCCACACCGGCCGCCTATTAAATGAACGGTTCTTTTGCCTTTCACAAACATGAGGTGACTTAATAATTATATTACACAAATATATGACTCCTTTATTTTATGATTATTATTTCTGTACCTGAGAGCCATTAGGACTTGTTACGAAAAAAGCGGAAATAACACAATAGTCGTGAGTCTTAAGTACAGAAATGCTAAGGGTCTATACTATAGGGTCTATGTACAGATATATACTATATACAGCTTATTACTAGTAAAATGTTGAGATTTTTTCGATTAAAAAATTGAATTTGAAAATGGCATTTTTGTACATAAGACTAAATGGCTCTCAGGTACAGATTTTTTTACTGACAATAAGACGATTCTTACAAGGATCATTACAGCTGAAGGCCAATGGAATCCCACAAGAAAACCTTAAACGATATCCAAACGATAACACAACTACAATATATCCTCGATTTTTCTTATAAATTCTGCATACGTCACGTTTAATGATTAGATGATTAGTACCTATATATTTTCAAATATTAGATTTACAACACACTATTCGTAGTGAGTTTTTCAATGATTCAGATATTAGAGTGATAAACCTGAATCTGAATCGAATATGGATCACTAAATTTTATAAAAGTATTAAAAATTTCATATTTACTGTAAAAAGTTACCTTTTCGTCATTAAAATTATGCGCTTTGATGTAACTGAATTTAGGAAAGCATTTTCAAAACTTTCTTCTTACATATATGGAAAATTATCCCCTTTATTGAATATTTAAATAACTGAATATTCACCACAATATAACTCAAGCCATATCACTGTTTTTACTGTATTATAAAAACAATGTACCTTTTCCAAATTCTCAGTAATTTAATTTATAATAATTATAATTTGATTTAACAAAATTTGTGGAATACTTGTCAGTCTATTGTTTAACAGGCCCTAAGATTAATTAATGCAGATACTTGATCATATATTATTATTGTTCTAACACCTTCTATTCAATTCTGTCCGTCATTATATTGCTAAGTGTCTGCCTGTCTATCTCTACAGCCTTTCAGATTTATGTGAAAATTATTAATCACGAATTCTTCACCATTCATCAAATTATTTTACTGAAACAAACCACATAACAGAGGCTGTATAATTTATTACGTAGGGTTAGAGGCGCTTATAGTGTTTTGTGTGTGTAGTTTATTTTATGTACGTACATAACTACATACGCGTGTTTTTTAACTATCCGCAAAAATTAATTTTGAAGTCAAAATGTGTGTTTATTTAGTTGAGTTTGATAGAACAACTAAGAAAATATCAATTTGGCTTTTACATTTGTATCTTATTAAGGGATGTAGTTTTTCAAAATAAGACAAATGTTTTTTGGCAGTTACGTCAAATAGTCGGTAGTCTTGGCCACATGCACAAAAGGTGTGCGGTTCGATCCCAAGTGCCGGCAGACTCCCCTTTCACGGCATAAGCTTTTAGCTTACTGTGAAAAGTATATTAGGTTATGTTTAGGTTTATAACAAAAACCCAGATACATCTTAATTTAAAAAAAAAAAGTAATTCATCAATCGTCAATATTCTTCTACGTGTCCAAATCATGCCACCAATCTAAATTATTTATTGATAATATCATAATTGCATTTCTTACTTTTAATCTCTATTAATATGCCAAATTACAATAATGCAATAAATCTAGATTTTTCCAATTCTTCATCAATACTTGAAATACAGTAAGAAAAAGTTAGCCATACAAACCTACTATCAACTTTCTATCCACTAGCTGACACACAGTAGGTACAAGTGCCTACCGCAAGCTAAAATTGTCTTTCTTGCTGCTAATCTTGAAATTATTTTTCAATTATTTCTTTGATTTGTACACAGTTTGATATCCCGCATAATATGGCAATAATGTATGTAATGTAACCATATATATGTATATGATTGTAGAATGTTCACCTCAAAATGCCATATGTTCGCTGTATACGATACTAATATTATATTATTAAATTAGGAATTCGCACAAGGCGTGCAATGAATAGATGTTTAATTAGCCACGCGGTTTAATTAAACTTTAAATCTAATCATTTTCCTTCACTTCATCCCTCTATGAGTCAATGGAGTCAAAGATAAGTAGATAATATAACAAAACTGTCAAAAATTACTAGTAATCAAAAATTTTGAACAAATAAAAAGTATTCAACAAAATATATTATTACATATATCATCATCCATCTGCGTCAGCCTTTCAATTTCGAAGATCGTGACCACCGTGCTTTGCTCTATAGACCATTCGTCTCCATCTGGGGCGATCCTCCGCCATCTGCTTGGCAGGTACGCCAACTTTTTCAAAAAAACCTATGTAAGTAGATGTATATTTTATACATTACCAAATGGGAAAAAAAATATGATGTACTTAACTTTCCGGTTCTCTTTTCATTTTGATTATTTTGTGAATCAAAGCGGAGAAGAAACTTCCTAAAAAAACGAGTAGGTACACTGTATGTATGTGACTGTGGTATTAAGCACTCTATGTCACACCTTTGTACCGGAGTACAATGTGCACAATGGAATATATTTTTAATACCTTTACAAATGCTGTGGAACTAATTTTTCATTCTACACGAATTAATAAATAAATATATAAGTACAATTTCTAAACATATTTTAAAAAAAAATCATTTTTTTAATAAGGCCTTCAAATTGATACTGCTTACTTTTCCCCTAGTCTTAATTAAAAAGGGTTCAACTTTCCGAAACGCCTCATAGCCTTCAGTAAAATGAAACCACCTAAGGTTTATTTAGCTGTATAAATAGCTATACTATATTAATATTTACATCGTTTCCTGAGTTCAATTACTGCTCTCTGATGTTGGCAATCACTATCATAAAGGACTTCCCATTCCTACAACAACCGGAAAGGCTCATAAACGCTACGGAATCTTGATTTCACTTCCTTTATTTTTTGTATTTTCTACGAAATGTTTCTCGTATATTTTCACCCTCTGACATTCATAATAACAAAAATCATCATTATATCTGATTTTTGCTTTAAAAACATAGCTTACTTTTCTTCTCCATGAAGCCAATGAAATTACTGCATGTAAAGAACATACAGATAGCCTTCTCTTATAATAAATAAGAGTTTCAGGATGGGTGGCATACCTTATTTTTTTTTAATAATAACATAAATTTATTTATTTATTTATTCATCTATTCACGGCCTGGGCCTTTTATTGCTGAATTGAAGATGGTAACAGTTCTATAACGAAGTAATATTTCTCAAAAACCTGCCTTTCAGAAGACACTTGAAAAAGAAATGCAAAGAATAGGAAACCCATTCAATATCCGCGGTGCTTCCAAAATACATTATTTTGAATAATTAAATTTGTTTGATATGACTGTTTTACTGATTGTATCATATTATGGCTTTCACTGCTTCCACAATACAAACATATCTGTTTGAGTTAGTATAATATGATATTTTTAGATAATTTATAAAACAATGTGAAAATTCATCATTCTGAAAAAAATTAACCGACTGAAAATTCAGAAGCAAATAAATGGCCGTTTGATTAATTTTGGTAAATACATCGGTGAACACCGGCGTAAATAATTTTGATTAATCTGCGGAAAGGTATTAAAGGACAATGGGATAATGTTAAATGAATTACAAATGATTGATAATAATTACAATTATAACATTATTACAATTGTTCTGTGTTTGGGATACATCAGTCAACCGCACAGACTCATGTTTAATGAATTGAGACAGGTCCATACAACATACACAGAGGAACATAAAAATAATATTTTGAATTGCTGCATAAATATTATACTTGATTAGATTAGAGTTTAGAGCTGTTTGATATGCCGACTATTTTATATGCAAGATTTGTTCAGATAAAGGATGAATGTAAATAAATTACGATGGTTTGGGCATGTGGAAAGATAGAATGAGGACAGAATGACCAAGAAGATATTTTTGTCTGAGAGGAATGGTACTCGGAGACGTGGACTTTCGAGGATCAAATGGCAAGATCATTTAAATCAAATCCTACAGGACAATGACGTGTTGAGCACATTGACTAGGAGAGCATGCATGAGGAATTGTATGACAGTAACGGAAGCAAAAGATGTATGCAAGGATAGAAGGAAGCGGCGCTCAATCCTTTCTTCCTACCCCGCGAGTGAAGCGGCGTGATGGTATGTATGTTCAGACAAAGTTAGAAAATACATTATCAAATAAAATAAATATTTATTATTTTGTTTTATTTTATTTGATAATTTAAAATGAAGTGTTACAAAGTTAATGCCGATACAATTAATGAAAATTAGAAAATACATTTTGTTTCTACGAAAAATGATACATATGTCTTATGAAATATTAACTTAAAATGAAAACTTATTTCATGTCAAAAATACTGAGCATTTAGACACAAGAATATGTCAAATAAAGAAAAGACTCCCCCTTTGTTTACAGTTTACATTGAACACAAATTGTATTCAACATTTCCATATAATATTGAAGGATATCAACCTTATTCGATGCCGTAAAAACTATATCTGTTACAAGAAAAAAATGTGTTTTCAAATTAAATATAGGCAAAAACAGTTTAATATTTAAGAGAACAAAATCAATACTCCCCTGTGTTTTAATATTCTCGCATTTTGGTATCAGAAATAAAGAAACAAACAATAAGATTTATTATCTGCGGTCCTGACACTTTCTAGGATTCATATTATTTAAGTAATGTCGATTATTATGCTCGATAGTAAGTTCTACGTGAACCATTACATATTATATTTGGAGTTAAATTAAAATGAGAGAAAAAATTTAAACGAGATAAGGTGGTTTGAATGTATCGAGAAATTGATTAATGGTCAGGCTGCATTTAGATGAAAATATTGTACATAAAATGTAAAAAAAAAAAAACTAATTATTTTATTAAGTCCATTATTTCATATAACAATGGGCACACACATTTACTATTCATTGTGCAGAGGGTGACTTTATCGTTATATTACGAAATTTATTAATCATCCCAGTTTATTTAGAGTGCCTACTTACAATTAGTATAAAAACACACATAAATACTTCTCAACCAAGTCAAATATTTATAAAATTAAATTTTATATTCTAAAAATTTTCACAATCTTTTTTGGTCAAAATACAACACAATAATGATAATTAACTATTGTTTTATCGGTGTTTATTATTTCAACCTCCATATCTATTAATACAGTTTTTAGTTATTTTCGCACTTTAAAAAAAAGGTTTATATTAGAGTGTAGAGTCTCATAAAATTGTGAGCTCTAACTTAATAAAGATTAAACAAACAAACAAACTTTACTTTAGTGGCCTGGGTTTCGATATTCGATGTCTTTATCAATACTCAACGTTTAATTTGACAAACACATTTAAACTTAATAATGTGCGAGTAAAACTTAAAACTGCATTGATAAACAATAAATGTAACATTATTTTTATTGAAAATATACCTGTACAAAAAAAAAAACCAAAGAGAACAACCAACTTAGATAAGTCGATCAACTCTCAATAAATAATGTATGAAAATATTTTTTTTTCATATTATTTTTGTTTCAGTATTGAGTGAATCCAAATGCTATATTATGACATAGCAACGGTACAAAATATTTTAAACACCTGATGTTCTGTTTTTTGAGTTCTATTCAATTATTATTTTACAAGTTTACATATTTTCAATATTGGATAGAAAATATTGATTTTGTCTAGACTATGTTGTTAGTTAAAATCACCTGGTATAGAATAAAAAGCAGACGACACCCTGCAATCCTGAGACGATAAATAAAATAAACATAGGATAGGGGGAGAAGCAAATTTTCCAACCTGGAGATAGTTAATCCCGTGAGATGATCTTTTCTCTTACCTGATAGTGAAAGGTTAACCCGAGATTGTCATCTCTTTGTTTCAAAGTCTCCCTTTTCCTGTCTTTATTTTATGTTTTAATTTCATTTTTAAGTAAATAATATGATCTTGTTATAATTTCCCGCAGATTCTGGATAAATAAGTATACGGTCATGACCATGGTCGTTGATTTTTATTACGATTTACAAAACGCAATGTAAAAAAAAATATAAGTCAAAGTTGTAAATATAGAATTTACTAAATCAATTATATACCTACTGAAAGCTAGTGCAGCAATTCAAAATTAACGAATATAAATTTCATTAATTTGGATATCTTAAAACGACTAATAATATGGACATTGACAAAGACGATACAAACTGTTAAGATGAAGTATGTTCGGAGACCAGCTGTTTGACAAACAAATAGATAAATCAAATGGACCGTATTTCATAGAACGGGCTCATATTGAACACGAAATGTAGAATACGTATTATAAAAAGTTTGTAAATTTACCGAGGAAAGGAATAGGTAAAGTAAACAAGGATAGGACGTTCGACCCTTTTCACGTATCCTTCTCTTGAAGTAATATTCTTCATATTCAAAATACTGACGTACCCAATTTATTATTTCTTTGTTTACTATTTACATTATTTGTATATTATTTATATTATTTTGACATTTCTTGTTTTATATTTCTCACTTACATTTTCATATGTTTTGTTTGAATTTCCATTTAAATTATTTTTATTGAAGGAATCCATACTTGTCACATCAACTAATTTTTAAATATAACCAAATTGTCATATTACCTTATTTGATTCCGTCTCTTTATATCTCTCTTGTTTTGTTTTGTACTGTTAGCTGACTAACTTGTTGTAATCATTTTCTTATCTTTTATATACTTTTTGTTCATTTTCTTATCTTTTATATACTTTTTGGCGACCGATGTGGCGCGGAGGCTTACGCACTTGCCTTCGAGTCACGAGGTCCCGGGTTCGATTCCCGGCCAGGGCAGAATGAAGAATGTCCTTTTTCAAATAGTCCTGGGTCTGGGTATTACATGTATATGTGTTTAGTGCATTGTATATATGTGTATCGTCGTGTTAGCACCCATAATACAAGATTCATATCTTAGTTTGGGACTAGCTCGGTCTGTGTGAATTGTCTATACATGTTTTGTTTTTTTTATATTTGTCAACATGTAAAAGGCGTAGGCCGTGAATGAAAAAATTAAAAAAGTAAAAAATATTCATTTCACTGAAAGAATCAGGCAGCATGTATTATTTACGAGACGGGATCACAATATGAAAGAAAGGAAGAAAAAAAGTAGTCTTTCATTCTCCGTAACTCATAGTTAATAAGTGTAGCTGAGCCATTAGATGGCTGGTGATTGCTTTAATTTGCTTAATCGGCTTGAACAGTAGCAGATAGTACGGTACTTATATGGCCAACATGCAAGCATCGTAAACAATAGGCAGCTTACTACGGGTACAGATACCTGAATCAACAAAGTTGTAATACATGGGTACAACAGTTCATTCAAAATAAGAGCAACTTTCTGATTCCGTATGTTACAATTTCACTATTTTACTAAAATATTTTGTAAATACAATAACATTCTGTTTTGCAGTACTTTCGTAATTCTTTTAACTTACTACGTTTTTTCATCTAGTTTCAATAAAGTCGGCTTAAAATCTCTCAAAAAATATCGATTCATTTGAATAAGACTGAAAAGACACCTTTAAACTGAATTAACTGTATCAGTACAGTATGCGATTAATATTCCCATATACTCGTGCTACCAATCGAGACTATCTCACGGTAAACCACATACAAATTATTGGTAGGTACACTCATAGATTATAGTATACTAGTACAGTATTCAGTATGATTATAATATTGTATGAATAGTATATGTACATATAATATTATATGTAGTGTGTATAAATGCTATTGAAGCAGAGATTAGTCCGCGTCGATGTAGTTTAATAAACGTGACCCACCTTGATGTCTGTTTGAACATCCGCACTAAAGGAAGTGCGCCATTGCAAAGTGGCGCAAACTTCACTCTATACCTACCGTGTCTGTGGCTGTGATTGTCAATACAGATTTGAATTAGGAATACAATTTATTCAAATGTTTTTTACGAACTTTACTTGAATGTATTCCGGGACATTTTCACGAATAGTTATTTAGGAAAAGTTATTTAAAAAAAGGCGCTTCATGTAGACTGGTTTCCCTGAAATGTTACCCATACTTTTGTATTCTCAAATATATTATTCGAATACTGAACTACATAACATTTGCCTATTGGTCCAAATCACCTAACTTGATCTAAGAGTAGGTAATTCTAGATTGTAATGGTAGAAATAATAAATATTAAGAGAAGTCTTTTTATAAAGAAGGGAGTTATAAAGTAAATCATCACGTTTCCCACATTTCCCACAAGTACTCGTAAGTTAGCTGGCGGACCAACGGCATGCTATTAACATACAAGTCGTCTTCTTCGTGGCGATAAATGTTTAAACATTCAAGATGGGTGGAAATACTACAATAGATCATGGAGGCATTAGTTGTTCTTTCCTACCCACGAAAGAATAAACTAGGCAATGAATGAAAGATATAAATAATATATTGAAGATATTAAATATCTCGTATGGAAAATTTTGCGAATACCTGGCGTTTACAGAACACTCGAAAACTTACAAAAAAGAGTGGAAGACCTATTCATTACCGGAAACTCCACGGAATCCACAATTTATTATCCATGTGAAAGAGATATCGTTATGAACTCTTGAATTGATTTTATTTTATTGAATCAGCAGGGCTACTCTTGCCACAATCTAAATACGATCTTAATCTAGTCTTGATCTTGATCATACGACGCACGAAGGGACTATGGTCAAAAGCACCGCGCGATCGTTATACGCGTATTTTTGGCCAATAGTCACTTCATGCGTTGTATGATTAAGATTAAGATCGTAAAAATTTCGAATGTATTCGAACGTAATTAAGATCGTGTTTAGATTTTGTCAAGAGTAACCCTGCTGATTACATTTCTGTATCAGAACTAAATAATAACACAGTAAGCATATAGTCTAAATTATTATTTGTATATTGCAACAGTATGATAGCTGTAGGTATACATAAGTCCCTCTACATTAGTTTGTTCCGACTAGGTACAGAATTATTTATTAATCAATAGGTTTGGTTAATGTGTATGTATGTATATGTAGTATCTACCGCGTTATTCCTCTCGGTAACCAAATGAATTCGCCACTTCCTAAACATTAATAACAATAAACCCACCGTAATTTCTGCTGGGAGGCGAGCTACAGTAAACATCAATGTACAGACATTTAATATATGAATCAAACTTCAATAGTAATGAATGTAATGATGTATTGAAAGATCGGATAGAGTATTACGGATACAATATTAGGGTAACACGTTTAGCTCATAATTTAGAATAACAACCGTCTGATCATAAAATATGTACAAAATAGAAAGCAGAGGAAGATGTTTAATGTTCTGACAGAGAAATATTAAGCAATTGACAGAAATACAGACAGTGTAAGTAGCATAGGATAAAGAAATTTGCACTAGAGTGATGGCTGATATGCAGGAACCTGAAATTCCACTTGAAGAAGAATAACCACAAAAGAAAAATCAGCACTAAAATTTCAATATACCTTTTTAAAAAAAAAAAAAAAAAAGATAAATCTGGGTTTTGTTGTAAACCCAAATACAATCTTATACACTTTCTAGTAAGCTAAAATTTGTGTCGTGAAAGCGGAGTTTGCCGGCACCTGGTATCGAACCACGGACCCCTTGTTCACGAGGCTGAGACTCAGCGTCCAGGCTACCGACGAACTCATATAATATAACTTTTCAGGAGTAAAAGTTACAGGATCGATGTCATTTTGATAAAACTTGTTTAATAGAAATGAAAAACGAAATGTTTTTATCATTTCGTTTTCAAATTTACTCATGGATAGTTAAGCAACATTTTTTTCAAGATACTAATCTTCTAAATGCTGGAAGGGATACTGAAATTAGACAATATTTATCTGTTTACGAAAGAGGGTGCAATGCAAAAGCTTCGATAATTATAAGCGAGCGATGAAAAAATAATCAACTATTTCATCACATAAACAACGTTAAAATGCAGTTTAGTCAAACATTACCATCGGTAGTTTTCCTTGTATTATGCCTATAAATTCTGTTCTGCATTGCCTACTGTGAGTTATAATATAGCAAGTTTCTCTTTGCTGCTATAACAAAACCATTAAGTGTACGATAAATTTTCAAACTTCATCAACGTTTCGCTGGTGGAAAGTCTAATTTTTAAAAAAGTGTATAAATTTTGAAGAATTATTGGCAATTTTGTCTGTTAGCGTCGGTGGAATAAATCTTTTTTCTCCAATTATTATTGTTATTGACTGAAAAATGCTTCCATAATATCTCTTCCCAATTCGTTACAGTACCTAACGTTAACATTGATTAATGAGTAAAGGAAATGGGAAGTGATGTGCGAAAGGTTTAAGTCCAATTGTTTTTGTAGTAGTTATGGTAATGAAAAGTATTACTAAAAATATGATTTGACTAATAATTACTAGTAAAACTCATTAATAATATGGATTATTACAAAATATTTAAATACCGACAAAACACTATGTATAAAGTAGGTTTCACAATCCTTTTCTATGATTGGTTTATTTACAAAGTTCCCTATGATTTGCGAACTCTGGAGAGTGTGGATATGTTCAAGGCAGCGTTAAAGACCCTATTGTTCAGAAGGTGTTATGATTCTTGAAAGGGCCCTTGCGGTGGTTTTTCCACAAAACGGCGCATCTTAAATAAAATGTCTAGTTATTATTATTGATTGATACGAAGAACAATTATATTTACTCGTCTATTTAATACTTATAAATTTTCGAATGTGATTAATTTTTTATACATAAAAATATGATTTGGATTCGGAAAAACACCCTAGGTATCTTCAATGGCATGACTGTGGAGTAGATCGGCAGCGGGTGTAATCGAAACTGGGATCTATCGATTGAAAGTCCGAGACAATACCATCAACCTATTGCCACCTCTTTATTACTACACTATGACCAATTCTGAATCATAAAATAATTTAGTTGCACTAACTAAGTCAACTAAGTGTGAGAAGATAGTTGAGTCATGATAATTAGTTCTAATTCGTATTCACAGTTTTCCGCACTAATTTAGTTCATTAGTTCATTTTGACACCTTAGTACAACTATAAATTTCGAGAATCTATGGATTTCGTATTCAGAATGAAATTTTAGTTGACAGCTGACGACTAAAATAAGTTGGATTTGGCAGAATTTTATTCGCGACTTTTAATATGCGAATATTATTAGTTGCTGTCATTTTACCGCAGAATATCCCTATATTTTGGAAGTGTTAAGTTTTTTTTTCAATTAAAAGTAAAAATTTATATTTTCAGGGCAACTCTTAGCATGTATAATTTGTAAAATTACACCACCACCGACGCAAATACGAACGCCAAAATATATCGGCAAATCTGACATTTCACAATTATCACGCGCGACAACTATTAAATTGTTGCCAGAAGTGTAAATCGGAACGTGAAAAACATTTTGTATTGCGGCATCACTGACTAATATTAGTTTGTCCCATAGATTTTACCGTTTGCACTTGGTGGTTCTCGAGTTTATAGTTGTTTATAGTTCATAACTAATGCTGAATACTACATAATAACTAATATTAATCAACTATTAATTTAGTTAGTTCATTAAGATACAGAATTGGCCCTAATATGAACGTTATTGTTGAATGTTTGACACACAGTTAAAAGACGAAAGAATATTTCAATTTGTCGAAATATGAAAAAAGGCTTCTTCTATTTATGTTTAATTCTCTAGTTTTATCATGATTAAATTTTTGCATAATTTTCAAATAATAAGTGCATAAAAATAATGCATTAGATACATAGCATAGTTCAATACTTTTCATCCAAGTAAGCAAAATTAACTTTTTGATGAAATTTTTATCATAAGTTTAAATTTATACAAGTCTGGCAAAAATATTGGCTATGATAAAATTGACTATCTGGCAAGATAGATTGTAATTTATTAAAATAATTTCTCTCCATCTATATTTGATGCGAGAAAATAAATTAAGTTTCGAAAAAAATAAGTAAATGGAAGAGAAAAAGAAGGTTTTATAATATAAAAAAAAATGAATGAACGGAATTTATAATTTTATCTATTCATATAAATTTTTTACGTAATGGTGAAGTATTTGTGTAAATTATGATTATCTTTAGGAGATTCCTTTGCAAATACCTATTTTTTTCGTTAAATACATTGTTTTTGGTTCGAACTTATACAAGACAATTATTACAGATATAAAAGGTTATTAGTGATTTTGTTCAAACATATAATTTATCAAGTATAAGAGAGATGAATTGCCTATTTTAATAGATAAATTTTATGTTAATAATTTATCAGATTGATTAGTTTCTTTCATGATCCAAGTACAGCAGTTCAATTACTTAATAATCAAATGTGTGTGTAATAATAGTGTACCTATAAGGCGATAAATAAATTTGTCTTTTTTTATACCAATCATTTTCTATGCAGTATGCGCATTCTAAGATACTTCTGAAGAACTCAGTGCTTAGATAAAACGGCTGCAGAATGCTTGCATTCGTTTTATTTACAGTCTGAGAAAGTATTAAGACCACATCTCTCAATTCCACACGGAACTCAAATGGTCATCATTCCAGGAATCCCGCCATTGCTTGTGCTTCCTTTTTAATATCCTCAAGTATAAAGCTCCTCGATATCTCTTCGAACGATTTATTTCCCTCTCTTCCCACCGTCTATCCTTTTAAGATCCCAAAGTAATCGGCTTCTAGAATTTCCAACTCATAGTACACCCGTTTACTCATCATCTTTCACCGTACATCAAAATCTGGAATAACGTTCCCAATGACATTCGGTTCTCTTCATCTTTTAGAGCATTCAAATACAAAGTAAAATTTCACCGTCAATTCCTCAAAAACAACCCACGACCTATTAGTAGATAGTACTCACTTAGAAGCATATGATATATATATGTACGAATATATAGATTTATGGTTGTGAATGTTTACATTTTAATTTTTATTTCTATACTATCTAAACTTATTTTCAACTTTCAATTCAGTTACAAAGTATTACATCTTTTTTAATTTACCTACCTATTATTTTTCCTGACACAGAGAGGATGATCTGTAAGTGCATCTAATGAAATTAATCCGCTTACCACTCTACTTATGAAAACATCGTGATGGTGGAATTAAATATAAAGTATCACATGTTGATCGTCCATGAATTTCATACGATAAAAAAATCTTCTTTGAAATAAATAAATATGTCGAAATTTTTTTTTATCTAACGCCACGTCGCGTCGCCTCGTTTTCATTAAGCATCCTTTGCAATTCCAAAACCTTGGTATTACAAAATATAATAATGTTTTCATCTCACGTAGGGCTCTACAACAATAATTGAGCGTTAGCCTGGTTTTTAAATAAAATTATTAAGCCTCAACAAATTCATTGGATTGACGGTAAAGAGATTTCCACGACTTGAACACAAACTGATTTAATTTAAAAGAGAAAAACCAAGAAACTAGACAGTTAGGTAGGTACCAACTATTCATAAAGTCAAACCATTTCTCATACCATTTTGTTACGGTATGTGCTTTCACAAAATAAAATTCATTTTGTTTGTACGTTTTTTTTTCATAATAATATTTCCTACCTGACATATTCGTATTTTTAAATAATTTTCCATAGTCAGTTTAGTTTGTATTTGATTAAATATTTAAAAAAATAATGTTTTCACTGGATTTGTGTTTAAATTTAAAGTCATGAATTTTTCAATTTATTTTGTTAATCATGTTATTATTTTTTTAACAAGTAGTTATTTACTTCTAGAGTTTGGAGAGAATACTTTTTGTCCAAAAGCAGGAATTGATAACATTTTCCATTTGATTATGCATACCTATAAATAATATTTTATATAATTTGTTTAAGCCTTTTTGAATTCGACTTCATGCTATATATAATACGAATAGCGGTCCGCACCGGCTTCGTACGGGTAGATAGGTATTTAAAAAAAAAAATTAGTTTTAGTAAGGGTCCCTATTTTTTTTTTGAAAATATAATATAGCCTATGTCACCCGGAGATAGTGTAGCTTCCCAACAGAAAAAGAATATTTCAAATCGGTTCAGTAGTTTCGGAGCCTTTTCAATGCAAACAATCAAATCTTTCCTCTTTATAATATTAGTATAGATAACATTATCTTTCTCAACTGGGGTTACCAGTGATATTATTACATATAATAAATATTCAGATAATCCTCATCTTGCTTTTAAATCAGACATTCCTGATGATGGTATGATTTCTGCATGAATTGAACCCACGAAAGACGTTGAATTGGTTGTTTTTATTCATCAATCTTAGATTGAGACAGGTGTGCATATCAAAATTAAAGTAAGAGTTAAAAATATATTCACAAAATATATTCTCAAACATTAGGTATTAACACATTATATGGAGGTTTTTATGAAAACTTTTTCAATTTTGTACATTCACCTTCTGTATATCCATTTAAAAGTACTTAACATAATGCGGCGGCATCTCTGTAATTAGTAATAGTTTCTAACTTAAATGATAACAAATTATCAAAGTTTTTCATAATAATTTTGATGAATTATTTTGTGTTTATTCTTTAAATCACGAACATGTTGTGCCATATTACTAATAAACGTTGATCAAACTGGTAAACAATAAACGAAGAATAGAGCAAAAATCTCATACGTTTTCTGATCACATTGGTAACCACCAATTTGCGAGCTTAAATCGATCCATGTATATTAATCAGACGGGTAAGAACTTTGCAAATAAAATGGAAAAGTCAAGTTTATTTTCGACTTTTTCAGTGGATTGTAACAACCCGATTCTAAAAAACAAAACTCCATTAGCCAAATCCGATTTCTTGTAGACAACTCTTTGATTCTCTGCGATCTGTATAATAAAACAATGAATTAAAAGAAAATATATAATTAGTGCTTTCTTACCTAGAAAGTTCTGTAATGTCAGTATCTATGGAGGCATTATTTGCAACGTAGTTCCATTTCGGCATGTCTTCCTCTCCCACCGTAGTGTACATCACTCCTGGGTCAGACATTGTGGTAAATTGGTAATTCGCTGTATCTGGAATAAACAGAAACCTTAATCAGTGATATTAGTTGATAATATACATTAGGTATTATATTATTCTATACAAAGACATCACACGTGTTTAGTAAACAAAAACGCTAAGTGCTTCTTTATAAAATATTATATTGTAGGTTAATTTCAATAACTTCGATTTCAATAACTTCCCCGTTGAAGAAGCAACTATTTAGAACGAGTGACATGCTTTATTGCTAAAAAAAATCAAATTTCGAGCTTTCAGCTAAGAAATAACAATAAAAAATAATAAATCAAATGTTTTTGTGTTAACACTTTGGAAATTCATTATAATTAAAATGAATTTAAAAACACTGTATAATTTCCAAATTAAATTTATTCACCTCAAACGTTTTCGCCAAGGCTTCTACTTGGCATCATCAGGAGGACTCCTGATGATGCCAAGTAGAAGCCTTGGCGAAAACGTTTGAGGTGAATAAATTTAATTTGGAAATTATACAGTGTTTTTAAATTCATTTTAATAATAAAAAATAATGTTTATTGTTATTTCGTGATACAAGATTTTTGACAATGATCTCATGATCTGCAACGATTGTTATTACGCAGAGTATAGCAAAAAAAATACTTGTACGGAGGTTATAGAATAAAAAAAATATGTTCCTAGAAAGAGACATAGGTATGTAATAAATAATACCAGGTTTCGATAAAATCGCTTTTAACCATTATTCAATGCCCACAAGTAGGTTAGTAGAGTTTGCATATTACTATATTAATACAATATATTTTTATCTACCGGGTAACACATACAAACATACCTCCTGTTATTATATTATATAGGTAGGTACTATACTAACCCGTCTTCTTACTTCTTCCTCTTGTCGTTTGCATACCTTTTCCTCTACATCGTGAAATCTGATACACCCGGCATTCATGTCTCCTATTCTTCTCGTTTCCTATACTTACAGTATTTATTTGTTTTACTTATTACTCTATAAAATCATATGTGATGCTCATATAACGTTTGTTTGATATTTTTTATCATATCTTTCATAATAATAATCTATTTTATATTATAAATTGTTATGGTTCTGTATTTTAGAACGACCAAAAATCTCCCAAATACCTACATCTGTATGAGATAAGGAAAAAAAATGTGAAATTTTGCTATCAGCGGCAAACTAGATAATTAGTAGAGCAATTATATTTATTGGTGACAAATATTTTGTTTACGAATATTATGGAAATATTTGCATATCTCACGGGGCAATAAACAGTTTGCATTCGCACGTGGAAAGGGATGCCGGCATATTCTTTGTGATTTTCTAAGGGGGTCGTAAAATATCATAGAAGATAATATTATTATTAGGAAGTTCGCATATCTTGTTGTGAAATAATAAACGCGGCTTCCTCAAAGAGAAAAAAGACAATATAGAAATGTAGTCCGTGGGAATGAGATATTTTGCTGAAAACAATAAATGCGACAGTAAAATAGAACTTGGAAAAAAAGGGGAGCTGATAAGAAATTCTATCTAGGTGGCCAGTAATTATATACGTCACGAAATACCTACCACTAATATAACGCAGTATGTATGTACTTACTTGCGTTATTGGGGGGATTATTAATAAAGAAGTGTTGATCAATCAATTATGTATTACATTATCAGTTGTTGAAAATCATATTGAAATGAATGGAAGGGTAGCCGGATTAATTAATAGGTGTGTAAGGAGGCTTATTAATACACAGGTGAAGATAGAAAGAGAGAATAATTTATAATTACGAGAGATTCGAATTAAAGGGTAGAATAATTATAGAGTGTTGTTGCAAAGAACACAAAGTGTGTACCTACGTAAGATCTGATTTTATTGAATGAATAAGTAGAAGTGAATATAGATATATAGATAATTAATTGATATCGAGAATTTGTTATCAATAATTTTTATTGTATATTGTATGAGGTGTATGTAAGGCTTTCTTTTACTAATCTTATACCTACTATGATTGTAGGTAATAATCATTGGACGTCTAGGTATAAATAAATAACGAAATAGAATTTATTATTCATACGATATTTACGAGGTATGAGTAGTCTTCATTATGTATTTGTAAATTTTAATTAAGTGTAGGAATAAGATAAAGATACCTAAATGTGAAACATGGATATCTAATTAGGTATGTGTCGTGATAGAAATGAAATAAGAAAGATCTACCTAAATATGAAGGGGAGTAAATAGATAAACCGATAGATATCTTTAGAGTCCGGAATTATTATTGATATTATGAGTTTCGAACGGAGAAGGCGATGTGAAGCGCATAGATGATTAGTATCTAAGCCATAAATTACGACTCGAAAGGCGGTACAATGTTAGGAAGAGATAGAAGATGTTAAAATGAGATAGAACGACGTGCGGACCGCATCCCTGTGTTACATTGGCGAGAATCTTAGGGGTGGATGCGAGAGATAAGGAAGTACGTCGTGATTGGAGGATTAGAGATTTTGCCCGCGAAATCTGGTATAAAAGCTCATACATATCGGAAAACTGTGTGAGAATTCAAATTTAGTTGTGAAGGGATACCGCGATTGTTATTCGCGGAAAGGGAGATTAAAATTCAGTTAAGAAGAGAAACCGCGACTTAGTTATTCGCGGAGAATCGCGAGTAGTATTCGCGAAAAGTGATTTTGTTGTGAGAAATTAATTCGCGGAGATAACTTAGAGATCGTTTGTAGTGAGATCAAAATTCTTATTGAGCTTCGCAAATTCAAATTGATCGATCGAGATTGTTATACATAGTCGCGAAAATTTGGGAGAAATTAATAATAAGATATTAATAATCGTGAATAAGAACTAATAATTGTGAGTCAAATGATTCGTAGTGAACAAGTAAACGAATATATCGGTGTGTAATTACACAATACCAATCAACCAACTATTCTAATCTATAGTAAATCATTGATTACTGATTGATTAGCTGTCGAAGCGGTGCGATAGACTTTACTCAATGAGTTGGCAAATTAAAATCATAACGCAAGAAGCCTACGACTAGTGTAAACTGTGTGACGTCGCAGAGGGTCAGAGGTGAATTAGCCAACGGGAAGATTTCACTTAGAAGGGGAGGACACGTGAATGCTGTGCGTCAGGAAACGGGAGATACCTACATTCAGATTTCGATTAATTTTCTTATTCCGCTACTCGAGGTCGAAAGGGAAGATAAGATCCACATACATCGGAGGCGCGGTTAATCATATCGTAAGAAAAATTGTTTTAATTTAAATGTATGTCTACTTTATTTTTATTATACACATTGTTATCAAATTATTGATTGATAATTATTATGTTTTAATGAGTAACTAGTTATTGATGACCTGGATAAATTATTATCGTGGATAGTTACCTTGTTGTGGTATGACTATTAGTTTGATTTTTGATTTTGTGTATTTAATATTATTTGATAATATTTTGTTTTATGAACAACTGATTATGGATGACTGACTTTAATAATTGTTATGAATCAACATTTATTATGGTTTATTAGTGGGTTGATTTTTTTTAATGTGTAAATAACTACCAATTGATACTCTCACTTAATTATAAAATTTTCATGAATAATAGATAGTGAAAATAATAATATTAATTTGTCATACGCAAGTACCTAGCGGTACGACTACTGCCAGTTTAATCTAGCCTTAATTAATCTAGAGCTCGCAGTTTTATGAGACTAGAATAATGTTTCAATTGTTTTCATCGTATTGATTACATTGCTTTTTATATATGAATATAACATTACACTGAGTTACATACATATATAAACATGATATTTTATTAATTTCTCTTGTAAATAATAGCTGTTTTAATTATATATATTATTTTTTATTATTATTATTGCCTACTTATTGAAAAATACATTACTATTACTGTATATTGTGATATTATCAAGGTGGAAACTGTTGAGTAATATTATTGTTTAATTGTGTAAATAAACCATATTTTGTATCAAATTCTCTAGAGTTTACAATTAGTAGAATAGTTAGCATTCCCTATCCCACCACTTGCTTGCATACTTATTGAGTTTCGAAGGAGGAAGAGAGAAAGGCCCTCTCGCGGTTCAAGTCCGCAGAGGAAGATATCGTACGGGTTGTTAGCTACCTCCGGCTGTTCGTAGGAGCGGAGGACTGAGGACTTATCTCCATCAGGGTGAGCTAGCCGGGAAAAGAGGTAAGTCCCCCTCCCTTCTGAGAGTAGAGGAGTGAATCCCGGAGGGTAGCGCTGCTGAAAGTCTGAAACACCCGTATCAAGTTCTTTTTATTGACTTTTTTATTTCTTTTGTAATACCAATGGTGGCAGATTATAATATGTACCTACTACGGTTTTATCACGAACCCTTATTGGTTTAATTAATGATAGGATCATATACTACCTACTTATGTACTACTATAAGTATTTGTATCACTTAAAACTAATACATTTTTCACAAGTGCAAGCTATTCAGAGAGATTTTTTATTGATTGAGTCACTACTTTCCAAACGCTATGATGAAGCTGTAATGGGAATGGTTCGTAACGGATAATGCTCATCCTGGTCATTGCTGATGAAAAATCAATGCTTTTTTGGGCAACTGCCATTGAATTTTATCAAATTTTGCAACGTCAGTTGTCCAGTTAACATCATTGTCATTCTTGTATTACAGAAATTACACGTCTTTGCAAATTGCGTCATAGCATAACTTAATATTACTCAAAAAATATATCTGATCTGCTGGCTACCCCACTTGTGGGATATGCCGTGATGGTATAGTAGTAGTAGTAGTAGTAAATATATTTATTTATTTATTTTATTCTTCTTGCACATCATCATTTACATAACAAAATCAACAAAGCAGTTTACATAAAAAAGAATGTGATGATATGAAGTGGCGAGATTGTCACTTTATAGTGATTTCTTCCATCTTTCCACGTCATATTAACACCAAACAGAACTAAAAATAATAATAATAATATAAACACAAATAAGAAAAATCTTTACATAAATCAAAATGAAAGAAAACATCTACAATCCACACAAGGGACGGGTACTGAGTTAGAAGACAATAAATATTTCTTGACTGCGTATTTAAATCCATTAAAAGATTGAGATATCCTATGAGAAGAAGGGAGATTATTCCAGCAACGAGCACCACATACTGAGAATGATTGAGAGTAGATATTGGTATTATGTGCAGGAATTGCCAGAAGACGCTCGTTGTTGGAACGCAGTGGCAGGTCATGTTTCGCTAGATACTCGAATTTTTCTTTCAAATAGTAAGGAAAAGACGTTATATTTATTATAATAAATCTGTAATAGAAATCAATTTGACGGGTGAACATTACCAGTTAACAAAGACATTATTTGCTTTGTTTCCAAGTACATTATAAAATGAACTACCTCATTCTTACATTCAAAGTAGTGTATAGAAATATTTTCTACAATATGAATCTGAATAGTATATGGTTTCCGTCTACCCTCCGATACAAAACTGTGACTCCGCATCGCAACTTCCGTTTTTCTTTATTTTATTTTATTTTGAAGAGAGTCACAAAGGTTTCCTGTTTTGGATGTTGAGATGCAAACTCTATCGGTTAATTAGACTTGGGAAATGACTGACTATACCAAAGATTCCACTACACCGACTATTCATACGTACAGACTTTAAGAAGTACATCTCTGAGAACAATATATCATGAACTATAAAAAAACGATAAAATGTATACACGACAAAGTATATTACAAATTATTTGAAACGTTTTTTTTTAAAACACCGAAAAACGGATCTTATTCCATTCTGATCAATCGCTTAAATTAATGGTTTTATTGTTTTCATTGGATAGAAACGACGCAATATACATACATAACCATTCATATAAAATAACTACTACTATTACACCATCACGGCATATCCCAGTGGGGTAGCCAGCAGACCAACTGCATATAATAAAGATAAAGCCGTCTTCTCTGTGCCAACAAAGAAATAAGACATTCAGGATGGATGGCCAACATCATCGCTGAATTTGAGATGTAAAATGTCTTTGTTTTTTCGAACATCTACTTTTTACAGGACACTCGAAAACTAACAAACAATAGTGAGAGAACAATTCTTTGCCGGGTGCTCCACGGCTTAATAATGACACTTTCAAGAGTACTCTGGACTGACATTTGACATTTGATGATACCGATTGACGTTTTCAAGAGTTCTCTTGAAAATGTCAATCGGTATATTATTTTGGTGAAAGTACTCGAGGTTTCTCTCAATAAATGTAAGTGATATAGTTATCAAATAAAAATGAATACTATCATTGAATTCTTGAATCTAGCGCTAAATCGTGCCAAACATCTTTTACGTCTGTCTCTTAATATTGGCATAGAGAAGGTGCATAAATAACTTGTAGATATAAATATTATCACTGTAATCCTACACTGATTTACTAATAATACGTTTAACTATGATTTAGACGTGACAGGTCCAGACGCCTATTACATATTTATTATAATTGATATTAAAATTAACTCTGAACTGAATCTTACGTCACTTAATTAAACGATGTCAGGTGACACGATGACCTGCACTTATAAACATTACCCATTACATTTAAAATATTCTAATGTAATACTTAATTAAATTTATATTCTGAGTTCTGTAGTACGTATTGCAGTCATCAGTATCTCGCATTATAAAGAGTGCCTTATAAATTATAATTTTGATATTAAATAAACAGCGCGTGGACAGATTATTCAGTCCCACATTCGCATACACCAGATTCATTTTAAAGAGAACCCAATCGCTTTCTGTTATTTTTTGTACTTCCTGAATCCACATTTTAGGTCAATTGATAGTCAAGCTGGTCCTCAGGAAGAAGGTACTTTTTGAAATAAAAAATTTAGTGCTCAAGGGGATTTTGGGCCATCTCGTCAGTCATTCGCTAGCCATAGTAATATGAAGAGGCTGTAATAATCACGTGTTGATATAATCCCTCGTGTGTGCAGGTCATGGTCATACAGAAAATGTACAAATAGTTATATTAAGTCGACCTAAATATAGTTGAGATAATAAACATCAAACAGGGAAATAATTAAAATGTCCATCGAAACAATTATTGAGAGGAGAGGGTATTGCATGATATCTAATTATGAATAATAATGACTTTATACTAATTACAAGAGTGACGTAATTACTGGTAGTTAACATATATGTACTGCAATAGAACATAATATCTGCACATCAAATTAGTTAAATAGTGTTACCTGTATAATTATTTATACTGATGTATTAATCTAATAAATATCTACTTAATTTCATTTATATGTATGTAAGTATGTTCAGAATATTTACAATTTTTCATTATATACGAGAAACTGGGCACACCGCGCAGATGACAAAAATATGAGGTATCAAAAAATGGTTACTTCTATGTTTTATATTCATGTTTCTAAATTGTTAGACTTTTTATCGTGACAGCGAGAACGGCGGTATTAGTAAACTGAATGTGATCATTCAAGCCAGCCTTTAAACAATTCATAAGCGTTGGGACTCCTTTCTCACTACTTCCCATCAGATTTTGCCAAAAAGTTGTATTGTGTAAACATGGATCACCAATCGAGATGTAGGTATGTTCAAAGTTATATTGTTCAAACATGGATCCCCAATCGAGATGTAGGTATGTTTAAATGTTTATCAGACAGATATAAGTGAAATCAAAACGTTCTCGACAACATTGCATCCTTCAAAAGTAGATAAATGAAAATAATATTTAGCTATTTAACTGACAAATATCATATACATCCACGCGGTGTCATGTATCAATAAAATTCTAATTTTCATTGATTTATCTGAATGAGACTGAATATAAAGCTGGTATAATAATTATAATAGCAATATTTCTTATTAATTACGAATTGTTAATATAAGTAATGATGTTCACGTGCAGGGTGACAAAAGCATAAAAATAATATTTATTTAGAGAGGCAATTCGAAAAAAATATTATTGTAAAAATTATATTGCTGCTAAAGAGATGCGAGTTTTGAAAATGTTCTACACTTAGCCTAAAAAAATGCTGTTTTTTTCCCTGATAAGGTGCGTGAGCACGGATGCGTTTCTTTCAAAACAAATTATTCTTATTGCAATGGTAATAGATTCAAAGCATTTCGAATGTGGTGGGAAACATACATATAAAATACGTAACTGTAAGCTAATTTTAAGTCTACATTGTTAAAGTAGAGAGCTGGTGGACAATAACGGTTGTATTAAGTTTCAGAAAGCATTTTATCAAGGGTAGTCCTTCAGGCGAACCTTGAGCCCTTTTTAAAAAGAATGTGTGTGATGAGTATGGATCACATAGGAACTGACATTCCTGTAACATTCATGGGTGAGGGTGCAACCATTAATGTGTGTGGTGGGAAAAAGTAATTAAATTTTATCAGAGTCTCGATAATCATTAGTGCTACAACAATTTAGTGCTCTTTTTAGGCAAATACCAGTAAATACATATTATAAAAACCAGACCAAATCAGAACCATCGTCTCTTTTCAACACAGGTATACAATGAACAATGAGATGTATGATGGTTTCCATTTTCATTTGCAACGATATTCGAATCGTAACAATAATTAATTTAAGCAGTAAATATTTACAGGAAAATTAAGAATTTATATTAATAAAATTAGGAGAAACAATCGTAACGGTAATTAAAAGCAGCCTGTATAATTCTAATAATAATAAAATAAACAATAATTAAATGAGCATGTGAATATGTGTGTATGGTATTACGTTATCAATTTGTTATTATTGTTTATATTGCATATCATAACAATAATAAAATGTGATTAGGTATATATTAATTTAATAACGATGATAATATGATTGTAGGTCAGGGTCTTTGGCTTTAGAACACGCTAACTTTATTTGCTTACTGTCCTGACGTTCGTGGTTTACGTATTGCAAATAAAATAGTAACTATGTTCTCATCATGCAAATTTATTATTAAAATGACTATTGTTATGATGTGCACTTTTTCATTTCATTCATATTTGGTAATCCATTTATTACATCTTATAATTCTATTTTTATAATTAGCCGTAGAGCACCCGGTTTTAGTCTCCCACTTTTTTCCGTAAGTTTTCGAGTGTCCTATAAAAGGCAGATGTTCGAAAAAATAAAGACATTTTACATGTTAAATTCAGCGATGAGGTTTGCCACCCATCATGAAGGTTATAATTTTCCTTGGCATAGAGAGAACAGCTTGCATCTTTTTTACATACAGCTAATCTGTCGGCTACCCTACGTGTGTGATATGCCGTGATGATAGAGAAATAGATTTTTATAATTGAATGTTTAATTTAGCACTAACAATTAAACCACACGGTATTTTAGCTATAAAATTTAAAAGAACGGTTTTATCATTTTTTTAAGTCGGAAAAAGGAGAATTTATGGTTACAGGTAGCTACAAAAGCGTCATCTACCCAAAAATCCTTATTATTATACCGCCTCGTAGGTATCCTCATAGGTCCACGTCTCGTCTATCGTGGGATGAACAAAAAGAACAGAGCCTCGGAATCCAAAGAAATTTCACATTCTTATAATAATTAATCGTGTATGCACGCCAATATCTCTTACTCTATCCTTCTTGAAAATTGGATTTACATCATCAAAACACGAGATTTATAATTTTTGCAATTAAAGCGATTATTTTTTCTACCATGGAGCACCCGGCAAATAATTGGTTTTCTTCTCTTTTCCGTAAGTTTTCGAGTGTCGTGTAAAAGGCAGTTATCGAAAAATAAACACATTTACATCTCAAATTCAGCGATGAGGTTTGCCACCATCCTGAATGTCTGCATTTCTTTTGGCACAGAGAAGATGGTTTGCATGTTTATTACATGCAGCTGGTCTGCCGGCTACCCCACTTGTGGGGTAGTAGTAGTATTTTTTTTATGAAGTCAACGTAGAGCAGATAAACGTGTTTTTGATTAATATCAACAGTAGGTATCTATGGTATATTTCACGTACAACATTCACGTATTAGTACCAAAATCAAACAATTTCCATGATTTGTATGTAATACATGACGTTTTGCCAAAATAGTTTCAGGTGGAGAGCTTCTGAATTGAATGAAACAATATACCCCTTAATGAGTTGCTAGGATATACCTAAGTTGATACTAATAACTTTAAAGTTGTAATTATAAAGCTTTATATACAACCTGAATAATATAACGTAAGTTAGGAAACGGGAAATTGTCGTTGAATGAAATTTAAAAACTATGTCATTCGCACTAGTAAATGTAATTATTTCGTACGATACAAACTAACACTTAATGAGCACTCGTAAAGTTCATGTTCCTGTTATAGAAACGAATGAAAGGCATTCATAAACTACATATTCTACGTAACATTATAATTTGAAAATGAAGAACGTATTTAACTTTATCTTTGATTTATCTCATAGATTTGCTAAAATCTTTGTATCATGTTTGTTTGTGATTTGTTAATTTATTTTAATCCTTACTGCACCCTAAAAATCATAATTAGTTGCCTTTAAAATAATGTTTTGTTTAAACAGTATATTTCCTGTTAAATAAAAAAGTAAATAAATAGTACAATTAGACTCCAATTTCTTCGGTCGGATGGTGCAAGAGAAAATACATTTTTTCTCAAGCAGAACTACACCATTTTATTTATTTATTATATTCTTCTTTCACGTCATTCTATTTATTTATTTCATCATTCATATGTATAACAAAATCAACAGAGCAGTATACATAAGAAAAAATGTGATGATGTGCAATGGCGAGATTATCACTATAGTGATTTCTTCCATCTAACCACATGATATCATTACATGCGTACTCTTGAGAATTCCCATTGACGTGGGCGAGAACGTTAGTCTTAAAAAACATAGTGAAAATATTAAATAGTCTGATTGATTCTTTTTAAATTATTTAATATGAATTTTCACAGTGTAAACACGAACACGGTCATACTAAAAAATAGCGTCTTGTGACAAAGTGTGGTTTCGGTCCGGCATATCGATATCTAAAATAAATAAATATGATGTATTATTCAATACAAATCGTTGTTCGTGAGTGGTTTTTTGATATCAAATTCACGGTTACATTAATTAAAAACATATTAATTTTAACATAATAATTTTCCCGCGCCTTTGGTATGGATGCTTCATTAAACGGAGCAAATAAATCATCCGACATACATACACATACATTAATATTACGTACGGGTATCTTCGGTACTTTACTTTTCGTATGGCCCGGTGTTGATAAATCTTCGGTAAATGAAGCCTGATTATTTGACGTGCAATTTCTCAAGCTTAATTTCTAAATAATCATTAATCACACTTCAATTTCTCTACGGAATATAAAAAGTTGTTACACATTTCGATTATAAATTTCGACATCAAAGCGTAGATGTTCCTATGATCATTTGAATAAAAGGTAAATTTAATAATATAATATTTTACAGACTGCTAAAACAATATTAATATTACCCACTTACTCACTCACATGTAATGCCAGCATTTATAACTTTTACAACTGTAATATGTCACAGAAATTTATTAAAGCTCGGCCTCATATAGAGAGTAATAACTATCTCTATCCAACATTAAATATTTAAATAACATTAAATTAATCTCCGAAACTTTTTACGCCAATTTTGGTAATTTGAAGGAAGAAATGACATTTTATTTATGGAAATACAAAGTAGTTAATTCAAATTGAAAAAAAAATGCTAAGATACTAAGACAATATTTTGACAAAACGTGAAGAGTAAAATGTTGACTCTTTATAGACAGACACAAATTAGCACTATAATTTATTTGTTTATGAATAAGATAGACCCATTTCTTAATCCAGTTAAGCTGGATGATGCAAACTTGTACGGGAGAAATTGATCCCTGTTTTATTGATAAACGTACCGTACGCCGGAGGGTGATCTCCGGACGGAATTACCAATCCGCATAGGAGCTGCTAGCGGGGCTTTCAATAACATGAACAAAGTTTGGAAGGCGTTTGGACTCAGCATCAGGACAAAATGTCGCTTGTTCAATGCGTGCATCATCCCAATCCTTCTATATGGCTGTGAGTCTTGGCACTTAACCAAGGCTCAGGAGCGAAAGATACTAAGCTTTGAAAACAAGTGTCTTAGAAGAATTTTGGATGTCAAATGGTATGAACATATCACAAATGATGCTGTGCGCCGTCGCACCCGACAGAGGCCTGTAATCTCCGTAATACTGGAGAGACGGTGGTCCTGGCTAGGACATGTTCTGAGAATGCCCAATGATAGTTGGCCAAAAAGAACGCTACTTTTCCGTCCGCAAGGGTTCCGTCGGCCCGGGCGTCCCTCTTTCACAATACATCGTTCCTATGACAACGACCTCAGAGCGCAAGGAATATCGTGGAAAGAGGTGACGCAATTGGCGCAGAGACGCTCTGAATGGAGGAGGCTGGTTTCTGCCCTATGCTCCCGAGAGGAGCGTTGAGGGCGATGATGATGATGATGATGATGATGATAACGGATATTCAAACTTACATGCATGTACATGAACTCAAATCTTTATTAGATTCACGGGCTGTTTCACCACCTCTGGATAAAGTTCTAGATAACTATCCTAAGGATAAATTTATCTACAAGATAAACTGAAGCGAGCGTTTCACCACCTACAGATTTCTTACGGATTGTTATCCGCCAGATAGCAGTGGCAACGTTGTGATTTCATGCGTTTGTTGCATGAATGTATGGACGTTGGTAGGAATATATTGTGCGTTGCCATTTTTCGTTTTATCCGTTAGATTTGTGTTGGATTGGCTATCCGGCACTATATCCAGAGGTGGTGAAACAGCCCGTCAGTGGTAAAAGCATCAATTACAGTATTAAAGTTGCTAATATTCTAATGAAAGTTGTTGACAGGATCGTTAAAATTATTATTATTATTCCTGTGTAGGCGTTAGGGTATTAGGTAGGCCGTTGCGCCCTTTGCCCATCCAAAGTTCTTAACAACGCCCACAGAATGAACAAAATAAGTAAAGTAAGCCTTCATAGTTCGACGCGACATTAATTTAATATTGTAGGATATTCTGTAAATCAACATCAGAACTTTACTCATCGCAATAGGAATATTTACGTCATTCGTTTGCACCAAGATTCATTTTATTCTACACTGAGAAAAATACTAACGAAATTTCACAACGAATCATTGGTACGTAGTACATACTATCAGATTAGGACCGTAGATAAATTTACCAACGATTTGTTTGCGAAAAATTAATTTTATAGATTCGTACTAACGAATCGTTTGTACTATCTCTGGTCCTAATCTCATAGTACGTACCAATGATTCGTTGTGAAATTTCGTTAGTATTTTTCTCAGTGTAGTTCAATCCTTCTTAACCCTTTCTTCTTTAACCAACTAAGAGATGATGTTTTAATCTGTGATGGACAATAAAATTAGTCAATTAAAAAATTATTTATCTAATGTGTGTTTCAGAATGAACCAGCATAGTTAAGGAAATTCTATGAATCATTTGTCATTCTCTGTCATTATTTGTTTATTTTTGGCAATTATACAGGTTTAACTATGCAAAAAAACATTTAAATACTTACCAACTGAATACCTATGAGTTTATCAATGTGAAGTACACAAATCTGTAAGTTAAAACATTATACCATAACAATTACACAGACAAAAAATTTCTAAGAAATATACCATCATAATTTTAACTAATTAGCAGTCGGAAAAGAGAGTATTTACTGTATCCACTCAATCACTTGCAAGTGAATAAGGAACATTGGCATTAAAGGCCTCTATAATGTCTGAGAAATGTTCCTTTCACCAGAAATGGGCAACGTTCTGGTCTATTTAAAGTAAAAAGGAAGATAAATCAATTTAACGAAATGTTTTGTTATACTCAAAGCGGGAATACCTAAAAGATAGTATTCAGTGAATGAATTATTCACCATAGCAGTCGTAAGTAAGTAACTTGTTCACTGTCATTCGGAACTGATTTCTCGTTTATCTATTAATCGTTAACTAACTATGTAAAAAGTAGACAAATGATCAACTATTGAGTGAATTTCTAGAAATTCTTATAAATTACATTTTCTTGGGGAAGGAGATGACAGCGATTCAATTTCAAAGAATTTATCACCGTTACCATAACTTATTTTTCTAGAGAGGCTCCCGCAGCGATCATTGAAAAAAGCTGGCGCAATCTTTTTATGGATGCTGGATGAGTGATCCTGATTTTTAGGTACTTTAATCTTTGCTGTACATTGAACGCACGCAATTTTAGTTGAGTTTATTATAATGAGTTTATCCAAGGCGTGATTTGTTATAATTAACGACTATATATTATTTTTTTATTTTTATTTTTTTTATTTTATAGTTTACGCAAACATACAGTTATTACAATACATAGGTAATACAAATAGATAAAAAAATCGGCACATAAACCAGCAAAGTTTGCTAACACATTACAAAATAAATCTTACCAAACATACTACAATGAAAGAAAAAAAGAACATGATAATTTTAAAGAATCACTGCCGAGTCCGAAAACCCGCCAATCATGCGCATACATTATAGTATATTATGGTATAGTTTTTACAATTTATATAAATGTAACATAAAGGATTAACTGCATCATCTACTATATAATCAAAAATATAATAGTTAACGAAGTTTAAATTAAATCGTTAACCAATTAAAGAATAAGGAAGTAATTTTTAGATTAACTGTGGCTCTACTATTTTTCAGTGCGTGCAAGGAAAGGGTCAATTGATTTTAATTATTACGGTTGTAACGATAACAATTATTTAATGCTGACCGCATCAAAATGTACCGAATGCGTCCGCGTTACTACTTGTATACAACAAATTAAACAATTAAAACATTGGAAGTTTACAAAGATCAACGCACTTTCTCCATATAGTATACTTAATTAAAGTTATATAAGTTAAAAGGAACTAATCATTGATGTACATGTGGAATAAATACATAAGTATGAAAAATTAAAATTAATGGACAAAAGTTTTGAGAAGAAATTCGTTTCAATGTTTTTATTTTATATGACAGAAAAAACTCACTAAATGTTAAAATTATGCAACAAATACAGTAACTGTACCTATAATTGAATTAGATATGATTTAATGATCAAAATCAAATAAGTATATATGTAATAAAAAAGTAATAAGAAAACTTATTTAAATTGATAGTACTAACAGTGTGTGCGAACAAGCTCTACAAGTGTATTTCTACTTATATTTTGACAACTTAGGTAATCTACAAAAGTTCAATAAATATTTTGCAAGTTTTTTAGAGCTTTACGCTATATATGCACAAAACCAATCAGACACCTCGATTTTAAAACCACGTTTACACAATGTAGCATTGTGCTAAATCTAATAAGAATCTTCTATGGTTTGCATCAAGTGCTTCATCTTCTTAAATCATGACAGTGAGAATGGCTTGATTGGTGAAGGTTGTCCATGGACACCGAAAATGATCACTTAAGCCAGCCTCGAGCCAATTCGTAAGCGTTGGGACGCTTTTCTCATTTCTTCCGATTAGATTTTGCACAATATTAGGTACATATTATAAACGTGGTTCTCTAATCGAAATGTCTGATTGGTTTTGTCCTGTTTACGGTGTGCCCAAATCCGGTAAAACAATAAAAAATAGTAAATATTCTAAATATATATGCACAAAGATGTCAGGTTCGTCTAGTGTTACATTTCTTTGTTTTTTTTCTTTTGTTTTTTTCGTTTTTCCTGCTGAGACCGCCTTGACCAAAAGCTGTTATGGTCTCAGTGCAGGGTGATGTTTTTTATAATAATAATATAAGTTTTTTTTTCACTTGTGTTATAGCATACAAGATATTTCTTCCTATTTGAAATCATCCAATCATTTCTACGGACGTACATAAGGATATTATTATTATTCTAAAAATATCACAAAGCAATGAGACCAAAACAGCCAAGACCAAAACAGCCAAACAAAACCAGCCCCTTTCCTTGATTCATGATGAGAAAATTATAATGTTTGCCGACGATACGTCGTTATTGATAAAGAGCACTAAAGGCGGAGAACATACACAGGCGAAAACTCTACATGCCTTAAATAAAATGGAGGGCTGGTTTTGTGATAACAATCTTGTACTGAATAAGACGAAAACTAATGCGATTCGCTTTTCTCTGAAACGGCCTATGCAAGATGATCCAGTGAATACCATGTTAAATAAAAAAGAAATAGTTATTAAGGATGCATGTAAATTCCTAGGCGTTACTATTGACAATACATTACAATGGAGCTCACACATTGAAAATATTGCTCCAAAACTTTGTTCGGCAATCTACGCGATTAAAAAGATAAGAGAGACCTGTGGAGTAGAAGCTGCAAAATTGGTGTATTTTGCATACTTTCATAGTATCATGTCATATGGTATATTGTTTTGGGGAAACGCCCCTGACTCAAAAAGAATATTCATTCTGCAAAAGCGAGCAATGAGAACTCTTCTTTGCATGAATTATAGGGAATCCTGCAGAACTGTATTCAGAGAGCAAGGAATCCTAACCATGGTATCACTTTTTATTTATGAATGTATATGTTATGCGCAGAAACACCTGGATAATACACCACTAAATGAAGATTTCCATAGTTATAATACCAGGTCGAAACACAAAATTAGACCAATTGAACACAGGCTCTCTAAAGTAGATCGAAGCTTTTTGTGTCTTAGTGTAAGACTGTATAACAAACTCCCAGACACAATAAAATGTGATGATGTATTGGTCTTCCGGAGAGAAGTGAAATCGTATCTAGTTAATAAATCATTTTACACGATTGACGAAATGTTAAATGGATAAAAATGTCTATGTTTTATGCCTTGTACCTTTTTATAATTTTATTATATCTATGTTTGACGCTGTAGATCCAAACCCTTTACATTTGCGACTACATATTATATTTTACTTATTTAATTATTTTTCTCACTTGACGAAATCCTAATGGTTGGATATATTTTATGTTTTGTGTGATCGTTGCTTAATTTTGATTGACTTGTTTTTTGATATAATGTTTGTAATATTCATTGGTTATTATATTCTACATTTGACGAGTCTAAGTGTCCGCAATATAAGGACCTAAGGACGATATGAAAAAATATAAAAATAAAATATAATATAATACAGCTTTTGGCCAAGCCGATCTCAGCAGGAAAAAAGAAGAAAAAAAAAAACAAAAGATACCATCAAAAAGAAACAGAATCAAAGAGGAATCTCTATCCTGGCGATAAAGTCATTGTATGTTATGTTGAAAATATCGACATAAACATTCAAATATATAATAGGTGGTACACTCCTAAGACAATTCATCTTTCCCTAATTTGTACTTTCTCCTCTCGGATGCAGTTAACTGATGGTTGTTTTGTTATACTTGTTTTACTGCATAAGTCGTGGTGTGGTGGCGTTGCGTGCTATTGCTAATTAAAACTATACTGGACGGGTCACGAACCCAGGACCCTCTGTATAATATGTACATAATATACTAAGTGTTATTTTATAATGTATTATACTGCAGCGGCGACACATTGGGTGGATTTATAGGAGTTGTGTGGATACTGACACTACAGAAACGAAATTAGGAATAACAAAATCAATGACCTTTAAAGCATTGTTATAAAATGCTATCGATATTATTTATAAATATTTTTCTAGTAAATAATATATGTAAATTGCCTTTTAATTACATATATTCAAAGTGAATATATACAATTTTATGTCTTTAAACTAAAAAAGCAATAAAAATACATTAAAATAACTACAATAATACTAACATATACTCAATAATGAAATCAAACGGATATTGGTCATCTTCACAACAATTTGTTGAGGGATAATATAATAATCAATAATTAACCAAAAAATAATTTTGAATTCTAATATAATAATTTTTCAGTCCTCATTTTTATTCATTTGTTAATTTCACAGAGACACACACAGAGTTCACAAAACATTCCTAAAAAAAGACATTGATCCGGTCAGGCCAACTCCCCAATCGCTGTTTTTCCCAAAGGTCTGCATGGTAAAAGGTTGCATAGTGAATTTGATGTTTTATGATCGGTTTAAATAATCTATCTATCCGCTACTGTCGATTGAAATCTATTGTGTAATATGTTTTAAACAGTAGATTTCAATCGACAGTCACGGATAGATTGGCTATTGAAACCGGCCATGAAAGATTTCTTTAATACAAATGTCAATAACGAAGTAGAAAATATTTATATTCATTTTTTGTTTTTTTTTTACCAAAAAAATATTCGTTTCCCAAATTCAGTTCTGTTGTATGACCGTCAGCTTGGGTGTATTAATATTATTGTTTCCAAAATGACATCAAACTCATAGTACAAGATGACCGCGGGTCAATTATCTAAATTGGTGACGTCACACTCTATAAAGTATTCCCGTGATCTGCATAGTTCTCCAATCTCCATCTACCTCTATCTCTTTCTCTCTGATTCTCTCTGAGATCATTTCTATCCTTGTTCCTTGCTGGCTCACAATGTATTCTGTCTTCTTACAACATTAAATTTGTAGCTATTTTTAATTCTAGGTAACATCTGCTTGAGATACATCTAATTAATTAATCTATCTATTTATACCCCAACATAAGATCTTAACCGCACACGATAACTGAGAATTTTTGTATGTGAGAATGTTTATCTCCTGCAATGACTATATCTTCCGATTAGCCGCGTCCTCACAGCTGGATGAAAATGTCAATCAATTATCAATCTTTAATCATTCGGTGACAATCGGAGCATTCTTCGAAGAAATATTCAAATGAATGCCTTTGTTACCCGTCCTTATACGGTTAAGGAAGGCATTTATTCGAATATTTCTTCAGAGAATGCTCTGAATCGTCACCGAATGATTGAAGATTGATTGACGTTTTCATCCAGCAGTGTGGACGCGGCTATTGGCATAGGAATTTGCATTGTACAAAGAGCGCAGGCCGATATAAATAATTTTTAATAACATTATTTTTCATTTTTCTTACTGATTTTTTTAATGTATTGTTTTTAAATCATGTCATGAACCATATATGAACCAATGTAACCTTCCGATTGAGTGTCTGGCAATCGATCCCAAAGGGAAATTAATGAATTATCGAGAATATGAAATTATAAGATAATATGAAATCTATCCCTATAAACTGATTTAAATTTGAATAATATTTCAATTACAATACTCCCACATAATTGCATTTCATTGTTTCACATTCAAAATCGGTCATGTGACGTTCGAATAATTTTAACAGGCATGAAAAAAAGTTCAATATGATTTTGAAAACATTCTTAAACTATTAATATTCACGTTTTTATATTATTAAATAATCGATAATTTTATTAATTGGACACCCGAGATAGTTTGAACAATGTTTGTTATAATTATCTTCAAGCGGGGGTGGCTCGCGACACGGTCTATAACTTGTATCTTAGAAACGGAAATAAAAATATAAGTAGATATATAAGTATTTTTCTTTAATAAACTGCTATTTTCAGATGGTTAACTATCTAACTGCAGGTTCCAAAATCGTATTTCAATTCAAAATCTTTTGTATTTGATGTGGTGTCAGTTGTAACCTCCCAATTAAATTAAAGCATGTCAACTTCTTTACAACATCATTTTATACGTGCATCAACAATGCGAGAATTATACTTATATGTTCATATTACATTCTGTATTTGTGTATTAAAATAATAAACGGATATGACTTGTATACCAGCAGTAAATTGAAAACGTCTGCTAGTTTTATTAATTAATGGATTAGTTCGGGAATAATTCACTATACATAAATAACCAGACAGACGGTCATTCGCATTTTTAATATAAAGCAGACATGTCAATACAAATAATATAAATCATAAAAACTATATTTTTGAAATTCGAAACCACTATGCATAATAATATCATTCGTGTTTTTGGCAAAGATTTAAATAGTAAAAAAAATAAACGCTATATTCACACGAATGAAAATCTAATATTTTAATGATATTGAAGAAAAGGTTTTTTTTTACGAATATATAGGTACTATTCTACTGCGTATATAAAAAATACTTTTTTGCAGATCAATATCGAATGTTCGATAAAATATATTTTCTGTGCTGAAATTCTAAGTATAAACTTTATTTTTGTCTTGCTATAAATGATGTTGTTTGTCGACATACTTCACAAAGACCTTCAGTCCTGGCCAGAGCCCGTAGACAATTTGTACTAAGCGATCGTCTACTGGCGAACTTTTCGACAATCTACCTACACGTACCGTATAATTATGCGTTATTGTTGCAGTTATTGACGAAAATTCGTTTGTAGGCGATCGCCAAGTACAAATTGTCTACGGGCTCAGATCGTGTCTTGATAATGTCCAATGACTTGGCCAGATTAGATAAATATTAGATTGATTTCCTAAATTTATTGTGATAACAAATATTTATATTAATTTCTTCAAATTATCTTATTCCTTTTCTTATTTATGTAGCAAACACGATCTTTAATAATCTAATACATAAAATTCTCGTGTCACGGTGTTTGTTATCATTCTCCTCCGAAACGGCTGGACTGATTTTGATGAAATTTTGTGTGCTTATCGGGTAGGTCTGAGAATCGGCCAACATGTATTTTTCATACCTCTAAATGTTAAGGATAAGGTCCACCCCGATTTATTTTTATTTTTTGGACAAAATATTTTTATTTTTTATGGTGAGGCATTAAAAAATACATACAGCCCTAAATATTCACCCTTTTACTATCAACTCCTATTTTTTTAATAGTGACATTAGTAATCTTGAAGTAATTGATATGGAAAAACAACGTTTGCCGGGTCAGCTAGTATTTTTATAAAAAAAGTACAAAATAAATATTATTCAGGTTCATACACAGAATAAAAAGAAAGAAGGAAAAATAATTGAGAAATGGATTTGTATTGAATGAACGTAAAAGCGTTTCAGAAACGTGCATATCGACATCTTATTTTCATACAAATACTGAGAATTACATGTACCTAAAGTGTATTTCCTGTTTCCTTACAAAGCGACATCAACGATGTATTACTGTGAAGTAATATTTTAGTTGCGAATTATATTCAACAATACAAAGTGAGAAGCAAACATACAATACTTTATGAACACGTAAGGAAATAGTAAAAATTATATGGAGAATTCTCGTACAAAATACAAATATATTAGTTGTTCAAAAGCAGATCGAGTTGTTGTTTTTTATGACAACTTATCGGGTAGCTATGTGTAACTTAAATTAGATGGCTCAGGATTAGACAATATAGAGAGTGATGGAGATACATATTATCACAAATTGCATAACGAACTGATCACGTCTTTAATATGAATGACATGATTTTCTCGATGATCATCGGTCACTTAGCATGATTTCGTTAAATATAAAGCACACTATCTCATTAACGAAATTAAGATGATGATGATAATAATAATAATAACTAGACAACTTAATTATGATGCGCCATTTTGTGGAAAAACCACCGCAAGGGCCCATTCAAGAATCATAACACCTCCTGAACAATAGGGTTTTTAACCTCGTCTTGAACACCTCCACACTCTCCAGAGTTCGCAAATCATAGGGAATTTTATTCCACAACGACGGACCAGCCACACAGAAGGCACGGGCAACATAGTTATTACAAATATACGAGTACATAACTTAAAATGCTACATTTTTGATAAAGAAAATGTCTTTTAATTTTTTCATCATTTTCCATTGTCCTTTAAATGATAAGTAGGTACTCGTAAAACTTCACAAATAAGACATCAAACATCATCAGCGATTATATAGGTACCACCGATCCTGAATATTTTAATTTTTCGTAACACTTGCATGTTTTCTAGAAATGTCTATCAGCTGGCTACTCCAATTATGGAAGATAACGAAATGGAAAGAATATAATAATGATAAGAATGTATTTTGTAAAGAATCACTCTCCTGCAAATGCTTGTTGATACGATTACAAATAAAATCGTAATTTGTATGTATAAAGCATTCACGTCATTTTATACTGGGTGGTATTATATCAACAATGTTTCTTAGTATTTAAGTAATAGGTACTTCGTGTGAAACAAACAAAAAATATTTTTTCCTGCGAATCGCTACTGTATAAAAACCAAACAAGCATCGATTGAGACTTGTAATTGTTTTCATTATCATGGTCAGTAAATTACATCATATTTCTCACGTGCTCCTTATAAATTGTTTCATTACATTCGATGTCTTTTTTTGCATGGAGATAATGATTTCATTATTATGCAGTATTGCCGTAATATGTAGATAGACATTCACGTAGATACGTCTATTATTATTATCACGATATTTCTCACTAGTGAGCTAGGTAAAGGATCAAGTGAAGTATAATAATATGATACACATTTCTATAAGTTTTTTTCTCAATATCATAGAAATAAAACATTCAGGATGAGTGGCATAACTCAACGCTGAATAATAAATAAGCTTAATTTTTCACTTAATTTTTTTACACAATCATATAATTTTCTATATGACAGATTAAGAAACTCATAAATAAGGAAAATCTTTAATATCGAAGGCGTTGTGTGATGGGGAAAAGCAAGAAAACGCTTTTGGAGAGATCATGAACAGATCCTCAGGAAGACCACCCATGGAGGGATTGCTGGGCATTCACTTCCCAGGAGCAGGCTCAAAGAACCACAGGGCACAGTCCTTACTGAAACAGAAGAAGAAGATTATAATTTTCGTGACTAGATTATACTTCATATACTACGCCGTGTGCCAAGTGGAGTAGGCAGAGGAAACGGAACGCCGTGTTGATCTATCCATACATGTTTCATTCGCTTCTTCCATGTACGCCGATTCCTCTTACTGCCCACCAACCATCTTTGAGAATTTGATCTACGAGGTTAGTTAGATCACGTAGTTCTCAAAAGTTCGTGCTATCTCACACCTCTTATTTCAGATAAATAGGTTTTTTTGTCATCCTTTTATCATTCATTTGCTTCACATAACCAAACCATTTCAATTTATTTTCACCCATTCTATCCACGATACTCCTTTCCTCTATGTAGGTAATATTATAATGATGTATTATTTTACATAATGATATGTAGATATAATCATTAACATAACAAACAAGTCAAAGATTATATTGCCAGTGTTACCACACATCCATCTCTCAGCAAATCCTAAACAAACACGCACAGAGTATTACAGTATATTAACCCTCTGCAACTGAGGTGGCTTTTTAGTTATTATTCTGCTGAGGAGTGGTCTGACAGACACTCATTTTAAGTTCCATTATTGCCATTATTTAAAAATTTTTGATTATTTTTTTAGTTTTTTTGTGAGTATTTGACATGTATGCAGACACCATTTGAAAAAATATGGTTTAAAAAAAACAGATATTAGAAATTACAAGATATTTATTAATGCTAATAAAAAATCACCATTTTTTTTAGAACAATTTATAAAAATTAATTAAATGAAAAAAACATATGAAATAAAAAAAGTAAGTAAAAATTTGTTTTCTGTTAACTTTTGTTAAAATGTAAAAAAATAATAAAAAAAATCGTTAGAGCGGTTTCTCTAAAAATCGGCTTCAAAGTACGTCCTCTCAGTCCTGGTAAATTTGTGCCGAGCATTGTAGGCAGACATGTTTTTTGTATGCATAACGAGTAAATTTTGTCTTCCTTTCAATTAAATCGCACTCTTTAATCTTTCTTTTCAATTCAATCGTAAAAATTCTGCACAATATTCTTTCACACGATATCCCAGATTCGTTTTGTTCAGGGGCAGTTGGGAAATCTCGTCCTAAGTCATGATTGCGCAATTCTCTTGGCAATTTTTCATTATACACCCGCTGTGTCATAATAGGAAGAACAAGTTCCCTAGCAAGGCCTCAAATGAAATTTGCTCTCCATTTATTGAAAATTTTTTTTTTATTGAAGTGATGTTAGGTAGACTCTATGAATTTACTGAGCTGATGTATGTGAGACACTATGAAAAAATTACTATGTTACTGACGTTAGGTCTAACAGACCCATCATTTATTACTGACGTGAGGTATGTCAGACAACCATCAGCTATAGATCCACACATGTACTCACGACGGCCGTCGTTACTGTACTGATGATTAAAAGAACAGAAATTAGGAAGCTACTGAGCGAAACGGAAAGATAGGACTCAAAATGGCAACGTTGTTGCAAAAAAAAGATTTCGCGGTGTCTGACAGACCTCACGTCAGTTGCAGAGGGTTAATTAAAACCGAACCTATACGTGCTTAACTCCTCACATAGGCCTACTTTATAGATAGGATAAGCAAATGCTATATTATGTATGGATCTATTATCTAAACATTGAATTGTAATATTGACTAATCTTAATTGTTACTCGCGTGATTGCAAGATTTACTTTTGAGGTGGTCGCCATCCCGAAACTATCCACTACCGACCTACTCCACATTCATGAAACAAGCACAAGCGTACTGTGTATTTAAGATGTCATACTAGGTAGACCCACCATCAATAATTAATAGTAATAAATAAGATTTTGAATTTTGACAATTTCTACTGTACAATTAAACACAAATCCACACATTAATCAAATGTCGCTGTGAACTAAATGTGATTATTTAAAGCCTTCAAGAAGTTGGAGAACGAAAAGAAAATTTTGCTCAGTGATCATATTAAAAATTTTAAAGGTCGTCTAATGTTTTTCCAGGTAACCACACTAACCACAGCCAAGGATTATCTAAAAGTCCAATAGATATCCCTATCTCTCTTATTTTATAGTAGCTTATACCTTTATATAGGTATCACCTTGTAAATAATATTATTATGTACTGTAATGTTACTCACATTCTCAATATCACCTCACCATAATAATCTTAAGTAGCACCGGGCTGTACATAAACAGAGTGCAGTGTATGGCATACGGTGTACACATAAATGTATGAAGAGAATGCAAAGTGATTGTTAAATAAGTAAGGAATTATTCACCGGGCGCCTTTCTCACCTGGCTAAGAGTAGTAATAATACATACAGTGGCGTACACGAAAGAAACTGACACCATTATATTATTATTTCGTCGATATATAATTGAAATTAGGTACTGTTATCTGGTCGGGAGTTTCGCTCTTTCTGTTCATCCAATCCGTATATATTTCGCTCTTTCTGTTCATCCATTTCATATGTAAATTTGATATATTTTAAATAAACGATTTAAGAATTTTATAACCGTAAAATTCGGTTTTAATATTTGGTAAAAAAAATATAAGTATATTATACTCTTTACTCAAATTAGGGGTTTAAACTTTTCATTTTGTAATTTATTTATTACGCAATATTTGGCACAAACCTTTTGCAATACAGCAATTAAACAAACTATAACATTTTCTTAATATAAAAGAACAAATTCATTCATAATTACTTGACGTTCGGTAGATAACATCACTGCCTAGATGGGTTTATAGTACGTGTTGATAATATGAAATATGAATATCAAAGGAACAAAGTAAGCACCTGTGTGTAACGATGACCAACATTAGACTATTTATACCAACAGCTTCATATAATATGGTTAATTTTATATCATGTGTAGGTAGATATGAAAACTTATTTTTATGAATAATTACATATTAATCGAATAATATCGATATCAAGAATAATAAATGATTATTAATTACTTACGAAAAAATACTTCTATTGCTGATTTTTTTTTATACCTGGTCTATTTTTTTATTTATTTTATTATACCATAAAAATTTCGGAAAGCAAATGATACAATCCATACAGCAGAGATAATCTCCAATAACCTCTTACCAGCATACGTTTTTTATATCCATCTTTAAATTAATGTCCCTAATAAAGGGCTTGGTTTCGTGCCTCACGTAATCTAAAAAAATATTTACGTAAATGTGAAATAAATTAAATTTAGACAGGTACACATAGTACTTAATTAATATTGAAGAAATATCACAGCGTTAAAAAAAACACAGTAAAATATACCTACAATAAAGTATAATGTAAGTAAACAGATGCATAATTATTTTTATTTATTTATTAATTTATTATTCAATTTACAGCTCATATAGCCATTTACAATATATATACATATATAAACATACTCATAAATACTCATAAATAACAACAAAATGCAACCAAATATCATCAATACAAAAATCCATGTATAAACAAATGAATGGGTACTATATATAGTCAATTCAAATCAGTGGGCATCCATACGAACAATCACACAATACAGAAATTATTAATTTACTTGTCACAAATTACAATATATTATTATTTGATTCATCGGGTACATAAAACAGTTTTATAAGTAAGTAAATGAAGGGAAAGAAAATCAAGAAGTAATACAATATTAATCGACAGTCGCATAATTATTAACAACACCAATTTGAGCACGATAATGTTGTGTAGGTACCTACATTCGATACTGCTGCACACATACTCCAGCGGTAATACCTACCTGTTTATTACCTGCGTGACTCACATCCGGACCTGACTGACATCGAGACGGTATGCGTCTTTCTTCGCAGAAAACGGTCTGTGTTCTTAGAATGAATTAGTGATAAGATTATTCTAGTTAACATTGTGATATTATTACTAATATACAATGAAGCACTATTGTGTTTACATTAACAACCTTAGTAAGACATACATACAATGATAATATTATTACCTATTATAAGTATGCCATATATATATATTATCTATTTACGTGAGTTTGTCAATGGAAACAGGTTTACTTTAAATGCCTATTACATTGAGTCAGTAACTATGATATTGACTTTAGTGTAATATTGGAAACATGTTGATAATAATTATGATAATGAGTTATACCTACAAGTTGATAAATAATATTATCGCGAAGAAGGAACGATTACGTATATGTAACATTTAGTTTATGTTGTGAGAACAATTATTTTTTGATACTCTTTCTCCTATCAATGATATTTAATTATATGGTAATAATATTACTATTTGAAATACATTCACGACACTGTATTTTTTGTTGATTACGAATCTACAAACATTCTCAACATACGAAACTTATCATGAATCTGGAGTAGGTACCCAAGTTATTGCAATTGAAAGTATAAAACCCCGCCAGGCTACCAATCAAGGGCAGAATACATTTTCCGATTAATTGGACGCCGTTATTATTTAAATACTTACGTACTTTATATGATACCTAGTAATTTATTTATTTATAGTTATAATGAAAAATAAATCGGCATGATAGCTAGACAGTTATTTTGCCGATATCTCCCGTACTAAATTTGCAATGATTAATTTAAAACATTAAGAGAAAAAAATACACATCAAATTTACACGAAAGTAATAAGACGTGTTAAATATTCCGCGTCAGCTTAATGTTATAATAGTTACGAGAATATAGCTTACATGATAAATATATAAAAAGGGGGGACTAAAGTACTGAGAATTTTCATTCATTAATGACCAACCAATTAGTGGTAAAACTGATGAACTAACTAGCATGTTAGTGATCGAAGCTCATATCCAAATATAGAAACGAAATGGACATAAATTTATTAAATTCACTCAATTAATTAACGAGTCATCAAACGAATTATTATTTATGAGTCTAGTGAACTGAAAGACATAATACTATGATATTTTTATTTATTATTCAGTAGGTAATAACTTTATATTAAAGTAAGCAAAATACACTTTACGGGCTTATTTATTACGCACAACAATTAAATACTATCGGATGTATTTTTATGACTATGGTTAATAAATTATTTTGAATCTCAATTAATCAATATTCCTTGATGATTTGGCTCTATCGTTCGGATATTGTTTAATTACAATATTGTAATCCATGCGGGAATAAATCAAAGAATTTCGCTCGTAAACGAACGCATTGTGTTTGTTTTCAGCTTGAAGCTTGAACGTACTTGAATGGAGCTTTCGTTTCTATGCCTTTTATAAAAAAATATTAACTATAGCAAGCATAACCAACGTAAAGCAAGCATTGGCGACCGGTGTGGCGCGGAGGCTAACGCACTTGCCTTTGAGTCACGAGGTCCCGGGTTCGATTCCCGGCCAGGGCAAAATGAAGAATGACCTTTTTCAGATTGTCCTGGGTCTGGGTGTTACATGTATATGTGTTTAGTGCATTGTATATGTGTATCGCCGTGTTAGTACCCATAATACAAGATTCATATCTTAGTTTGGGACTAGCTCGGTCTGTGTGAATTGTCTACACGTGTTATGTTATGTTATGTTATAAGAAGTGTTTTGAATAAACCTACTGAATTATGAGTAGTTTGCCATGACAAATAAACTATTGTATAGAATGATAAACATATCATGATATTAATTTTAATTTTGGTTAGCAGGCCATAAGCTCGCCAATTGCTCATGTTTTTTTTTTTCATTATTTATATATTTTTTAATCAAAACAAGCCAAAAATAATAATTAAATTATCATCACTGTACCTAATCTCTAACATCGCCTCGATCAATCTGATAACAATGCGATGCGTAAATAAAAATATTATAACAAATAGTTATTATATGTATGTAGTATAATAGTCTATTTTATTTGCCGTACACGTCGGTATGTAATACAACTGATAATATAATAGCGCAAACAAAATTCATGTGCGCAAACTAAGTACTCTATTTAGGTATGTATGAATTTGTGTTTGTTATTCAATGTAACGCATGATTTCCTCCACCGATTTAGCTGTGCATGTATCATTAGATGACGTTATGTTGGTAACAAAGCGATCGGGTTTTTCATAACAACGCGTTGTAGTAGTGTAACAATAGGGCCAATTCTTAATCTTAATGAACTAACTAACTAAAAAGTTGATTAATATTAGTTATTATGTAGTATTCAGCATCAGTTATGAACTATAAACGACTATAAACTCGAGAACCACCAAGTGCAAACGGTAAAATCTATGGGACAAACTAATATTAGTCAGTGATGCCGCAATACAAAATGTTTTTCACGTTCCGATTTACACTTCTGGCAACAATTTAATAGTTGTCGCGCGTGAAAATTGTGAAATGTCAGATTTGCCGATATATTTTGGCGTTCGTATTTGCGTCGGTGGTGGTGTAATTTTACAATTTATACATGCTAAGAGTTGCCCTAAAAATATAAATTTTTACTTTTAATTGAAAAAACAACTTAACACTTCCAAAATATAGCAATATTCTGCGGTAAAATGACAGCAACTAATAATATTCGCACATTAAAAGTCGCGAATAAAATTGTGCCAAATCCAACTTATTTTAGTCGTCGGCAGTCAACTAAAATTTCATTCTGAATACGAAATCCATAGATTCTCGAAATTTATAGTTGTAATAAGGTGTCAAAATGAACTAATGAACTAAATTAGTACGGAAAACTGTGAATACGAATTAGAACTAATTATCATGACTCGACTATCTTCTCACATTTAGTTGACTTAGTTAGTGCAACTAAACTATTTTATGATTCAGAATTGGCCATAATACTTATCAATGATGCTAATAGACTATTTTGAAACTAGATCGCTGAAACCTCAAACTCCTTGTTTATATTACTTTATCCCGGAGAATTTGAAATATCTTAGCACATCTAATGTGAATTGAATATTCACTAATTGTGAGTTACGTATGTAAAAATAGTAAAATAATAATTATTAACAAATTACGCCTTTAATAAAACTATTATTATAAAGTGCCTGCAAAGAGGACAACTGCTGGACAACACCACTACACATATCTCGCACATATCACATACACATATGTGATAATCTCGCCACTGCACTTCATCACATTTTTTCCTGTGTACCTATATTGCTTTATTTTATTTGTTATATGAATGATGATGTGCAAGAAGAATAAAATAAATAAATAAAAATATCTTGGGGTAGGATGGTACAATGGCTTAAAAAAGAGAGAATAAATTTAAGTATTCAGTTGAATTAAATACTTTTAAACTAAATATAAAGAAGGTAATTCAGTAAGAAAGTGATGTATAAATAGGTGCATGAGGTCAAATGATTATGTCGTTGATAGTAAGTTTGATGTTTTTTTTTTATTTATTTTATATAATTATGGTAAATTGTTTGATGTGTGTGATATTTTATATTGATAAGTTTAGTCGAATTTGTTTGAATATTAGTAAGATCCCTATTATCCCTCAAAGCACGAGTTCTGCTCAATTTTGAGGGTAAAATAGATATTATAAAGAATTGTATAATGTTGTATATTATATGTACCTACCTATATATTTAATGTGTTTTTTATTGTCTCAATAAAAATATTAGAATTTGAAAAAAAGAATTACCTACTCTTGTAATTTTCACAATTTAGATAACCAGATATCATTTTCTGCCAATCATTCTATAAAAGCGTAGAATATCCTTTTATTTATTTATCATATATTTAAGGTGTAAACCTTTGACATGTAAATTGCAATTATATGAAAAAAAAACAACCACAAAATAATATTACAAGCAGTAGAGAAAAAAAAAATCATAAACATTATTAAATCACAATATGAATATTTCAGGTCAATAGGTAAATTTAAATAAAATCGATCGTCAGATTTAGAATATTATGCTATGCTACACCAAACCTCAATTATATAAAGGACATTCTGAACGGGTGGTAACCGTGATTAACGCGTTCAAAATATTATTATTATTATTCATATCTCATTTATTTAAGAAAATAACATTAGAATCCACATTTTGAACACAATGTAAGATTAACAATTAAATTTAAATATAACATGAAATGATAAAAAATTAAAATAAATTTATTTTCGAACTGAACCCCAACATTATTCGAGTTGATTCTTCCATGATGTCCTATGAAAATAGTACAATCATGGGAGATCACTTACAGAGCTACAGGGACAAAAACCTTCTAACTATCCTGGTGGATGATAAAAGAACAGCCTTCTGCATGCTGTATTTCAGCCTGTCATCTACTCCCAGTTTTTTTTTTTTTTTAAAGATATATCTGGATTTGTTACAAACCCAAATACAACCTAATACACCTTTCACACTAAGTTAAAAACTTGTGCCGTAAAAGGGGAGTTTGCCGGCACCTGGGATCGAACCACGGACTTGCTTGACAGACTCTTAGGTATTAAACCATTCACAGACAACACTATAGGCACGATGATTGTGGTTGGTGTTCTCCATATATCTTTGATTTCGTGAGCTACATAGATTAAGATCTTATAATACCTTATCCTTCTCAGCTTTATTTAAATTTTCATCGTGTTATTATTATTATTATAAATATTTTTTATTCTTTGAAAATATAGTAATACACGGCTTGTATACTAAAACTCATCCATACAATACAATGTACTGTTCATAATAATATTATTGTATGAGGTACATACAACAATTTCTCCGCACCCATAACTCTGTAGAGTTGAGTGTTGTCAGTATTTTTATAACATTGTTGACATAATATCAACAGTACAACAATGAAGCAATTAAGTAGTAGCATATTAATATAGGTATTATAAAACGCTGAAGATATTAAAATAAAGAACAGCACTCATTCCAAACGGTAAAACTATACAGCTACATCGTACATAACTATTTATTTTATTTTTGTTTTTCTTTCAGGGAAATCTTCTCTTTTTCTCAGTCACAATTCACTGGAGTAATTTGTAACATCATCATCACCCTCAACGCTCCTTTCGAAAGCACAGGGCAGAAACCAGCCTCCTCCATTCAAAGCTCTGTGCTAATTGCGTCACCTCTTCCCATGACATTTCCTGCGCTCTGATGTCGTTGATGATTTGTAACAATCTTGATTTTACTTGTCCCCTGCTAGGGACATTGAAGTGAGAAATAGTATAAAAAATTCCCACGACGGCGGTTTTGGCCGGCTGGCTCCCCAATAGTCCGCCCGTGAGGACAATTTTGTTTTGTGCGATAAGTAGGAGTTAACGACTCCTGAGATATCTGGGTGTGAGGTGGGGCTCTCTTCAATGTCCCCTGCTAGTCTTTTCAATCTTTATTATGTGTAACACTGCATGTCTTCTACCATTTGATCCATGTAGGGGTAACATAGTCAACCTCTGCAATTCCTACCTTCAGTCATACACCACCAGCGATGGTAATAAGCAGGGCTGGGTGTTTGAAGATAAAAACCGAACAAAATTTTTGTATAATAATTTAAATAAACGTAAATAAACACGATGCTGTGAAGGCAGAAAAGATCAGCGGTTATATTATTTGGGGCTTTGATTTCATAAAGGCAGATTCGATAAACTAGAAGGTAAGGATTTTGTCGTTATTTTATCTCACAACTCACACCAAAACTATATCATATAATATGTGGAATTTGCGTACTTTTTTCGATAGATTTTCATTCTGAATTATTGGACCATCACCACTTTTTACGAATTTCGTATGTTATGGATAAGATTCTGGATCGATCAAGGGAGGACAAAAGGAGCGAAGGAAAAGCTGAAATCAGATGGGCAAAAGATAATATCGTCATAAGAAAAATAAATAATATAAACTATAGGAAAAAGAGGATAGAAGTTGCTCGAGATCCAGAAGAATGTAAAAGTATTGAAAGAACCAATGTCCAGCAGTATAGAGATTAGGAATAGCAGTAAGTATATAATATAATATGTAAACAACATACATCACGGATTATAGATATTATTGTATCTCGTACTTTGTTATATCTTATTGTGAATGTTTCCTTGTAAATTACACAAGTTCAGAAAATGCTACTAACTTGCTACAACTTTGTAGAGGATTTGTGTGAAACCATAAAATAATCCACAATGTACCCACTTAGCGTTTAACCCATTTGGCGTTAAAATTAATACATAATAGTACTACATATTATGTGAGAGATTATTTTGTCATTATTGAAATTGTTTTAGAAACAGAACTAATTTATAGTAGCTGTACAAATGTAACACAATCTAAGGAATTTTGATGACAATTAAGTATTTCATTAAGTTGTTTGGTAAAGATGTGCGACAATTAGAAGTTAGTATATAAATTAAAAGTTTGAACATATTACATATTTATGTACTAGGAAATGTCCAACTTCTTGTTGTTTTATGGCAAAACACTCGAAGTTGAATGAATTATGAAATCTTCAAGTTAAATTTAATATTTGTCGTAAGATAGAACAATATTGTTTGTGGTCTAAATTAAAGAAGTACCTATATATATAAGGTACCTACATTAATTGAGTCTAGTTTAATAAATAATAAAGTTAATAAATAATAAAGATTAATAAAGTCAACGTATTTTGCACCATCTTCGGTACTGTTTACCGAATCATTCTTAGCACATCGATTAATCCTTCGATGATTTATAGGAAGCAGAGTACTTTTTGATACATTTATGTACCAAATTATGATGTTATGCCACATTTAATTACTTTTTTTAAATGTGTAATTTAAACATCATTGAAGTTATGAGTACTATTTTCTCAAGTCTCAAGAGATTCATGATGGAAAGCTCTTTGTATATTATTATTGTGTAATGATATCTGTTTATTTATTCCAGCTTCACTGAGGAAGAATCAGCCTTTTACCACTTTCAGAGGCCAAATTATGACTTCACTATTTACTGGTGTTCTTAAGACGTTCTAAGTTCTGTTAAACGGCGTCAAAATTAAGTCAATCATCATCATTATTCTCATATTGTGATAGAAATAAAATACTGTAAATATTTAAAAAAAAACGCTGTACAATATTGATATGCAGTAATGATTTTTTACGGTAATCTCTTTCATCACATCACATTGATTCCTAATAACTATATTAAGTAATACATTTTGTTATTCCGCTAATTTATGTAATACTGTAATACAAAATATATTTACATAGAATTATAATGATTTCATAACAATCACAGTAGGTATGTAATAGTACAAGGTACATACATACGGGATGAGTCACCTGTGTTTTAAGTATAGGTCCATAAATTCATACCTAAATACTAAATTCTACCTATGGCGAATGCTACATACATATAATGTCATTGTCTTGGTATTATTGCACATTGTACGTAGTGTTATTGTTTATACCATATGATATACCTATTGTAAAAGCGCTATATGAACAGAAACAAATTGTATAGGAGTGTTTCTTTAAGAACTCTATACCGTTATCCATTACATACATACTCCGAGAATGTGACAAAAATGACAATTGCTGTACCTATTACGACATGAATAAAAACTATACATAGGTATGTAATCATTCTTCGTGTGCTTTGATCCGATTGATATGAACGTATTTATATTGTATCTAAGTACCTATAAGTATTTTAACATAAAATATGTTATGTTAGAGAATCTGGAAAAAGAAAGGGTGACAGAAATTTTAAGAACAAAATATAACTTATTTTTTTAGCATTCCATCCAATAAATGCCATGAGTGATTTAAGGGGTAATTTTTGAATCAATGACAATTGTTTACTATTTATTTTTACAGACTGGATTGCGATATCTTTTCATTAAACGGTTTAGCCTGTTGCTAATTTCATTTTACCATAAGGAAGACATTTGATGATCTCAAATAAATATCTATAATTAGCTGTATTTATTGTGTGAGGATCGAATGATTAAATCATGTGGAAATTTGAACAAAACAGAATTGAAAAGAGATGAAATCACACTGAGCACAATGAATAGAATATTGTGAAGCGAAAGATGTATACTTGACAGCCTAGTCTGACTCACCGTCCTCTTTGATTATGCTATCAGGGACGCATCAAAGTCATGTTGGAAGATATTCAAGATGTTGGAAGGGTCTTCTAGTATTACTCTGTGGCTGTGGCATGAGGAGATAGATATATAGTTGTTGTTTCAGTCTAGTAGAAAATAATAATATATATAAGGTTATATGTAGAGCGTAAATAATTATCTTTATAAGTACATGGGTAATATCTTTTATCTGTAGGTACAACCATTCTATCGCAATACATTTATGTATCTAATTAAGCGAAATCTGCACGATTATCTAAGCATTTCATCCCAATCGAAAGTAAGTGATTTTGAAATTTTCACTTGTGTAAACAAACATATTTAATCGGCTTCGAAATCGGGCAATGGCTAAATATTTTCTTTTTATATTGCTAAATAATTATCTTACTTATCAAACGCTTCGTGTCAACTGGTGTTCTGTATTTTATATTGTTATATTATATAAATATTTTTAAATGATTATGTAATTAAATCTACACAGTTATATGGCTTTATAAATTTTGATTGAGGACATAATCAAAAACAGATCACAAATCAATCATATCGGGTGGAATGCCTAATTATAATACCAAATAAAGATAAATAAACATCATTTTATAGGCCTTTCAATGTTCGTACATTACGTATGGGAAAAACTCCTAGAGACAGAATAAGAAATACTGAGATTAGAAAAATATGCAACATGGAAGACATTGTAAGATAAAGTAGGAAAAGGAGACGATTTTGAAGATACCAAGAAATTGGATGGCTGGAAACAGAATCGATCTACAAAGGAAACACCAGTCGGTTCACGGCCTCGAGGAAGACCACCAATGAGATGGATAGACAGCTGATCTTCAACATTGCAAGAAGCAACAGCTTCCGAACTTGCAGATCGATGATCTACAACACGAAAAAGAAGAAGAAGAATATATTTTGTGGTGTCCTGTCATGGATTTTTTTTTTATTTTTTGTCAATATCCCTAATGAAACTATTCTCTATTTGGAAGTTTTACGTTTTCTCTAACTCCTGAAATATTCTGGAATGATGTGGATGGCTATCGTTTTATACAGAGGTCGCTCTTATAAGGTGATGGTGACTTCGGGTCTTAACCGTTTAAAATTTCAATGACAACGTTCGAATACCAAGATTCACATCGGACAAGTAGTAGGTAAGTAGTTAGATAAAAATATTTCGAAATTTAAATAGTCCTCACGCAATGACAATCCAAGCAGAAATACGTGCGTGACATGTTAATAACATTTATTTTATAATAACTGTACCAACTTATTCATTCATTTATTCTGCAAAATAACGATTCAACTCGTTTGCTAATGTTGAATTTGGAAATATAAAATGGTAATATTTTCTTCTTGAAGCTATTTTGAATTACAATTTTTTTTTTTTTTTTTAAAAAAAAGATATATCTGGGTTTTGTTATAAACCCAAATACAACCTTATACACCTTTCACACTAAGCTAAAAGCTTGTGCCGTGAAAGGGGAGTTTGCCGGCACCTGGGATCGAACGGAACGGATAAACGGAAAACTCGGTAAGAGTGAAATGATTTAAATAATTTCCACTTCCTATAAAAAGTCAACACAAAAAACCGTTTTTGTTGTCACCCTGATTGTTTTATTTCAATGCTGTACTAAGTATTCGTCTCTTAAATATCAGACTTTTATGTATTCCTTATTTTTTTTCTAATGCATCCCCTTTTCAATCTTGTCACAAATTTAACAAATTTAGTTCATTGTGGCAGATGAAGTGCTGAATATGTATGAGGAAAACATTTTAAGAAAAACTGCTCGTCTTTTTTGTCAATACACACTTATATTATTTTATTATTCGCACGTGCGTTTAATATAACGACTTTTTATAATCTAAATTTTGACAAGTTGTTTTTGTACAAATTTTCCATAATTTTTTAACAATAAACATTTTTTAAAGAATTTTATTGTTTGGTTTTTCATATGTGAGTACCATTAGCATTACTTTCGTATAATATGTATAAAAAAGGTCCGCAAACTAATAGAATAAGACAATAATCTCCAAATCAAAAGAGATTAAAAAAAATATATTCAATCTATAGCCAAATGCATCTTGTAAAGCAAATGGAGTTGTAACAATATTTTCATTTGACTATTTACAAGAGACGTGTATTACCAGACGTGAAGAACTGATTTTAGAAAATTGTAATAAAAGTAATAGTAATATAATAACATAAGTATGACCAAAATAAAATATCCAGCTGCGCCATTGATGGGTCTAATTGCACCTATCTTTTACAAAATGTCTTTCTACTTCATGTTACCCTTTTACGGCATATTTATTGATCAAATATAATATGATATGATTAATTGATTAGATTAGCTGAAATTTAACCAACAAACTGGTTTAACCAAACATTTATCAATAAATTATTATTTAGCACATTTCTAGAATGATATTACATACATGTTATTCCTAATCTCAGGATCCTTATCTGCAGATATATAGGTACCTACCTATAGTATACAGTAGGTAAGGCACGACACCTATAGTATGTTTACATAATATAAACATACATAGGTGGAGCATATTATATGTAAATAACCGCAAACATGAGATTATGGCAATATTTACATGGAGTAATTAAGAATTATTCCAAGTGAGCATACAATGTATTAGTATTTATTCAATAAAGTATATATTTTTGATATTATTTTTTTACCCGTAATTTTCACATCATAATTAATTTATTCATAATATCATTACGGCTTTTCCTTCAGATGGGATAACCAGCAGATAAATCGGCTGTAATAAACGCAAGTTTTTTTTCTTTATATTCATAGTAAAAAACTAGAGCATTCAATATGGGTGACACACCTCATTGTTGAAATGAAGACATTAAATGTCTTATTCGTAATATTCAGGATACTCTTAAATTCACAGGAAGGGATGGATAACGCATTATTTGGAGACTCCACGGAACTTAACATGCATTTTTAATTTTTAAAAAAAAAACCTATTGAATACTTTTCTTTTTCTTCTACATTTATCATTTAGAACACAATGACAGTATATTTATGCTTAATTGGAATATTTTATACCAACCATCTATAAAATCTTTAGTCATGACAAGAGGCTGACTATCTTTATGTTCATTATATGCAGTATGTCCACTGACTGTACCATTTTTAAGGCATACCGTGAACGTTAAGAGGTAAATAAATAAATCTTTATTGGCATCAATATATACAGTGTACAAGTTTTTGTTCCAAGAAATTACCGAAAGGCGGGCTTATCGCATATGCGATTTCTTCCAGCCAACCCGGCACTTATGTACATTAATTTTTCTTCGACATTCTGCAAGTCCGAAAAATTAAAGTTAAACGCGTAGAATATTTTTATGTTTTCTCTCTACTTAGAAAAACTTATCATTAAAACATAATCTGTTACTTTATAATTAAAACATATTCTCTTACATCATGAACTTCCACAAAATATCGTTGGATTATAATATTGTTGACCAAAACCATGTTCGCTTATTATTTGGAAACTAATTACTCACGTATAGTATTTGTACGTGAAACTGAATATTCGATTAATTAGTTTGGTATTGAGTCAGATATCTACTCGAATACTTAATGTTGTTCATAATATTGCCTATCGCAATAATAATATTAATTCTAAATATCTACAGATATCTCGAAGTTATTGGTACGTGACAAAAGATGCTAAACTAAAAAGATTTCTTATTTGTTATTGCAAGCACAGCCAGTATAATTCATTCAGTGAAAATAAACAAAACTGATCACTTGTATAAAAGTCTTAAAAAAATATTGCCTAAATAGGCATTATCATCACCTATTTGGCCACACACCGACTTCACGACAGCGATATGAGAGTGTTAGGAATATTGTGGAAAAATAGAAACAAAATCGCTCTGTGTGTAGATTAATAATATTGAAAACAAAATATTAAAAAACAAATATGTACAAAGGCAAATATGTATATTGCCTTAGGGCAATGTCTTCCAGTAAGCCCAATACAATGTTTGTTATTATGCATCGTTAAAAATATAAAATGCAATTTGTTTAGATAGAAAATAAAGAACATAATAAAAAACAGATATAAAATAATAAACTAAGGTAAGTATTTAAAATTACAATAATATAGTAATGTACGCATTCACAACCATAAACCTACATATGTGAGTAAAATACTCGTTTTCACGTTAGTAAATTATACTTTTTTCACAATGACCGCAAAGATTTTAGTCGTAAAAAACCTTTCATCAAAGGTTGAATTGCACAATTTAATAGAAGCCGAGAAAAATAGACAATTTGAAAATCATTTATGAAATCCTACACGTAACGTAAACCTATTTTAAGATGTTACTTGTCAACTTGATTCATCGATAATTTTGTGATAATGAATCTGAACACATACAAATTTAGAAAACATTTTATGTATTAAATTTGTATGTCAGATCATAATAATATGAACAACATGCCAATAATGCAATAAATAAATCATTTATATTCACTGTCTGTACGTATGTACCTACCACAGACAATGTATGAAGATTATGCATACATATTTTAACCATATTGTTTATAATGACTGTGCTATGGACAGCGTAATACTGCAGCAAAATAAATAATTGTACATTATGTACATAAATACCTAAGTACAAAAAAATACTGTTTGCAAAGTTTGCGGTACTATCTGGTCGATTCTAAGGAAAATAATATTTATTTTGCGTTATCACTTTATCGAAATATTTCCGTTAGTTTTGCAACGCGCTCAAAGATAAAAAATTAATAAAAAAGTAAATCATTAGGTACTTCCATTTCGTACGAAATTGTATTAAATATGTAGTGCTTAAAATGATCATGAATTATTAATCTTTTAGACTTTAAATAAAATTTAGGTGTGTTGGGAGAAATCACTCCTTCGCAATAAACTGTATTTATAAGGAACATTGCGCTTGTCCCAAAGTTGTGTATATAGCAAGAAAATCAACTGTATGTAATGAACATATAAATATTTTTTCTATGTCATAAAAAATAAGATATTTGGGTTGAGCGTCATATCTCTGTAAAGGGGCACGACATTGTTCATGTTTTCTGCTTTTATGTGATTTTTTTAGATGCATATGTTGGGCCTGTTGACGTAGGTATGTCTGGTTGATAAATAAATAAATGTCTCATCATAGGCATCATATTTATTTATACATAAACTATGAAATCGATATACCTCCAGTAAAGCATAAAATGCTTCTAAAATGATATTTATTTTATTCATATTTACTAGTTTTATAAGCAAAACAAAAGCCTCTCTTTTCATCGACACCTTTGATATGGTAAAATTATCGTATAAGGTGCTTAAAAAACAATTCACTCAAGATCATCAGTATGTAGTTGTTTGAAGTTAGATACGATGAAATGATCCAAGGTGAGTGGCATGCCTCATCTCTAAATAAAATATTTATTGCCATTACTACTACTGTGCGGAAAACTATAATATTTTCCACTGTATGAATAAGAGTTATTTACGTGGACTATGGACCACAAAGCAAAATACCTACTCACTTTGTTCTTACCTAATACTTCCTTGATATTCATTATTGTACTATAAAATGAGTTGTTTCTAGACCTACAAGAAGTTTTTACACAATTTGCGATGTTTATTTTTATCAATTACATTATACATCTAATAAGCGTTGGCCCATGTACTAATTAACACCTACAATAATTAGTGTAATAATAATTATTAGTACATATACATAGAATATAGTTGCACGTTTATTACATGCAGCTGGTCTTCTGGCTACTCCACTTGTGGTATACGCCGTGATGTCATAGTAGTCGTATTGGTATGTAATTAATAAATTTAAAATTATTTACCAGTTCTAAAATAATATAATAAATTAATTCGTTTTTAATTGATCAACGCAGAGGATCATTGTCGCTGGAAATCGCTTGCCTAATGAATTATCTATGCCTATGTTGTAATTATGATCATGTTTTTCAGCACTGGAGGTGCGGTGAAGGAAGTGTGTAAATACAATATTATTTCTTGCTTCTTTATTTATTTATTTTATTCTTCTTGCACATCATCATACACATAACACAATCAACAAAGCAATTTTCATAAAAAAATAATGTGATGATATGCAGTGGCGAGATTATCACTTTATAGTGATTTCTTCCATCTAACCACGCTTCTTGTTACACATTGGTGTTAATAGACAGTTTAACAATTTATTCAGTACCTATGTATAATATAAAATTTGGGTTAGTTGGAAGAGTCCTCTGTATATTGATTGTATTTAATTTGAATGTATACCTTTTATGGAATTCTTTGTAATCAATGTACAGTAAAGAATAAATAAATTAATAAATAAAACACTCTCTCTGTGCTATGAAAACTAACACATTTACTCAGTGCTTATGAACACAACCACGTCAATTCCAAATCGTGTAATAAACAGATTAACATTTTGTGAAAGAACTTACAAAGTATCTTCCTATTTTCCCATTAAAAATATTCGTAGGTTTACGAAATTTAAAATTCCGAAATAAAGGCTTTTCCCCGGAATATGAAGTGTTCTTAGAATAATGAATTGCAATAATGACAACAAAAAGAATTGCTCAGTTACAGTTTTAATCGTTAGTCTGCTGGCTACCCCATTTGTGGGATATATCGTTAAAATATAGATAAATAAATAAAAATAAATTGTATAGGTACTTACATGACAAATAGATTATTTAAGTGCAATTTTAATCCTTAAACACAGTTGGTTTCCAAAATATTAAAACAGTTTATCAAATAGATTTTATATTTTCATACAAAACACGAGACACATTTATTGCCAAATAAAAGAAAACTGTTAACAACAATAACTTCACAAAATAATTATCTGGCATTTTCTATACGAAAAACAAAAAAATAAATAAAATCAAAAAACTTAATAAAAAAAGAACGAAATTAACACACAAAACAAACGATAATATAACTCGAAATTCAAATATTTGCAATGCGCCGAGTTTGACAGCTGATAGAATTATAGGTAGTGTTGCAACAATAATGTTTCATACTTGAACGTCCCGCCAAAACAAGTATGCGATGACAACTAAATACAGTGACAATGGAAGCGAAGCAACAAGTTGTATGTAGTAATGTAATAATGGTCAACAAAACTTCAAAACTCAGTTTGAATCATAACAATAATACACACCTACAATAATAATAATGTAGTATTATATGACTGAACAAAATATTACTCATTATTATTCACTTCGAGAAAAAAATTAACGAAATGTATAAACCAAATAGACTGTAATAAAATTATTACTAATATATATAGTACGACCTTTTTACTCAGAGTCGTAATTCATTAGCTCCGTTCGGTTGGTACCAAAGAGCATATTATTATTATAATAAAGAAGTACATATAAATAATATTGTTATGCTTGTGTTAGAGTGAGATAGGTGATATTATAATTTTCATAATTATGACGTATTCTACATAGCTATGGTGATTCATTCATAAAATAGTTAGGTAATACCTACATATGACTTCTAGTTGGTTGGTGGCTAATTATATACCTACCTACTTAGTCCGTGTGTAATTTTTCTAGATTTTTGAAACTAAACATTAATGAAGATTTACTGAGCTCAGAATAAATAAATAATAAATTATATTTTGGGTGCTTTGCCATGACAGCAAGAAAAGAAGAAAAAGAAAAGCATAGGTTGGGTTCATCCATATAATATTCATATAATAAATAAATAAATATAAATAATAATTATTATTTTTAAGATGCGCCGTTTTGTGGAAAACCACCGCACGGACCCATTCAAGAATCATTAACACCTCCAACTTTCCGGGTCTTTAATTTTGCCTTGAACACCTCCACATTCTCCAGAGTTCGAAAATCGTAAGGAATTTTGTTTCACAGCAACGGACCAACCACGTATAAGTGTTTATAACTTGTCTTCTTTGAACGGTTTTACCATATAAGTCACAGTGAAATAAATACCCCCTAAACAAACTTGAATCTTGAGTTGGTTTCTGCATAAAATATGGGTTAGTAAAATGCGATTAACTCGCCCTCTGTAGGTATATTGATTGTATTTAAGTTGAATCTATTTCTCTATGAAATGATTTATAATCAATTTACAGTAAAGAATCGATAAATTAATTAAAATATAATATGCACGAGTGCACCAAGTTCTTATAATTTTTGCGATCCGAATTCTAAATTTGTTTGGAGAACACCTCATCTGCAAGTTTGTCAAAAAATAAATAAAATATAATCAATCATATGTACTGAATTTTCAATATAGGGTTTCCGTAGGCCCGGGCGTCCCTCTTTCACAATACACCGTTCCTATGACAACGATATCAGAGCGCAAGGAATGTCGTGGGAAGAGGTGACGCAATTGGCACAGAGACGCTCTGAATGGAGGAGGCTGGTTTCTGCCCTGTGCTCCCGAGAGGAGCGTTGAGGGCGATGATGATGATGATGATGAATCATATGTACTGAATTTTCAATATATGTAGTATTATTTATTCCCTTGTCTAATCAAAGTTGTATATGCACACGCCCATGTTTATAATAAGGATATCATAAGGTTTGATAATAAAACAATCATAAATATATGTAGGTACTCATAAACCGCATGTGCGTAATTGAGTTAAAACTATTGCATTTCCGTATCATTGCTCAACATATATAATTATAGAAAAAACTTAAATGTCTCCACATGACAGAGGTAAGAGAGAGAATTTGAACAAACATAGTTTTCAATAAAAAGTTTTAAAAATATTTTACCTGCATGAATTGGCTCCAATGTTAAAATGAGCGAAGACGCAACTTTATAGGATTGTGTATTATTGTTACTTTTGTTACATGTACGTCCGGATTAATGAACATTCAATAAAAATTTAATTTACGTGCATGCTTTATCATACAATAACATAATAACATGTAAAGACAATTCACACAGATCAAGCTAGTCCCAAACTAAGATAATATGAATCTTGTATTATGGGTACTATCGCGACGATACACATAATAGGTATATACAACGAACTAAACACATATACATGTAACACCCAGACCCAGGACAATTTGAAAAAAGTCATTCATCAATCTGCCCTGGCCGGGAATCGAACTCGGGAACTCGTGACTCAAAGGCAAGAGCGTTACCTCCACACCACACCGGCCGCACAATACAATAGTTGGCTGAATTCGTCAGAATGATGGCAATATACTGTTTTTTGGGCAATATATTTTTGTTTAATTAGTAACTATTAACTATCTAGTGTCTATTAACTATCTATCTATTAACTTTTATCTATTAATCGAGGGTATGCAACCAAAACGCACTAAGTCAGACTAGTGCAACAAAAGTTGTCAAAAACTATTCAAATAGATAACATTTTTCCTATGTTTGTATTTGTTTGCAAAGCCTAAAAGTCATTTACCAATATCATCTTAGTTAAAGTTCAAACAATACATGGCGAATTCGTATTTATCTAAATTTTTTTTTTCATTAAACTGCCATCATCCCATCTCAAAACTAGAATGACTTAGTGCATTTTGGTTGTATACCCTCGTAATATTCTAGTCTAGTCTACTTTATGCAATAAACTGTAACATTTTAATGTTTTAGTATATTATGTAAATTCGCCCAACCTCCGATAGCTACATAATATTATTATTGTTTGAATTATTAAAATATTAAATTCTAAGAAAAGAAATACCACACCGCTAATGCTACTGTAACTACCACAAGGGCTTTACACAATATCCTGGAAGTCCCCGAAATAGAATAGGTCACCCATAGAGTAAATGATAATACCTACTTAGTTGCTCTTTGGGATCACCCCTCTATTCTGCAAGTTTTCAAGTACCGTATGAGAGTTCGTCAAATATTAATAAAATATTACACATAAGCATTACAACTTCTTCGATGTAATTCTTGGTGAAGAATAGAACTTCCGTGTATCATATAATTTCGAGTGTCATGTAAAAATCGGATTTACCTGATCTATTAAAAATAAATCATGACTTTGCATTTATAAATAGAGAAATTACCAAATATAATTATTATTTTATTTATTGTGTAAAAAATTACACCACTCACCTTTACAGTCTTCACCTTTGCGGCGAGTGATATACATAGATTATGTTATTCAATTCGTATTTGTTAATTTATTTATTCTTTGATCTACATAGATAATAAGCAATTTGACATAAAAATACATTTAAATGAAATACAACCATACAATTAATACACAGAGAGCCTGTTTATCGAGGAGGGGCAATTTCTTCCATCTACAACAATTTTATGTTTATTCCACACACTTTTTTCTCTGGCTACCCCACCTGTGATGATAATAAACAAATTTATCTCTAGGATAATTTATTGACTTTATGTGAACTACTCGATGCTTTTTGGCTCATATAATTATTTTTGACACTGTATTAATATTATTCTATAGGTATTTAAGAAGACATACATTAAGGTAATACAATGTTCTCGAGTATCTATGATACAAAATGCAAAATTCTTAGTATGTATGAATAAAGGTGTGAAATAGACTCGTAAACGACTTGTAAGATACCTGAGCATTACCTGGTTTAATCCCTATTATTGTCTCATGTCCTACTTCTGTACAGAAAAGATGTTGTCTAAGACAAAGGACAGGATGCTGCAATTCACAGAAAGTAGTTTATGGACCAGTAAGTTCACACGAACAGCTAAAATGCGTTTGTAGAGTATCTCGTTTATCAGGATTACCTGGAAGGAACCGAATGATAAGCGAACAACAAAGAAATATTATATTTACCTGCACAAATAAAAAAAACTAGAAACAATTTCATCTATACTTTGCAGCAAAACAAAATATAATACAATATGATAAATGATTGTGACAAAAGTACAAAATACCAAACTTCCAACTTTAAAAAAAGGCAGTCACATAACATGAGTGATGACCTGTATGTTAATTACATGTTATTAGAGCGATGGCTACTCCACTTGATTTAGATGCCGTGACGATGATATATTTTTTTACACTTTCCTCCTTGTTGTCTTTCCTCTTCTTATGCGCTTGCGCACTGTCATGTCATGCATTGTCATGTTGAACATCTGAACTCCATTGCGGAGTTATATTTTTAGGTATATAATATAATATTTTCGCTGCATGTATAAGAAGTATCTAAAATTACATGTATTTATATTATGGAAAACTTTGCTGGTTTTTGATCAGTATAATTTTATTTTTCTGCTGACTATCCCACATGTGGGATATGCCGTGGTGGGATAAAAGTAATGGTAGTACCTAATATTGATTTTTATTTCATATTTAATATGTATTGTTAAATTATCTGCCAACAAAATATTACAATAATAAAATAAAAAATATATAGATTACTTTACCAATACCATCACAACATATCCCTCAAGTAGATAGCCGGCTGACTTATTACATGTAATAAACATGTTAGTCGTCTTCTCTGTGCCAATAAAAATTAAATATTCAAGATAAGAGACGTAAGTCATCGTTGAACTGAACATCTTAAATGCGCTAAAAATGATTTTATTCCTATTATAGGACACTCGAAAACGAAATAAAAGAAAGGAAGTTATATTCTGTTCCGCGGACTCCACGATACAATCGTAAGGATAGATCACTATGCCGTTCCGTTCTCTTTGCCTACCCCATCTGGGACACAGCGTAATGGAATAGATAGGTTTATAACCACAACAATGCCGGTCCAGTGGTGTGTAACAGCTATCGCAGTCGACTTGCATCATTGTGGTCCTGGGATCGATTCCCGGCTGGGTCGTGATGTTTCACTCGATATTTTCACAGCCCACAGGGTTTGGAGAAAAACTGTCTCAGTAGTATTGAGATAGCACTGGTTGTCTGGAAGAAATTACATATGTGATAGGTCCGCCAGCTATACTAACATCTGTGCGTAGAAGATTAAAAAAATGCAGTTACTCAGTACTTATCTTTGACTTTTGAACACTATGTAACTGTATGCTGTGTATTGACCTTACCTCATAGGCTGACTAATAATTATTATGTTAGTCCTTAAATAATTATAGTACGCTTGCAAGACGAGAGAAGGTCGAATTCCCTGCAGGTGATGACAAAATGATGACCGCATGAACATCGTATATAGCGCAGGTAGAGAAACTAGTTATGTGGTGTTCACATTTGGCGAATATCGCCAGGACTCCAAAATATCGTCAGCCATTTTAACCGTGTGAACAAAATGACAGCTAGTCTGAAACGATAAAAACTAGTTAAAACGATATCGTCTCAAGTTGACCACCTTTCAATTTTTTCTCTGGTTGAACGATTCGCGCATGCGTAGATGTGCGCGCTAAAAAAATTATAATGTTTCCTGCTTCGTGACAGTTGTTATCTTTGTTGTTGGTTTGCGGCGTTTGTTTCCTTTATTAAAAGGCACCTTATAACCTCTACTATAACATTTTCAACTAATAATCGAACACTTTGCGATCTCCATCTCGACGTCCGCCATTTTGAAAACAACGTCAAAATTAAAGCGCATCTGACAGATCGTATCTATATTGGTGGACTGTGTGAACAGGTGTGACGATCAATGGGCGTCCGGCGAATTTTGTTTTTAATGCAAACGAAATTCGCCTGGCGATATTCGCCAAATGTAAACATACATAATTATACACATTTAATTCATTGGATGTTCAAAAGATCGCTCCTTATAAATAACTATCAACCGACGCTATTTGGTGGATGTTCATGTTAAATTTGTAGAAATAAAATGATGGTTAACGGTGATGATTAATACTCTCGCAAAGTTTTATAAATCACTTGTCAGCCTTTAAACGCCTAGTGTAAAATGAAAAAAAAAGTATTTTTGTCTCTCTACCCGCACCATTACAGGATCTCTGACAGATGCCGCAGTGCACTAATAACTTCATGTACTCAACATATAGGTCGATCTCTTCGATGCCATATAAAAATAAGATATTCGGAATAGGAAAAACATTTCATCGCAGAATTGTAAATTTTAAGTGTCTAATAAATACGTAAATTTAAAAATTATTCAAATTTTCCATCTCAGTCTAACAAAGTGTTTTGATTTATTTCAAACCCAAATCATCTCATCTCTTATTATTATGATTCTCCTATGGGTCACTGAGTACCGAGGATCGTGATCATCTTGCTTCATTTTATCTCTTTCTGTCTCTACAACGAGCAATACTCTGGCAAGTGCAGAACCCAGTTAGTGTAATTTTATTTTATTCTAAAGCGATTTTACACCAATTTTTAACAGCTGATATACAAAAAAAATATTATTATGTTTATTATTTCAATTGTAGGTACATCGATCATTGATTTAGTCTTTTTTATATTTTTGTAATATGCGTAGATATAGATGTGTTTATGTTGTGAATTTTTGTCATCAAAAAGTACCAGTAGAGAATTACAAAAACCTTCTACTTTTAAAAAGCATAACACCCGAGATCACCCGAGATGAAAGCGTCACCAAATCAAACAAAATGAATATATCATACACACACCTGATTATATGCAACGACACCAACAGACGAATCAGTAAGTTTTACTTTATTTTATTTATTTAGCTTTAGTTTAGTTTTTACAAATATAAATAAAGTATTCGTACATAAAAAATCACAATTACAGAAAAGTTCATGCATTTACAAAAACATCTTTCCTACATTACTATTTATTTATTTATTTCAATCAATATACGGCATTTGCCTTTTACAATACATACAAAACTATTATTATTTATCGTGTCGAAACCCAGAAAAAACCAATCAAACTGATCTCCAGAACTATGCAAAACGCACAGCACGTGGAGGTGCGTCAAAAATATCCTCCATAGTGCATGGGACAGAGCACATGGACATTCCAACAAGTGTAAATCCGCAAATATGCAAACCTTTAGTAGCCCAAGAACACCTTGCTGCAGCAGGGTTTTTCATATGCGATCTAGACTATAGCACGTGGAAAACCCTATATCGACTAAGCTCTGGTGTAGGAAACTGCCGTGAGAATAGAGAACGATGGGGCTTCCTACATTACTAATATATTATCATCATCATCATCGCCCTCAACGCTCCTCTCGGGAGCACAGGGCAGAAACCAGCCTCCTCCATTCAGAGCGTCTCTGTGCCAATTGCGTCACCTCTTTCCACGACATTCCTAGCGCTCTGACATCGTTGTCATAGGAACGGTGTATTGTGAAAGGGACGCCCGGGCCGACGGAACCCCTGCGGACGGAAAAACAGTGCTCTTTTTGGCCAACTATCATTAGGCATTCTCAAAACATGTCCCAGCCAGGACCATCGTCTCTCCTGTATTACGGAGATTACAGGTCTCTGCTGGGTGCGCCGGCGCACAGCATCATTTGTAACATGTTCATACCATTTGACATCCAAAATCCTTCTAAGACACCTGTTTTCAAAGCTTAGTATCTTCCGCTCCTGAGCCTTGGTTAAATGCCAAGACTCACAGCCATATAGAAGGATTGGGATGATGCACGCATTGAACAAGCGACATTTTGTCCTGATGCTGAGTCCAGACGCCTTCCAAACTTTGTTCATGTTATTGAAAGCCCCACTAGCTGCCCCTATGCGGATTGGTAATTCCGACCGGAGATCACCCTCTGGCGTTATGGTTGCTCCCAGGTACCTGAATTTGCTAACCTGAGATATTTGGGAATTACCAACCATTAGTGGGGTGTGAGTACTCGTGCATGAACTATTACATATGTAATCCGTTTTACCAGCGTTGATACGAAGGCCAAGGCGCAAGGAATTTTCATAAAGAGCATTAGCGTTGCACTGTAATCCGTCCACAGATGTATCAAAAAGGGCTAGATCATCCGCATATTCAAGATCGTGCAGCACTCCCACAGACGTCTCACTGTTTTCACGCTGTGATAAAGGGTCAGAATAGATTTTCTGAGCAGGTAGTCCATAATTATGGCAAAGATAAAAGGTGCCAATACACAGCCCTGCCGGACTCCAGTGGTGATCCTGAAGGTGTCAGTTGGACCACTTGATGTTCTGACAGAACATTCAGAGTCCATATGTAGGGCTTTGATCATGGTTACCACCTTGGGCGGGATGCCATACGCGGCCAGTATTTTCCATATGGTTGGTCTGTGGGGGCTGTCAAAAGCTTTTTCGTAGTCAATGAAGCAACATGCAAGCGGTGAGTTGAACTCTTGCGACTGTTGAAGTACGCATCTGGCACAGAAAATTGCGTCCGAACAGGACTTGCTAGGCACAAACCCGCATTGTTGCTTTCTCAGAGATGCCAACACTGGTTTTTGAATGCGACTCAATATGATTTGTGAGAGAACTTTACCGGGCACACTAAGTAGTGTGATGCCACGGTAGTTTCCGCATTCCAGTGGGTTTCTCTTCTTGAAAAGTGTCACGATGGATCCATTTCTCCAATCTTTCGGGTAGAGCTCCTCATTCCACACCTTGTTAAAGAGATGGTACAGTGGGTGGATAAGCGCATTCATGCCATACTTAAGGAGCTCTGCGTGGATTCCATCCTCACCCGGGGCCTTGTTGTTTTTTAGCCTTTTTACAGCTGCCTCAATCTCCTCATGTGTTGGGGGGGTTTCGGCTATCCCAGATACCTGTGGGATATCTAGGTCGCCATCCTCATTGCCAACATCAAAAGGTGAGGAGGGGTCCGGTCGGTTTAGAATGAACTCAAAGTGTTCTCTCCATCTTCCTCTTACTAAGTCAGGGGCAGAGATCAGGTTTCCACTGCTATCATTAATTGAGTCAGCAGTCTTATTCTGACCTCTTCCTCCTAACATGCGGGTAATTTCAAAGAGAGTTTTCGAGTCATTCCTGGCCGCGGCAGTTTGTGCAAGCTGTATTTTGGCTTCGACATCACGTCGTCTGTCTTTGCGCACAGATTGCTTTACCAGGCGGTCTAGCTCTCTGTACGAATTTCTTAGGGCCTCCAGTTTCGTAGGGGACTTTTCAGCATCTCTGAGTATTTTGACTTTATGGCGATCTTGAATATATCCCCAGGACTCCATAGACATCCATGGTGGTTTGTTCCTCTCTTTGAACCCAATGGACGCATAATATATTATACAAGTATAAAAATATAAGCAAAACATTGATTGAAATTTGAACAATGTTTTCAATAGTCAGTGCATACGTCACATTTTCTTCTTTCTTTTTGAAATAAAACACCTGACGTCGAATAAATTATGTACGTCATCTTTTCAAAAACAATAATAATAATAATTGATATTTGTGTACTGTAATATACTTCTAGAATCAGATTTGAGATGAACAAACTTTTATATATTATGATATTTTAAAGTGAAAACATTTATTTGGTTTCACTTTTCATTTCATCCAATATTCTTTACCTCTTTGTTCATAATATAACACAATGTGACAATATTATTATGTTTTAAGAAAACGTTTCATCTGAGATGAGAAATTGTGACTAGAATAAAATGTTGAGTAATATAAAACTGTTGTGAGTAATGAGGTTGACTCTGAGAATATCTGAAAAAATATAGTTTTTTTTTTCTTCGGAACTCATTGAGATGGTAGGCCCCAATGTCAGATATCTGTCAAAAATAGTTTTCTATGGAGGAAAATTGTTGCTACAATAATTATTTGGATTTTTGGCGAAATATTTTCTTTTTTTTCTATTTCCAAAATTAAAAATCGGGCAAAAATAAAATCTAATTCGAATATAAACTTTAAAAATAAGTATTCGAAGTAGATTTTAGGCAAAAATAAAATCTACCTGGAATGTAAACTTTAGGAAATTTGTATTCGAACTAGATTTTATTTTATTTTAGTGCTTGCTAAACCACAAAAACAGCAAAAAAAATAACGGGAAAAAGTGTTGCCGGTGTCGAAAAACTTGGTGCCCAAAAATAATTAAACGTAGTGACCAAAAAATAATTCTACATATGGCAACAATTTTGTGAATATTACTTTTTCTATGAAACATCACATTTGACAACAGTGGGGCCTACCATGTCATATAGTTCCTATGCTTCCTCGTAAACTAAGTCCACTCTCGTCTACTGCTGAGCGGAGGGCATATGTATCCATCTCTTCCTATATTGTCCAACTATTGACCATCTGCAACCAGTTGAAACAACAAACATGTCCAACAAGATAATAAATCAAACTGAAAATTGTCGTAAACCTATTAAAAAATATGAATTGGTTATTTTTATAATAAATTCTGATTAGAATCAATGAAGTTGACAAATTACATGAATTTTTGTATTCGAAACTATCCGCTTGTCTTATATTTGAACTTTCTGTTTACCTCACATTTCTTACATTAAATTAAATTTTCAACAATAGCAAAAAATTTTATTTCCCTTATTTTTCTATTAAATGTTAATCAGCAGAGATTACATTTGGAGGAATTTTTTAACTCATTTGACAAACTTTATTACTCGCTCTTTGACTATATTTGTAATAATACAATGTACGATATTTGAATAACACACAAAAATGTGAACCTATGTTTTTTACGAATGAAATATACTTGTAAATAACAATACATGGAATTATTTCATTTTTATCTTCACTCTCAAACTTCTCTGTACTTTTATCATCAGGTAGGTATTCTAAGAAAAGTTTATGAATCCAAAGGCAAAATAAGTGACTTCAAATATTCAATTTAAATCCATCTTCCCGCTAGAAATTGTCTCAAAAGGTAAAATTTCCATAATGGGAGAACATCTAGAAACTACAAATGCGAAGATAATTTGCCGTATCAAAGTGAAATTTGTTCCAAAATGTATATCCATTACCTGATTAATCTTTCATTATACTATTACAGCATACCCCACATGTAGGGTAGCCAGCAGATCATAAAATAGACAAATTATTTTTCTAGAATTTAGCACCCTTAAAAAAATTCTAGGTCCTTTGTTGAGTGGAATTCTTTCAAATATTATAAAAATAATAAAACAATTATAGGTATTTGTTCTCGTAGATTTCAAATTAATAATATTCATGGGAATAAAAAAAAAAGAAATGAAAAATAAAGAAATAACATTTCAAAATAAGTAATCATTATGAATTTCAATAGTTTCTCATAAGAAAAAATGTTTCGTAAGAAAACTTAAATATGCTAAAACGATCGTTATTCAAATTAGAAGCCAAGTTGTAAGATAGGATGTTAACGAAACAAAAAAGCCAGAAAATTTTATTTTACGACATTCTCTGAACAAACATTACCAGAGGCACAAATGGATGTTTCTATTGTATCTAAAGTGTTATTATTTCGGTGATAATATTATCACAACACACAAGTTTTATTTTTATGAAAGACATATTTATATAATTTATTACAATAATTGTAGGTGTACATCATTGTACATATGGTACAAAGTATTTGATAATTTGTTACATCAAAATGAAAATATATCAACTTGTTCATATCCTATTGTACGATTTCTCACAGATGTATATAATAATAATCTGAATAATTTCTTTAGCGCCGTTTTGTGGTACAAACCACCGCAAAGGCGCATTTTCAGTTTCTTTTTTTATTTATTTATTGTTATTATCAAATTTTAATATATTTTATGATTTTAATTTAACCATTAAAAAATTAAATGCATTTGGAATTGTCACAAATTTGAAATATGAAACAATTATCATGAGATGTCATGAAGTTAGAGATCTTGGCGTCATTCTTGACGAAAAAATGTTATTCAGGGGACATATAGACAATATTGTTGAAAAGGCGTTTAAACAACTTGGTTTTATTTTAAGAGTATCTAAGCCTTTTAAAAACGTAAGTACAATAAAGGTATTATATTTCACATACGTAAAGAGTTGTTTGGAGTTTGCATCTGTGGTGTGGAACCCACAGTATATCACATATATAGACAGAGTTGAAAAGGTGCAAAACAAATTTCTCAAACACTTGGATTATAGATGTTGTCAATCATTTAATAACTACACACATTAAGCTCGATATCATGGTATTGCCCTGCTGGAGACCAGACGTACAGAAGCTGATATGGTTTTCCTATATAAAATAATTAACAATGTTATTGATTGCAGTGATCTACTTCTTAGGATTAACTTTAATTGCCCCCCACGATCCACTAGGGTTCCCAATACTTTTCGAATCCCGCAATGTAGTACAAACTACGCACAATATTCATTCTTCCAAAGGTCGTGCGGGAATCACAACGTTTTTTTCAAGGATGTTGACTTTTACATAATCATCATTGCCGAAATTTAGGGGTGCTGTTTCCAGATCTCTGCGCGGTTCTAATCAATGAGTGTCCTGAACGTAGTGAGGTTCGCACGAGCATTATTTCCCCTAACTCCCCCCCCCCCTCCCCCGATATACCCCTGTTTTTTGCTTGGAGAGCATTTGCCCCCCCCCCCATGGGCGTCATTCATTACTTGTGTATGTTGTAATGGCATATTCATTACATGGGTGAACGTTTTTGTTTTTTCTTTACTTTTATATTTTTTTGCCTCAGCTGGTGCATAGAGTGCACTTTACTTCTTTTTTGTTTGTGTTATTTTTTTTAATTTGGAACATAGTGTTAAATAAAATAATTTAACAAACTTCACTGGCTTGTGAAAAATGTAATATTTAAGTTGTACTATATAAAATGTAAAAGCTGTTTGTTTGTATTAATAAAATAAAATAAAAAAAAAATTATAAGTATATCAAATACCGAGTCCGCGACAAATAATAATTATGTCTCTCACTCTTTTAAGTTAGATTTCGAATGTCCTATAAAAGACAGGTATTAATAAAACCCCACATACAAGACATATAATATCTTCAATTCAATGATTAGATATGCAACCCATCCTGAAAGAGGACAACTTACATGTTTATTATATGCAGTTAATCTTTCGGCTACTCCACTTGTGGGATTTGCCGTGATGGTATAGATTGATAGATAGAATATATATATTATTTAAATAAGTCAAATATCATACCTTCATGAACTTTACAACTTTCATATTAAGTTTATCGCCCATCAGTTTGAAAATACAAATCATTTGAATGAATCTGTAGATTAGTAAGTTCTGTAGGGTTACTCTTGACAAAATCTTAACACGATCTTAATCTAGTCTTGATCTTGATCATACGACGCACGAAGTGACTATTGGCCAAAAATACGCGCATACCGATCACGCGGTAGCGGTAGCGCGATGTTTTTGACAATGGTCCCTTCGTGCGTCGTGTGATCAAGATCAAGACTTGATTAAGATCGTATTTAGATTGTGTCAAGAGTAGCCCTGCTGGTCCTACAAATTTGGACTTTAAGTTCTAAGCAATTTAGTTCCGTAAATGGTCACATTATTATGGCCAACTCTATGATGATTTAACTTTGTTTTATGTAAATACCTTTAATATACTGTCACTGTGCATAAAATCCAGAGTTAAATATGTATGTTATTTTATTCACTTTGTTGGTGTTTAGATAGTAGAACTTCATAAGAAATTAAGAATATGTTATTTTATTCACTTTGTTGGTTTTTAGATAGTAGAACTCCATAAGAAATTAAGAATATGTTATTTTATTCACTTTTTGGTGTTTAGATAGTAGAACTCCATAAGAAATTAAGAATATGTTATTTTATTCACTTTTTTGGTGTTTAGATAGTAGAACTCCATAAGAAATTAAGAATATGTTATTTTATTCACTTTGTTGGTGTTTAGATAGTAGAACTCCATAAGAAATTAAGAATATGTTATTTTATTCACTTTTTTGGTGTTTAGATAGTAGAACTCCATAAGAAATTAAGAATATGTTATTTTATTCACTTTGTTGGTGTTTAGATAGTAGAACTCCATAAGAAATTAAGAATATGTTATTTTATTCACTTTGTTGGTGTTTAGATAGTAGAACTCCATAAGAAATTAAGAATATGTTATTTAACTAAAGTGCCAGATGTGTATGATTGTATAAAAAAATTGGAAGTGATTTTCCAATGAGCGCATAAATAATGACTAATAAAAGTATCAAGTACCTACTAATGATGCCATTAAATAAAATTGAAAACAATACAGAATAAATATTGAACCACACAAAAATAATAATTTCATTGCGCTTCAGTGTGTACGTGAGAATTAATTAAAAACAAGAGTTAAAATTACATCAAAAAACGTTTTTCAACTTACCCCATTAGGGGTTGAGCACGCATTCATGTATTGTTTTCTACGTAGCATAAGAATAATAATAATATAATTCTCGTAGTTATATCACGAGGGAAACTTCCCCGAGCTTTCGTTATTATATTTTACTTCATTCATTTTCAGTCGGCGTCGACGCCTCTAGCTGAAAGGTCTGGTCGGAGCTTTCTCAAATTCTCGCTCGATACAGCGTCTCGTAACAATATCCCACGTGTTTCGAAATTACGAAAAGGAAAATAAACACTGTAAATACTATAAGATTTCAAAATTCAAATTTTTCTTAGGAACTTCATCAAAAAGTAACGAATATTCAAATTCTTCAGAAGTTGGAATAATTAAATATTTTAAATTTTTATATTTTATCATATACTTTTAAAGGTCATTGACCCCTTATCAAAATGTTTTCATTTTAGCTGTTTCGGTTTTATTGTATTTTTCTTTCAAACTTCTGATTTTTTAAGGCGCTGTCACTTTTCCAGTCAACCGTTGGACCAAATGTAAGTATTATTAATACATTCCATTGATTGATCGATTCTTCTCTGATAATTTATTGCTTATATTTCAGCTGTCGTTTTAGTATAAAAGTTATTATTTTTTTCTTAGTATACATATAAATATTATTCAGGTTTTATCACAAAAGTAGGCCATTGAAACTTGTCTACGATTGAAGATTTTTTGTATTGTTTGATTTCGGGATATCTTCTTCCTTACGAGTGGATGAAAAATAGTATGAAATAATTCGTAATAGACAGATTAATTTTGCTTGTAATTTGATACTGCTGATCCATAAAAAAATACATTACTTGTTTAAGTAAATGCTTTTATTTTTTGTGTTCATATTCTTACTTATATCTATTTGATTATACTTCTTTCTCTAATAATATATATTGTCCTCATTGCAAATGGATCCAGTGTTCTATAATAATTAAAAATATCTATATGGATTCAATGTAAACAAATAAATCCTTATGACAATATTTAAATGTACATAAAATGCAACAATACGAGTACGAAGGTCTCAAATTCTTCTTTTTAAATTTTTGAATGTCCCATAAAAGACCTGATCTTCATACAACATCACGTATAAGATATTTATCCATCTATACCCTCACGCCGTGTCCCAAGTGGGGTAGGTAGAGAGAACGGAACGCCATATAGATCTATCTTTACATATTTCATTCGCTTCTTCTACATTATTACAATTTTTCATACACGCACGTTGATTTCTCTTACTTAATACACGGCCGTCATAAGACATTTATCACATTCGATTTGGCGATGATGCATTTAAGCCACCTATTCTGATATGGACAACCTACCTATAATATTACATGTAATTAATCTACTGGCTACCTCACTTCGTGTACCCCACTACCTTTATGTCGTAATGGCATAGATAAATGGCATAAATAATATAAGATATTTTTACTGTACTTATGTATTTCTGTATCAAATATTATTTATATGTTAAAAAATATATATGTAATTAATTTATTCCTTATTTTCTATAAACGAATTCATTCATATTAACTAAACTCAATATATGTAGAGATGGTGAGCAATCTTTTCCAACAAACCCAACCTAGCTTACCCATTTTCCGTAATAGTACGAGTCATTGTATTTTAAAACAATATTTTTAAAACAAATTAAAAACTCGGAATTGGTAACTACAAAAGATAAACTAAAAATATTACGTAATAGGTACATACTATCTAAAGAATTAATTTACATTACAAAATGACATTTACACTAAGTGGTAATATTAATTTAATATAAATAAATTATGTTTTACAGGTACAATTAAATTCGTTAATAAATATATACCTAATCAATGTCGAGGGTGAAAAAAATATTTGCTTTAAACCCACATAAATAATTATGTTCTAATTTCATAATATTTGAAACACTATGAATTTAAGAAGTTTGTACTAGAGTGAAGACGTGGGAAGAGTAAACAAAATTAAAAATTAATTTAACCTGTTTTTTTCTCACGCATAAGAAGATTACAAAGACATTAATGAAAACATTGAAAAAGGTTCGCTTCCAAAATAATAGTGAATAAATTGCTGCATAAAATATTTCAAATACTTTTAACCGAATTCACGGAAACATTTCCCAAAATGTTACGATAATATTCATCATGAGATATTTTTCAGCAAAATAATACCTACGCAACAAATAAAAAAATCCAAAATGAATCTGCTTCTACCACTTTTAATTTAATTATTTAAAATATCCAAAATGTTTAAAAAGTTTTGTCAAACGTGTCGCTGCTAATTTACCTCTGTGGATTCAACAACAATAATTATTAAACGCCATCAAAAAGTCGTGATGCTAATTATTTAAAATATCCAAAATGTTTAAAAAGTTTTGTCAAACGTGTCGCTGCTAATTTACCTCTGTGGATTCAACAACAATAATTATTAAACGCCATCAAAAAGTCGTGATGCTAATTATTTAAAATATCCAAAATGTTTAAAAAGTTTTGTCAAACGTGTCGCTGCTAATTTACCTCTGTGGATTCAACAACAATAATTATTAAACGCCATCAAAAAGTCGTGATGCTAATTATTTAAAATATCCAAAATGTTTAAAAAGTTTTGTCAAACGTGTCGCTGCTAATTTACCTCTGTGGATTCAACAACAATAATTATTAAACGCCATCAAAAAGTCGTGATGCTAATTATTTAAAATATCCAAAATGTTTAAAAAGTTTTGTCAAACGTGTCGCTGCTAATTTACCTCTGTGGATTCAGAAACAATAATTATTAAATGCCATCAAAAAGTCGTGATGCTAATTATTTAAAATATCCAAAATGTTTTAAAAGTTTTGTCAAACGTGTCGCTGCTAATTTACCTCTGTGGATTCAACAACAATAATTATTAAACGCCATCAAAAAGTCGTGATGCTAATTATTTAAAATATCCAAAATGTTTAAAAAGTTTTGTCAAACGTGTCGCTGCTAATTTACCTCTGTGGATTCAACAACAATAATTATTAAATGCCATCAAAAAGTCGTGATGCTAATTATTTAAAATATCCAAAATGTTTAAAAAGTTTTGTCAAACGTGTCGCTGCTAATTTACCTCTGTGGATTCAACAACAATAATTATTAAACGCCATCAAAAAGTCGTGATGCTAATTATTTAAAATATCCAAAATGTTTAAAAAGTTTTGTCAAACGTGTCGCTGCTAATTTACCTCTGTGGATTCAACAACAATAATTATTAAATGCCATCAAAAAGTCGTGATGCTAATTATTTAAAATATCCAAAATGTTTAAAAAGTTTTGTCAAACGTGTCGCTGCTAATTTACCTCTGTGGATTCAACAACAATAATTATTAAACGCCATCAAAAAGTCGTGATGCTAATTATTTAAAATATCCAAAATGTTTAAAAAGTTTTGTCAAACGTGTCGCTGCTAATTTACCTCTGTGGATTCAGAAACAATAATTATTAAACGCCATCAAAAAGTCGTGATGCTAATTATTTAAAATATCCAAAATGTTTAAAAAGTTTTGTCAAACGTGTCGCTGCTAATTTACCTCTGTGGATTCAACAACAATAATTATTAAATGCCATCAAAAAGTCGTGATGCTAATTATTTAAAATATCCAAAATGTTTAAAAAGTTTTGTCAAACGTGTCGCTGCTAATTTACCTCTGTGGATTCAACAACAATAATTATTAAATGCCATCAAAAAGTCGTGATGCTAATTATTTAAAATATCCAAAATGTTTAAAAAGTTTTGTCAAACGTGTCGCTGCTAATTTACCTCTGTGGATTCAACAACAATAATTATTAAATGCCATCAAAAAGTCGTGATGCTAATTATTTAAAATATCCAAAATGTTTAAAAAGTTTTGTCAAACGTGTCGCTGCTAATTTACCTCTGTGGATTCAACAACAATAATTATTAAATGCCATCAAAAAGTCGTGATGCTAATTATTTAAAATATCCAAAATGTTTAAAAAGTTTTGTCAAACGTGTCGCTGCTAATTTACCTCTGTGGATTCAACAACAATAATTATTAAATGCCATCAAAAAGTCGTGATGCTAATTATTTAAAATATCCAAAATGTTTAAAAAGTTTTGTCAAACGTGTCGCTGCTAATTTACCTCTGTGGATTCAACAACAATAATTATTAAATGCCATCAAAAAGTCGTGATGCTAATTATTTAAAATATCCAAAATGTTTAAAAAGTTTTGTCAAACGTGTCGCTGCTAATTTACCTCTGTGGATTCAACAACAATAATTATTAAATGCCATCAAAAAGTCGTGATGCTAATTATTTAAAATATCCAAAATGTTTAAAAAGTTTTGTCAAACGTGTCGCTGCTAATTTACCTCTGTGGATTCAACAACAATAATTATTAAATGCCATCAAAAAGTCGTGATGCTAATTATTTAAAATATCCAAAATGTTTAAAAAGTTTTGTCAAACGTGTCGCTGCTAATTTACCTCTGTGGATTCAACAACAATAATTATTAAATGCCATCAAAAAGTCGTGATGCTAATTATTTAAAATATCCAAAATGTTTAAAAAGTTTTGTCAAACGTGTCGCTGCTAATTTACCTCTGTGGATTCAACAACAATAATTATTAAACGCCATCAAAAAGTCGTGATGCTAATTATTTAAAATATCCAAAATGTTTAAAAAGTTTTGTCAAACGTGTCGCTGCTAATTTACCTCTGTGGATTCAACAACAATAATTATTAAACGCCATCAAAAAGTCGTGATGCTAATTATTTAAAATATCCAAAATGTTTAAAAAGTTTTGTCAAACGTGTCGCTGCTAATTTACCTCTGTGGATTCAACAACAATAATTATTAAACGCCATCAAAAAGTCGTGATGCTAATTATTTAAAATATCCAAAATGTTTAAAAAGTTTTGTCAAACGTGTCGCTGCTAATTTACCTCTGTGGATTCAACAACAATAATTATCGAAATAATAAAACAAATGTTTTATTCTACTAATGGTTTATTATGTGAGAGAGACGTCTTTCGTCTGATGAGGACATTGTCAATCTTGATTGACAATGTCCTCATCAGACGAAAGACGTCTCTCTCACATAATAAACCATTAGTAGAATAAAACATTTGTTTTATTATTTCGATATGGAATTCTACTACCTAAACACCGACACAGTGAATAACAATAATAATTATTAAATGCCATCAAAAAGTCGTGATGCTAATTATTTAAAATATCCAAAATGTTTAAAAAGTTTTGTCAAACGTGTCGCTGCTAATTTACCTATGTGGATTCAACAACAATAATTATTAAACGCCATCAAAAAGTCGTGATGCTAATTGCTTAGAATAACTGCGTCGTATTATGGTAGATGTGTGGAATGCATATTAACAAGCAGGTGAGAATTAATTATAAAGTAATGCAATTTTAATTATGCAAAGTCATTAGCTAATTCCATTCAAACCACTAAGCGCGTTATAATCCTTGAAAAACTATATTTCAATGAGTATAATGCATGGATTATAATCTTTTATACATTTCCAAATTGTGGAAGCTTTTCAGCCGTCTGGATTTGAATATAATGAGACCCCATTTGAGTCATTAGTTTTGTACTCGTATAGACATAAATAAAACACATGATTTAACTATGAAAATCTTTCTTTTCTCATTGTTTTATGACTATCTACCCCTGATGGAAAAAAAACTATCAAATTTTAAAGCAGATAAAGTATTTACACTCAGCCTACACAATGTCCGGAATGGTTTTAACTTGATCATCCTACTATTTCAATTAAATAATAATTCAATTTAACTTACACGATGTCATCTCATAACAAAGGATAAAAGTAGTTTTATTTGATATTAATACCACCAGCCTTACACCTAATCTCCAAGCCTTTAATAATATCTCAAAAGGGTAAATAGATGATCCCTGCCTCAAATGGCCTATCACCAAGTAGGAAGCTTTTGGAAATAGCGTGAAATATCTCATATTACTAGTTAGAAGGTTTTGAACATAAATATTGCTAATATCTTGTAATTGTTTTCTTCAAAATTCTATACAACCTACGAGTATGGGACGTTTTTCATGTAAAATATTATTTATAATTTGTCTCTTTTGAAAAGTTTTTTTTACGGAAACAAGGAATCATTGACGGTTTGCTAGTGTCTAAAAATTATCTTAAATCATCGTCACCAAGAAAAAGTTTTTTTTATATATTTAGAAAGATTTATAATCAGCAAAACAATATGCTTTTTACCACATTATTTTTAATGTTCAAATTTTGTTCTAATATGTGTGTTACGGAGTGAAAACTCAGCTGTATTTTAGGATATTCTCGAAATATGATCCAACTATAATCATTTTGTTTCTCGTGTGTGTGTTTGGTGATATGTTTATTATGATTATAGTACAGAGATTACACATATATGTTTTATGTTAAAATATCAAGGGACATAATATCTTTTTTATGACTTCTATAAATTTTCCATTAATTTATATAATTCCGATTTTTAAAGACATTCTTAATGTGACTAACGTAAAAGAGAAATCCCGTTAAGTTTTCTTTTTCCGGATCTTTTAAGAGAGATACACAAAATCAATATAAGAGATCCTTATTGCGATACATTTTCGCTTTTTCCAATTACATTTCTGCTGACGCAGTGTTTTTGTCACGTGACTCCATAAGATGAAATAATACGCTGATGAAAAAAATCTATCACAATGGAGAAATAATAACAAATGATATTATACAGCAGAGCCAGTGGCTCTCAACAAACAGGTCTCAATGTTATAACATTTTATTAATTGATTTACAACTATGTCTTGATTTTTCCTACTGAATAACGATTATTGAAATTGTAATTTCCTTTTAAATACCAATATTTCATGGTGACTTTTGAAATAGCGCGGATATGTTGGTTTACAACAGTTTACAAAAAAATATTCGTAAACAACCTTTCTTCCAGCAGTCAGGTACTATGTGATATTGTACAATGTGATATAAAAATAATTCATGAGAGATTTTGAGCTTAATAATATTAAAGAACCACTGAAAAGGGAGACCTTTTCAGGAAATCCCAAAAAAATAGATCTTACAAAACATATAATATAATAATATGATTGATACATGAATGAGCATTGACTGGTTTGGTTGTGTGTGGGTAGAAATGGTTCGGATGAATATATTGTGTGGATAAAAATGCTTTCCTGACTACATAATGTATGATAAAAAAATAGAGCGAAAAAAGATACACATAAACAAGCATATAATGGTATTATTTAAATTTCAAAAGTGAATCTATTTTATACTACAGAGAGGATATTTTAAATACTCAATAGGACAAACATTTGATTGGTTATCTCACTTTAGGAAAATGTAATGATTTATTTATTTATTTAATCACATAAACGGCTAATGACTTTTTCATAAAATCATACATTTAGATTTAGATTTAAACGATATTTCTTTCCTGGTAGTAATAAATCTCTGAATGCACATTATGTACAAAAGACCTCCAAATTTAATCTTCAAAAATATATTCAAGATATCTGCTATCATTCGCCATTGAATTTTTCCAAAAATTAATTCTTTTCAATCGAACTTTAACCACGACATGATTCATTAACTATGGTATTTTAATCATTAAAAAGAACGAGAATATTAAAAAAATATCTTGAATCACCTTACTTATTGCTACCCGAATATATGTAAATAGTAAATAAACCACGTATATGATAAAACAGCTGCCTAAAAATAAAACACAATTTTGTTACTTTCATCAGCATAAAAAATCCTATTTTAAACTTTCCAATACTTTTTATCAGTTGTACTAACAACTTTGTTAGAAAAATAATACAATTTTTCAAAACTGATTCTGAATTTAGTGAAAAATTCATCGCAATCTAAAAACGTACCGATTCGCCTTCAATAAATCTACCACCGCAGGCTTACTGCAGTTACTACTGAAAATATTTTTTATTCACTATTTATACACCTACATACCTAGATATATGTATAATAGTTATATATAAATCCTTTTTTTTACCGATTTGCGCCAAAATTTATTATATTTCCTTAACCTGATTTGAGCCAAAGTTAATTTAAAGTTTATGATTACAATATGAGATATTTTATTTCTTGGAGAATTCAAAATTTTAGTTAGACATAGTTAATTTGTTTCCTAGTTTGGATTAAAAATCATGAATTGAAACTCAGTAAAAATATTATTTGTGATAAAATGCATATTCATAATTTGATTTTGGTTTTCAATAAACTCAAAAATACCCCGACCGTCTTCATCACGTATTCGCGGTGGCAGCGGAACTTAACCATGATTTTTTCGCTCAAAAATCCCAGACTACCAAACTCCGATAATCTTAAACACTATATACTTTCATTTACAGCAATCTAAGAAGCAGTATAAAATTCAAGTTTTTTTTTTTTTTTTCAAATACCTACTTGCAACTTTTTTGAAAGCTTAGTGTTATACAACCTTTTAATGTTAGTAAATACAATAATTCTTGTAAACATACAATGTAAAAATACCTTTTTTATATAACTAAGTAATTCTCACGTATCAAATATTTTCACTGCAAAACCAACAGCGATAGTACTTGTGGTTCTATTTACAATAAGAATGTGTTCCATACATTTCCTTCAATAAATAACAGTTGTATTTTCACAGCTTCCTCCTTATCCAACTGTCTGAACGTTTTCATATGATATTTTCAATAATAATATTATTCTTTATATTTCCACAAGTCTGAAATACTAGATTCTTGTAAAAAACGTTGTTTTTTTTGTTGTTAGTTACGATAGAAAAACCAACTCTGAACTACATTTTTATAACAATAATGTTGGTAACCACTTCAAAAAAATGTGCTTGAAATATGAACATACTTGTACGTGTACTAAATTCTCAATAGTACTTACTATACAATTACATTAGCAGTATTGCAATGATCTCTAGTACTACTAGTACGTTTCCGGATGAGTTTTTAGCTTTTTATTTATAAACCTAATATTGTATTCTTAGCGAAATTAAGGGGATTTTTTTTTGTGTATGACTCGAAATAAATAATAACATGACATAAAAAAGCAGTAATGGTTCAAATATTATTTTGTTGCTTTGTAATGATAATGAAGTCGAGTTTATGTACTTTATTAACAAAATGAATTAATTGATGAATTATGAATTGACCTTGAGGTGCTTTGGCACGTAAACGACACTTTGTTGTTTTTCAATAATAATAAAAATATAACATAACATAACATGCCCAGTCAATTCACACAGATCGAGCTAGTCCCAAACTAAGATATGAATCTTGTATTATGGGTACTAACACGACGACACACAATATATACAATGCACTTAACACATATACATGTAACACCCAGACCCAGAACAATTTGAAAAAGGTCTTTCTTCATTTTGCCCTGGCCGGGAATCGAACTCGGGAGCTTGTTTCTCAAAGGCAAGAGCGTTACCTCTGCGCCACACAGGCCGCCGATACGATATCAGTTTTTATTTTTTTGCAATATATTATTATTATTATTATTCTCTTTAAATTTCCTTTGCACATCATTACAGCTTTAAGCCAATGCGATGTGCAAAGAGATACAATTTATACATAGCAACACAATATTCACAATATTTAAAACAAAAACAAACAAGCAAACAAAAGATCACCACAGAATGCTCGTTGCCTCAATTAAGGCAACGAACTCTCTGTAGGACAGGGAAAATATGTCACAGTTCTGAGCCAACAAATTAAAAAATACCATTGCTCTGTTGGCCGGAGAATTCATCGCCAAATTCGTTCTTCCAAGGGTAGGATAGAACAACAAATGCCCCCGCGATCTATTGTAGGAGTGTGGTACGTAAAATGACAGCTCTGTCAAAATCATTGGATTATGAATTATTCCATTCAACAATTTAAAAAAATGTTTTAGTAAGAAAAATGTTCTTCTCCTCTCAAGTGAAAAATGCCGTTCCGTTTTCTCGGCCTACCCCACTTGGGACACGGCATGAGGGTATAGTATAGTATAAAAAACACAAAAAAATACTGTATTCCTTTAAATAGGTGAATAATTTGTCTTATAATATTCTAATAAAATTTTATTTCATTATCAGAAATATCTAATATCGAAATCTGTACCTATTTCAAAAATTTTCAATTTTAATAACTTTGCTCTTTTCAGTGCGATATATCGGTGAGATTAAAAAGGTTGAAGCCAATTTTTTTTCTGACAGTATGTATTAATTTAATTCTAGTCTTCAGTGGTACTATTTACCCTTCAAAATTGTTACATTTTCTTAGGTAATGCAAAATCTATGAGAGTATTTTGCTGTTACGAAAAAACTTTTTTAGAGTTTTAATCAGAGCAAGTTAAAACAAATCAAAATGTGAAAATTAACAAACAACATAATGCAGATGATAAATTATTATGTAAAATATTCTATGACGAGCTTCCTTAAGTTATTATTACAATGACTCGCAGAATTTCCATCAGGTTCATTATGAAAGGACTTGTCATTATATATTTTAAGGCATCGTCAAGTTGAGAATTTACAGTGCAACGAACTCACGTCATGTTAATCACCGAAGTTAGTATGTTGAAGTTATGCTGAAAAGTTTTCAATGTTGAAGCGAATAAAGGTACGCTTTATGCCTATCCACTGTTTTCAATCACTCAATTTATAAGAACACAAACGACCATTCTTTACAATATGCCGGACATTATATGACAATATTAAAAGTAAAGCAAGTCATGGAAAGAAGGTAGACCATTGGTAGATACGAAATCTTTCTGAGTGAAAGAGGTCTTTTCTTCTTTGTATTTCTAAGAGAAACATTGAATATCTATTTACGTATTATCCTAAAATTAAGTAGATTTTATATAATGGCTTGATTTTTTTATATATTATAAAACAAAATTAATTTTTATTGTCTTGTTCAAGAAGTCTCAGAAACTAAAACAGCAGACTTGACTATTTTTTAAGAGATTTAATTTAATTCATGAAAATCATTATATTTGAAAATGAAAACTTTAACTGTTATTAGCTTTACAAAAAAGCATATTCTGTATACTAAACCAATTACAAACAGCGGAAATCGGATATATCTGCTGAAAATGGTCATAGTAAGTGGTTGTTTTAGTATTATTCAGAATGTAAACTACGATAGTTATCAAAAAGCTTTTTGTATTAAATTTCTATGAAAACGCAGGAAAATAAATACTATGATTCAGTTAACAGAAAGTGACTCTGCATATACAAAGTTAACTAATTTGATTTATTTTCGAATTGGATGCTGCGGATGAACGATGAATTTAAATTACAGTCCAGTTTTGTATGCAATCGAACGACGCTATACGTAGATGAATATCAAATTGTTATTATTTATTTAATAATTGTTAAATTGTACAATAAAATTGTGAATATCATAATGTCAATACATAAACTTATTTAGGGCAAAAAGAGAGCTTCATAAGTAAGTTCATGAAGCATTTCTTTACTTAGTATTACGGATATTCTCAACATGGCACCCTTCAGGCCATATTTTTAAAAAAACGTTGCTGAAAAAAATATTGTCCATTATTTAAATACTTTTTCTATCATCCTGTATTCTCATCATTAAGTTTAAAATGCTAAATTTCTAAGTTATCTATGACAAAATAAACACTCTAGAACAGAATCAAAAATAATTATCGTTATATAAATAATATCCTCTCCACACTTTCATAATAACATACTTTGTAATATTTAACAGAATAAAAAAAAATAATTTTACCATACTAGCCGTAGGCATAGGCTGTGTTGTGGCAGAAATACCAATGTGATAAATGATAACAGAATCATTGAAATTAACAAACCAAAAATAAAACCTTTAAACAAATGAATAAAAAGAGCTAGTTATTGGGAATTTAAAAAAATTTACATTGGGAATTATGTACCTTTAAATCATTTTTAATAAAATAGAACCTACATGATTGGGTATTAAATGCAAACAGCACTGCATTGGAATAAATGAATCAGCGTTTGAATAAATTAATATAATTTAATTGGAAATGTTAACCGTCCCACGTAAAATGAATTTCAATAAACGAGGCATCGTATGCAAGAACTCACCTGTATAAAATAAAAAAAACGAGAAATTCTCTCCTTCCTGTTCAATTAATTTTTACGGAAATCATTTCATATTTTTGGACTTTATAATTTCGTTAACGTTTTCTTTCTTAAATTTTGATTCGATACGCTCCCACGCTTTCGGAAGTAAATAAGAATGCTCTGTTAACAAAAAATCTTTAAAAGAAAATAAATAATAATAATATTTTTTCATTAAAAAATGAGGAGTGAGTTGTTGCAAAGTTTTCTAATTATATCTGATACTTTTATTTCTTAATTTTATTATCAAGCTTATAGGAGAACTCTGTTTGTAATCAAATTCAACATTCAATGGAATTACCTACAGAGGATAATGATGAAATAAATATTAATTGGAATTTCTGAGAGTTTAATGATTCTAAGTTTTTTTAAAACTGATTTCGATAGCAATAACGAATATCTATTTAAAATTAAATATAAACAAAATAAAAGGAAATAATCCATTATAGAAAATTGGAAATAATTCATCATAGAAAATACAAATTTCCAATATAAAACACTCTTCTGTGGTTTACTACTCTTGTAATAGAGATGTTTTCATAAAAAAATCACGAATATAACATCTTCAGTAATGAGCATCTAAAAGAGCAGTAATAACATCTACAGTAATGAGGTATACCAATGACCTTAATATCCTATTTTTCAATACTACTTACTTACTTCCGATGGCCGAACAGCCCTTGTAGGACCTTTGCCTCCGAAACAATAGATCTCCAAGCCTTTCTATCCTAAGCAATGGACTGCCAATCGTCTTTAGCATTGAGCTCCTATAGATCTCGGTTGATTGTCCTACTTTTCAATACCACAAAAAAAAACAATTCGCTTGTTTATCCCGTCATGTTGTTAGTCTACTAGCAAAGATAGAACAATAATTAATTATGGGTTTGTCGGTAGCCTAGAGGTAGGGTCTCGACCTCATGCACAAGAGGTGCGCGGTTATCCTAGGTTCCGGCAAACTCTCCCTTCACGACACAATTAAGCTTTCAGCTTACTTCGAAAGGGGTATAAATTTATATTTGGGTTTATTACCAAAACCCAGATACATCTATTATTTATACATTCAAAAAGCATTATTCATGCGAATGACAAAAGTCTTGAAGAAACATGGCAACGTACAAAAATACATTTATGACTCGAACTGCTCGATTCTAAACGTAATAAAAAACTACGAATAAATTCATCCATTTTACTTAGTTATTTTAAGAACGAGGGCACACAGGCTATCTGCATAAAGATAATTAAATTTTTAAGTAAACTTCCAGGAAATTTGAAAAGTCGACAAAATTCATAATTTTGATAAGGTAAATTTGGATTACTTTATTCATAAGTTATTGAAAATATTGACGAGAGATCATTTAAGTTTTTTGAAAGACTTAAATGAATCGAAGTATTTTTAATTTGTATTTCAATTTAAAGATTTAATTAATTTCACTATACATACCTAATACTAAAAAAATACCTTTTCGGTAAAAGTGAATATCTAAAAAAAAGCAATGTTTTTAGGCACAGTTTATAATCTAGAATGGTTCATTCTGTATTTTGTTGAACTATGTTTTTTATAATGAAAATATATTTCACAAAACTGTATGCGTACGAAATTAGAATAATAAAAAAAAATAACAACATTTTAACACTGCATATGCTCCAAATTAAAGTATCTCTACCTATCATACAATTACGGTTAGATAACTAATTGCATGTAATAGACATGCGTGATTCAAAAACTATTCTTTGCCGAACACTCCACGGAACTAAAACCACGATGGATCATAGAAATAAGTTAATTGACTAAAGAGATATTAATACGATCATCGTTTTCAACACGTAATTAACGTGATTTTTAAGGTAACACGTTTCTTTGTTTCTCTTACATTCCTATTTTCATTTATTTATTCTATAATCTTAAAATTAAATATAAAGCAATGAAATATGATATTTTAATACTATACTTTGATATTTATATACATTTCACGTGTCTTCATCACGTGCATTGTTTATTAAATTTATTTATTTTATTAAAAAATATCCGGATTTGATATACACCCAAATAAACGCTGAATGCCTATGTGTTTATTTAATTCATTGAAAACATGTTTGTTTTATGTATTATAAAGATAATGACTTTGTTGATTAAATTATAAAAGTGTGAATGTTTGATCTATCAGTGCATGTTTGCAGAATATGTATGAACGAGATCAAATGAATGTACTCAATAGATGTCGTATGCATGGTTTGGATATTTGATTATTAGTGTGAGTTTTGCTGATTTAACTGATATTGTATATCAAACATCTGTTGAGCGCCTTAAAATAAATAAATAAATAAATAAATAATCATATTCTCCGTGCTACAAAGAAAAAGTAATTCACGATGGATAAATTATATAATAAATATATCATCCTTTAATTCGGTTCCATGACCCAAGAGAAAAATCTCTTGAAAATTTTTCAAAGAAAAACAAAGATTTCATAGAATTAGGGATATTATTACGATAATAATGATAATTATTAAATTTTGGATTCTTTGAACGTGTTCTTAAATTAATAATCTAAAAAAAAATTCTATGAACTGATTTTTAGAAAAAAGAAATTATTTTAATAATGAGCAACAAAAACTTGTTTATGTTATTCAACGCAAATTTAATTAATTTTATTACCGATTTTACTATTACTTTTCTCTTTTGATGCCATGTTGATAAAATTCTCACTTGTTATAATTAAAATAATAAGTAGGTATTATATTATATAAAATACTTATTAGTATAGTTTCTGAGGTTTTCCATCTATCCTAAATGTCTTAATTTTTGTTGGCACGGAAAAGACAGTTTGCATGTTTATTGCATGCGATTTGTCTATTGGCTACCCCACTTGTGGGATATATCGTGATGATATAATAGTAATTTTTAATTATTTTAAGATTTTATATGAAAAAATATAAATCAGTCCGTGTTATTGAAATATGCCGCAAGCTACTGGTTATTTCGATCGGAGATCACCCTCTAGCGTTATGGATATTTCCAGGTACTTTAACTTATTTTCCTGAGATATTTCAGCATTCCCAATCTTGTGTTCTTAATGAGAATTCATTATGCCTTGAATCAAAGCTAATTAGAAAGAGTACATCTGTAGAAAAGAATGTACGAGTAGGTACCTCACTGTTGATACTGGAAATACTCGTATTAGGTATACATAATATTCTTGATTCAAAAACATTTTTCTTTTCAGAATGAAAAAAAATAGGAAGGTTTACTATAATAGCTTAGAAAACTTATTAATATTGAAAGTTTTAAATCAATAATAATAATAATAAAACATGACGTACAATATTTCGGCAAAGTTTTCAGACGGTGCGCGTTTCTTTAATATTTTATACGTATGGGTTTTCTCCAATTCCAATAAATTAGATACAAAGTAACCCCAACAAAAAAAAAAACAACCGACTCAAGCGTGCTTCTCGCGATAGAGACAGTTTATGATTCGCCTTTAATGTCATAAATAGCATTGCCTATACAATTTTATACTTTTCCATAGTGCACTCACACCAGGATCACGTTTAGTACGTGCTTTTGCAAGCTTCAAACATGTCGGTATTGCAAACTTATTATTTTCCATCTGAGAATTCTAGAACTCATGTCAAAAACTTACCTATATAGACGGTCAGTTTAACTGTCATATGTAAATTTCGGGCCTAATCTAACTTAATAAATACATAGGTCGTAATTTACGTACCACACGTAATAATGCAATCATCTGAATTTAAAATGTTAAATATTTTCCAGGAGATTTTCGTGTATGAAATAGGGTCAACCGTTGGAAACTTTGTGGCTGAAAGTTTTTATGAATAATAACTTTGAAATCATGAAAACTTTATGTAGTAATTAAGCTACAAGAAATTCTAATGACAATGACAATAAATCTTACAAAAACTCTTTCCGGGAACATGTTCTGTAGATATTCCTTTGTCCCATTATATGAATCCGTACAGCTAAGACACATTATTAAAATACTTAGAATTTCTCAATAAATTTATCACCAGTCATCCATCTAAAGTAGAGACATCATCAGGTTCAACGCTTCTCACACTACAATGAGCACTTTACCCAAGGCTTACATAGTCTGCTAAAGTATTTAAGTACCATCAAAGGAAATTCCTTTTTGACCCTTGAATACCACAATTCACGATACCAATAGAAAATCTTGAAATACAAACCAACTAACTAAATAAATATAGGAACCTAGCATTATACGTCATCTTTGTAAATAAGGATATTTTTGAATTAGGCGCACGCAATCTTTTCTTTTTGTCCACAAGATAATGCCAAAAGTTTAAGAAATATTCAGAATTTTTGACACTACTAACAAAACATTTATGCTTTCCTTTATCCTCTTTTATTTTTTTTCGTTTTTTAAAACAACTCCTTTCATACAGTGTATCTAACTTTAATTAGCGTGTGCCACCAAAAAGACATGCCTTCTCTAATTCATAGATTTGCATGTAACGGTGCAATATGAAAAGTTTATTGGTTTTCGATTATCATTGAATGGTGTTTCTATCGTGAACTTTATACTGCTTATTACTAAAATTACTAGGAATTTATTAAATTCACTATATAATTTTGTATTGGACATAAACAACATCACACGTTTAATTTTACCTAGAAGTTTATTAAATCGAGAAAGTGGAAAATGACTATTGAAATACAATGAAATGAAAATTTTATAAGTAGATAAAGCCAAATTACGCATATTTAGATAGAAAATAAATATGTAACATGAATGACTATGGCTCACGAAGAGTTGATTTGTGAATAAAAGAAGTTTGTTTGCACACTGTGTTTTCAAAAGAGACGTTGAAGAACAAACCATCAAATGGAATGTAATCAGTTAGAGACGAAATACTTTTAGTGTTTTTATAATTTAATCGAATAATGTTTAAATGTTTAAGATTGAATTAAATCTTTAAATTGTACGATTTTATTAGGATACGATCAATTGTTTATTTTTTTAGTAACTTGATACACAACAAGAGATATCTTTAAATACAAAGCCTCATAGAAATTCAGCCCTTATATTCCTTTTAGCTGTAAAAAGATATTCAACAATTGTCGTTGACCTACACAAATATTTTGAAATATTGTAATTTGTACAATAGACACGGGTCGGGATTATGGACCCTCTGAAGATCATCTTTGTTATCAGTAAAATAGCTCGTGACTCAACAAATTATTCATTGAAACAAAAGGAATATTTTTGTAAAAAAAAACAATGCTAGTGAAAAGGCTCCCTTATATTCTCTTAAATAAAAGTTCACTTAGGATTCCTCAGTTAGGAATAAAAAGGAAAAAAACTTGATTTTTTCATTCAGAATGGTTTTATACAAATTGATAAGTTTTCAATGACATTTTTTTGCTTGAATATCACTGTCACACAGACATTTTACAGTGAAAAGATTTTTTCAGTTATGGGAAACAAAGTTGCTGTAAAAACAACACATTTACTAAATTCGGTAGCCGAAACTAATTTCCAACTAACTAGTTTTAATGATTAATGGTCAAATGCAGGGCTTTTTCACAATACACCGTTCCTATGACAACGACATCAGAGCGCAGGGAATGTCGTGGAAAGAGGTGACGCAATTGGCGCAAAGACGCCCTGAATGGAGGAGGCTGGTTTCTGCCCTGTGCTCCCGAGAGGATCGTTGAGGGCGATGAATGAATAATGAATGGTCAACTGTAAATTTAGACACTAATCTAGATGTATAAAATAGGACAGAGGCATAAAAAAATACCAGATAAAATGGAACAAATGAAACAAATAAGTTGGCCATTTGAAGACAATGGTTTCTGGTAGATTACTGTTGAGGTTCCAAGCCGAGACCTTTGTTCCGTATTAAATAAACATTTCAAAGAAAATCTAGAATGGAAAGAAAATAGAAACATAAATTATTGAGCAATTTTCGTGAAAGATGTCTCAAATTTTCGCTTACAAAGAAGCTCATTTATTATCTTTTGTTAACGTGCGGATTTTAATAGAACATATTAATATTTGAATAACGCTTTTATTTTATTTCCAAAGTGATTAATCTACGTGACAATTTACAAACGTAGGCGATAAAACAATAATAATAATTGTTTGAAATACACGTATGTTCAAACGTAACAAACAATGAGGAATGTGAAATCACACATGTCGTATTGTCATGCAATGCTTAGTAAAGCCTGCTCTGGTAATAAATTATGCTGCATGATACACTGAAACCATTGTTGTGTATTGTATTGTGTAACATATTTATTTGTTTGCGTTTTTATTATATACGTGGAAATGCTTTAAAAAGTAACAATTTCCTTCAAGTAAACGTGTTTCATGATGTCAATAAAAATATTCACAAGACAATGACCTTCTGACAGATGTTACACTATTCCTTTATATTCAGTAGTTGTATCTTGTCTAGCTGTAGGAACAGTTACAACAAGACAAGGAAACTTTATTACACGATGAAAGTGAAGATATCATCATCATGATACATATCAGATTAGAAATACTTAAAGTTTGCCTTAGAAACAACGTGAACCCAAAAAGCCTCTTCATACTTACATAGATTCTAAGCTGTGATTGACGTTTCCCTTGATACAAATAAAGATATAGTAGATATGATAGAACCTTTTTTAAACATATACTTTTATTTTATGTAGATATATTGTTATAATTTTTGTATATTTTTATGATGAATATATCTGCCGTGGAGTTCTCGAAATACCTACAATACTCCGTTAGTTTTATATGAATGTTTTCGAGTGTCTTATTTTAAGAATAGGCAGTTGCAGAACGTAGCATTTTAGATATTTAATATCTTAGTTTTTTCTTTCTTTTCCATTCAGAAACGGCCTATACTCAATATATTATTTTATTATGGCACGGTGAAGATGATAATATGACGTGCCAATGCTATTTATAGCTATTGAACCTTTCACGCTGTGCATGGATGGGGAATAAAAGCCGAATAATTGTAGACGTCTTCTACAAGTATTCATATCACGTCTTGTGATTTCTTAACACACATCCGTCTTCAATTATTCCACGTGGTTTTCAGGCACGTGTTATTCTCGTAAAACATACAATTTTGGCATCACACAATAATATACTTTGTTAATGTCTTATGTCGAGTAAAAAATAAAAATACTCAACAGAATTATGGTTTTCATAAAATAAGGACGTGTACGAATTCACGCATTTTAAAACAATTACATTAAAAATTTTGCACATATTATGCCATATACTATTCTGTTAAGGGTGGTTTTCAAGACCTTAGTATTTTGGATTAGTACTTTTCATTTTCTATTAGGTACCTACGCTACATTGCAATATATTATGATAAAGAATAATCGTTTACACAATTGTGACAATATTAGTTGCACGATATCAATCAAAATATAATATCATGTTTTGATATTATGTAGGTATTCATCTCGAATATTTATTTTTATATCGGTTATCAAAATAAATATAATAATAAACATCGAACGCCTTCGTCAATTCAAGATGAAAATCACTTGTATAGTTTAACACACAAGACCACAGTAGAATTATAACGAAATTAGTTACTTACGAAAATATTTATATTTAGTTCGACTCTTTTGCACTCAAAAAAGTTTTTTTTATTTCATAATGTCGAGCTGTTTACATGGCGTGGATACAAGTGCATGTGAAAAGTTTGAGTGATAAACACTAAATTCGTGCAAACTACGCAGTATTAGTTACTTTCTCACCAAAACATAATATGTGCGTTTAACCCTTATATGTGTTTTAACATTTAACTGCCCAATTATCTTTATTTTTAATTACCCGTACATTCTACATAATCTTTATTTTTCCAACCTTTCTCACAATAAATATTTACGGTTATTTTTACGATAAAAACAACAAAGTCACGTAAATAAAAAAAAATAATAACGAATATTTTTTACTGTTTTTTTAGAATATAAATATAAAACAACGTTCTTACCTGCATTGCAGAATTGTTTACGAAACAAAAAAAAGAATTCATTAAAATTTAAACAAACAAATTCTTGACGCTACACAAAGATGATCATAAAAACTTTAAAAGCTGCGTAGTTACCGATGAAAAAATATAAATGGAAAATTACGGGTAACATTTATTATTTTAATGTTACGGTATCATTTTTCACTATATAATTTGGGATAATTATTCCTATAAAAAGATTTTAAATTATAAAGCTTATTAATTGAATGAGTTACGTAACAGATTTCATTACATATATCATTTTAAAACTCCCATAAAATTCTCGATCTCCACGCCAAGAATCACTATTTAAAATCAGTCAAAGCAGTTGTAATAATGGTCATGTAAGTTAGTAAAAAGTGTACACAAGTTAGTAAAAAGTGTCCACAGTCCACAAGTTTTTCGAAGGCCAGGATGAGCCTCCCTTACAACACACCGATCCAATTTTAAAACATCAAGACATTATGAATGACGTGGTAAAAAGAGCGACTTAATTCTCTGAACAAAGCAGGCTACCTTGTGTTCCCGAAAAGAGCCTTAAAGCACGAAAGAAGAATATGAAGAAGTGATACCTTAATAAAAACCTTATTGTTTTTTTATTTTATTTTTGTAAGCTTTCATTTTTTTTTAATATTTCACGTTTTTTAAACTCGTTATTACAGTGAAAATGTTTATTGATACCTACTACGCATTAATAACATCTGGCTCAAATAGTACCTTCTCGTAAACTGTATTAAATGCCTTTCGAGAATCGTTAGCTCCAGAAAACATTTACAAGGGTCAACTCTGATGTTGTTCAGAATTCGTAATTTTACCAATTCCGTTATATTATAATAACAAAAGGAGTGTGGATAGAAGTTTGTTATATGGAAAAAAATTATTAAAATGTTACTCTGTATTAATCAACTTCAAATAGTTATTACATTGTCTTGAGAAAAAAAATCTTGAACAGTATTTGAAAAATATTTTATCAATGTGGTAGGAATGAAATGAATAGTGAATTTCTTCACAAGATTTGAAAACGTGATGGAAATATCATGAAAAAGGTAATTCGATTGTCCAATAATCACTCAGAGAAGTGGTAGTTCATTCTTACCCTTTTTTCCTCTCGAATAATAAAAGAAGTATCAAAGTTAATGGAGTCGACAGTTGTCTCCATTTCTCTGCGTTCTCCTCAAGGGACTTGGAATGAGAAAGCAAAATAATATATAGACAGAATAATATGTGTATAATCTTCAAGATGCAGGTCAATATTTGCTAATCACTGATTTACGTAAGAAGTTCAGAACTAATTATTATTCATAGATAGTTGTAATAGATATTTGGTATGTTGCAGATTGCATTGAAGAAGATGAATATCAAATTTGGAAACATAATCAAGGGAGTTGTGTAAGGCTTTGAAACTAATATCATCATAGTTCAATTAATCTTATTATTTCCCTTCAGAAACTTCGTGTTTTGATATGGACGGACTTTGGTTATTAGAATAACTCATTTTCGTGGTCAATGCATGTCTTGTATTTGTATTGATTTGATAATATTATGCATCAAAATGGGTATAATGTACCTACATATTATATTTGGAATGTTTTGTTTTATCGCCTTTCTATTCTTCTTTAGATACCTACGTTTAAATTTTTTTCTTCAATATACACAATCAATGAAAAGGTATTTCAAGAACATTTTCGTTATCAAAAATTGTCATTAATTCTTATCATTTTGGTTATTTTAAATTTAGTTTTTCTTCTACAATCATCTCTCCATTACTAGACGAAGGCCTCTTCTCTACTGCTTCTCTTTCTGCGACAAGAATTTTATCAACTCCTCATCGTTTTTGGGATCACTTTATTCCTTTTATTATACCAAGACATTTAATGAATGCTTTTCCATATATACTTTGTATTTAACAAAAAAGAAATATTGATAAAAATGTTTCAAAAAGCCTCGTAAATATTAATAAAAGTAATATAAAACTACACTGAATGAGCGTTACCGTTTTTTTTTCAGAAACTGAATCGATGATCAATTTCGATGTTTATAAATAACTCTTTAATAATGACTTTCAATAAATCATTTTATCTTCCAAGTTTACCCTTATAAAGTTATTAAGATACATGTAAGCTTTATAAGTATACTTATATAAGTTATCAAAGCTCTGAGAAACCTAAACATGAAACAAAATCCCCTTTTGAAATAGTTTCGTTAGTACATTTGTATGGTTTTTTGTTTATCCACCAAAGACAAATTAGACACACTATAGACAAGTTATAGGGAAACTAATGCTTTATAAGTTAGTTTGCATCCCTTGAGCTTATTCAATTTCAAGAAAAATTCGACAATATAAAATTATATCTTTCTTCCCTTAGTTACACATAGCCATCGATAAATGATTTTTTTTAATTTAATTCAATTGAAAGTATATTTAAAAAGCTTTTTCTATAGATAGCGATAGCTTGCTGTGTGAAGCTAGTAAACTAAAATATTTATGATATAGAGAATAAGTGTTTAGGAAGAAAATGAATTATAGACGGGTGAAGTAATAAAACTGAAATATGTATTTTCTGAAAAATAAAAACATATCTTAATCTCAACCTTCTCATATTTAAGATAAACAAAAATAGGTGGTTGTACATGCATATTTTTTATCTTGTTTTCTTTTGAATTATCTGCGTGCGTCGGTTCACCGATTTCCCCAAAAAGTTTATCAAAGCACTTGCGCGACCTAAGAAACTAAAGAAATAGAGTGACATTAATGTCTGGAGATGTTTGTGAGTGATATTGTTTTAGCAGCGATTCTTAAAACAAAAACATGACATAGTTATTATCTTTAAGATCTTAAATTAACAAGTAAGTAGATACAATTTATAATAAAAATTATACTGTATTTTTGAACAGAGCAATAAAACTGCTCTCATTAAAATTTACAGTTTTAAACCATCTACAAACTTTACGATATTAAAAAGTTCATAAAAACAAATTCACAAAACAAAAAATATTACGCACACCGTTTTCTGGGTAACTTATTTTATAATATTTCATATTCTATTGTATTTTTCTCACGGGCATCCACTCATTTGCGAATGACATAGAGATATATTTCAAATGATCATGTAAATAAGTAAGTCATTCACTCATTTGCTGGTGATTTAGAAGTGTATTTCAAATGATCACGTAAACAAGTATACAAAATAATTGAAAATAAGATATTTTATATGACATAATCGTATGTTACCCTGCGATAGATTGCACAAAAGATAATTTGTTATAATATATTTAAACTGGATTCTAAAAACATTCTCAAAGCTTTTTCATTAAACGTAGCATAGCATATCATCACATTTTGAGAATATAGCGTGGACGTTAATCATGTCAAGTTGACTGCTGTTAGGGGGGTGAAACTTGACTCCACATTACAGATTCACTGAGCCATATTACTACTACACCGAGATACTACATGGGATAGTATGGTGGATGAGATACGATCTATGGGACTACTGAAGTATAACTGTTACATTGAAGCCCAATATTTCAATAAACCTGTAATGTGACCCTTATCCTGGGATAGCCCTTAATTATTTTTTTTTAATTCAAATCCAATAAAACATTTTTCTAAGAAACTATTTCACACCTTAATAAAAGAAACATATAGAGTAGCCCTAAATGATACTTCAATAATGATAAAAAAAAATACAGAACAAAAAACAATATAATCATGGTCTCTTTAATGGCAGATTTGTTGCGAGAGATGGAGATGGTCGGCAAGTCAACCATTTACAAGAAAAAATAAAAATAGGTACTAATACAAAATAAGAGACAGACAATAAATGGCAATAAATTTTTCAAAATTTGTTGGAAGCACTTACTAATTCCTTTTTTCTCTAAAGAGTCTTTACATCAGGTATTACAATAATTTTATAATCTGATAAATCTAATATTGATAATAATGATAGGAGTACCTAATCATAAAAGCTATTGTGTGTCACTGGAGGTCACGATATCTATCCCATATATTTTTATATTTTCGTGTTAAATAATTATCCAAGATAACGTGTTATTGGTTTTGAAAGGCAAAGTAACAATCTCAAGATGAGAATCCCCCTAAGACTTTATTGAAATATCAGGTCTCAGTATAGTACCTATGAACGAAGTAACTACCACCTACTGTGATACAGTGATGAAAATATTTCTTAATACATTTTTTGGTAAACAAACTTCATTCTATGTCTTACGTAAGTATTGTATGACAAACGTTTAATAAATAGTAATTAATATTTTTTGCTCGTTTATTTATTTTTATGACAACATTTATCTTTATTTTTCAGGTATTTATTAAAGAATAAAAATAAAACAAAACATCCTATATTATCAATCTAATATCTTTCTTTTGCTGTTAACGTTTTTCTCATAAAAAAATAACCATATTATTTTATTACGTATATATGAATGATTGTACGATCTATTTCTCGTCCGAAATTTATGTGGAAAACCAACATGCATTCCATGATAAAAGATCATATTGTTATGATGTTATGCCGGAGAGAATGTAAGGTGAAGGTTTTACTCCATTTCACTGCGTACAGTCGGGTAAAGATTTGGCACATGCCTTTGCACATTATGGTACGAGACTGGGCCCATCGCCAGAAAATGCAGTTTGTATTCGTCGAAAAGATCTTATGTTTCAATATTGGTACGCGAATCTCATCAAGACTATCTCACATAATAATATAAATTATAATAAAACAATTCGCATTTCGTAGACTGATCCTTTTCCATCACATTCCCAAATCTTATATATATTGTGATTTTAAAAATATTCCAAATAGGTATCTCAAATGTTTTAAAACAATTAAAAATGTAGATAACGTTTTTAATTTCAGCATTTTCAAATTTGCATACAATCCATTCTCTTTTTCACAATATTCTATTTTGCATAAATAAACAAACTTCCATTACACAACGTCTGCACTTCTATCAAGATAATCAGACATGGAACGGCTGTAAACGAAGAGCGATTCGTGATATTATCGTGATCGATGTTTTGTATGAATGAAAATTTCAAAGCAATGCCTTAAATTTAATTGTTTACAGTTGGCTATTCTACGCAATCTTATTTTCAGTCCCTTATTCATTACGTAATACATCTTTCTTATGACAGAGATATTAAAAAGTTGGAAAGGGTTACACTTTATGGTGTTTTCACGAAGAACATCAAAATAATGAAATGTAAATATTTCTTGATGTAAAATGGTGTATTCATCTTTGTTTATGGTGTTGAATAAATCAATATGTTATCAATTAAAAGTTATAAATCATCACCATCTCTCTATTCATACCAAGATTCAATATACCGATATTTTTTACAAAAGATTTAGTTTGCAATAAATAGTTTATATTCGTAAGAGATTATGTAACTTTCATTATAATTCACCTAAAGAAATACATTAAGCATTTCTATATATCATTTTAATGAATATGTTTAAACATATTCTCTCAAAGATAAGTAAAACTTCGGCTACATAATCTTTCAGTTCTGATTTAAGAACTTTGTTTTTATCTGGAATCATGAAATCAAAGTCTGTCTTTTGAAAACTTACAAAGAAGTAATAATACATAATACTTTTGAGAAATAGAAACACATTGTAAAAGTAAATATAATAATAATAATAACATTAAATGAAATTAGGTCATCCGATGGCCAGTCTACGAACACATAACTTACATTGCAAAATACACATTACTCTTTTAAGACATAAACATTTTAAAATATTGAATTTTGTTACTCTACAACATTGTGTCACAATAATAACGTTACGTAAGATGTAAACATATTGTATAAAATTCATACACTTTTGTTTACGTATATCTATGTTTAACTTATTTTCTTGGCAATCGAATCGGCAAAAACAGGATAACCAACAATTCAATAGTGTTATTTGTTATTGCTGATGGCATTGCCATGATTATCTATAATGATTGTACTTTTTTACTTATATCATAGCTCACTTACAGCTTTATACATGCAGGTATAGAATTGTTAATATTGCTTGCAGGAAATTGACAAACTATAGGTATTTACACGATATAGGGCAAGCGTGGCAAATGTAGTGCGATGCCTATGGTAAAAACAATAATTAATTTGTGCTGTTGTTTTGCCCTATATGTTGCCTATGTCTATTCCAATTGCCACGGCAATCATCTTAGGGATAACGTAAAATATGATGCACATCTACGGTATGTATGTAGTTGTGTCTAATATTGTTGAAATATAAAACAATACCTAATAATATGTGGATACTTTACTATTTTCTGGTGCTTTTATAATACCAAGTATGAAACGGCACTTTTATGACGTCGTAAAGTATGAATACACGTACACATCATACTCTTCTTGCACGTTATATTATAACTATCGTCATTTTTACAATGTTAAAAAGTAATGACCCTTTTTCTGTTTACCCACTTTGGCGGTTGGATACAGACCATTATTATCAACACTGCTATAACGTGAATATGGGCTATACCTATCATTAAATACTATTATTGTATCTAATATTGAATTTATACAATTTAGTTACAAAATATATCAGCGACTAATTCCAATATTTACTTCAAACTATAATTAGTTTATATAATTTAAAAAATTGACATGCTTTCACAATATCGAAAATTTATTCGTTTTAAACTCCACGAGTATTTATTAATTTATTTAATAAACAGCTTTCCTTTTAGAAAGTATAAAAAAATATTAAAACATTTCACATTGGCTTACAAACTATACAAATAATAACTTAATAATATAAGGTATTTTGCAATAAAACAGTACATAGCATAATAAGTATATAAAAATTCATAGATTTTCAATTAATGTCACTATAGATTTTAAATGTTTTTTTTCTACAGCTTGAAAGTAATAATTTTCTTGAACGAAAGACTTCTAAGGGTTTCTTAAGTTTCCTACCACCACAATATTTTTACACCATGTTTAAAACAACTTCCGCTGGAACGATGCAATAATTCCATATTGTTTCTATTATAATTGTTTAGACTGTGAAAATGTGTTACGAAATAATTTTCAGAAAAGTTGTAAAAGCTTTTGTTAAGCCAAATAAGGCATCGCGACGCTGGCGCTGGCGTCAGTAAAACGCTTACATAGAAAATAATAAGTAAATAAGTGTTGTATAAGTATAGAAGTTAAACAATATTTTTTCTCAGTTTCTGCCATTATAAAAGTTGACTTAATATCTTAGTAAGCAGTTAATTTAACTCAAAAATAAATGTTTTCTTCTACTATATTGATTTCTAAGATTGACAATGCACTTGAAAGACGAAAGACATCTCTCTCGATAAAAATTAATACAGTAGTAGGAAACATAAGTTTTTGATTACATTAGGGATTTTTTTTATTACCTTAACGACACAACGAATAGGTATCAAAAATATATATGTATTTTTGCAGAAAATTGAATTCCCATCATAATATTTACAACGAATAAAAGTAAACAAAGTCTTTATTTATCCAACGTACAATTCAGTCTTCTCATAATATAGATATTTGATTATATAATAACTGGAGATCTAAAGCGCTATTTCCTTCAATATCTTACTTTGTAAAGTTTAGCACAAAGAGTCGTAACAGTGACCTACTTAATAACCGTGACTTCTTACTTCTTCTTTGCATCGATAGTAACAATACCCTTATCTTCTGTGTGGTCAGCGCTAGTGGCCAATCTACTGAAATGTAAATTTCGAATTCGAATTATTTTGGTCAGAAGATTTTATTCAGATATGATTTCAGTTTTAGCGTTTTTTTTTTTAATATGTACCTATAAGTAAACAACAACATCCATATGTCTGAAGTTCATATGACTATGTCTGATATTTCTAAGTTATTTGAGCGATCTTGGATGAATGCATTGTGTAATTTAACTTTAATATATTAGGTCATATTTTTTTATCTGTTTCAATAATATAAGAATTTAGAGTTACGAGAATAAGTTCAAAAAAGTGATGATAAAATCAAAATTTCCATCTTTTGATTCAAATTGGGTAAAAAGGAAAAATAAATTTATCACCTCTATCCTAAAAATTCGCTACCAATTGTAATATTGGTCTTCTTGTTTAAGAATATAACAAATCTTAACAATATATTTGGATTAATTTAAGGTTTGGCCAAAACCAAAATCCGCTTTCGGTAACGGTATGAAATTCAGCTTTGGTCCAACTAACCAGTACATGTACCATGGCATCAGTATGTCCGTTCATTGTGCTACGTGCCACCAGTGCAAAAACACAATATTTATGTTAGTATCGCATCTTCATTTCGAACTTGCATTTCACAAACATTAGTACACTTCTGTTGAAACGTCAATGTGAAACCGCATTTGCACCGATAGTTTTATATTAGTGTCTAACTGTCTCAGATTGAGTTGAGAAACGAATCTAAAACTTATTCTGAATTACAATTAGATTTCTGTATCAATTCAATCAAGTATTTTTTACTGCTGTGATTATAATCTAACAAAGCATAGTAATATTGTAAATAATAATATCCGTTCTATTCAATGATGTTAGCCGGTGTGGCGTGGAGGTGACTGCCTTGCCTTTGAGTCACGCTGAACCGGGTTCGATTCTCAGTCAGGGTAAAATGAAGAATGTCATTTTTCTAATTGTTCTGAGTCTGGGTGTTACATGTACATATAAGTGTGTTTAGTGCATTGTAAATGTATCCTCGTGTTAGTACCTTTAATACAAGATGTTAAAACATGTAAGTGCCACCTTAATAATTGACTATGATAGAATTTTTTGTTTATGGTCAACTTTCTGTGGACATCTATATAAGTCATTGTGATCTATGTATCGATCTCTCTGTCACTTCAAACTTCTGTAAATAAACTTCGTTCTCTCCGATTCTACGTGTGTTTTTAACTAAAATCCCCGATCACATTTCCCGAGATAGAAGCTGGCCTAATTCAACACAAGATTTATATTGAAACTCGTTCTGTGTGAATTGTCTATTGTATTGTTAACACTGTTATATAATGATGACGTGCAAAAAGAATAAGTAAAGAAATAAAAATATACATAATATTATGACATGTCTAAAAACGACATAATGACAGATATATATATATATATATATATATATATATATATATATATATATATATATATATATATATATATACGAAATAACTACGACACTGTGTTCGTGTATTTTAGATATGGTTAGTTAATTCAATAATATTATTAAGAATAACATGTTAATGCTGACTGTGTCATCATGGTATTAACGTTTACCAATATTTTCTATATTCTCCATTCCTTCTTCTATCAACCCACACTTTATCTTTACCCATTGGGAGAAAATCTTAATAGTTGACAATTTTACTGAGTTAAACTACAGAATCAGAATATTTATGTCAGGAGCTGTGAAATTTTTATAGCTTGAATATAAATGCTTCACAATGTAATGCGTTTTATTGTTTAAGTATAAATACATTTACACTAATCTGGTCGTTAATTCAACCCGTTGAGGATTAAGCTTACTCCCTAATGGATGTTCGTTAAAGTGTTGTGTTGTAGCATCTTTACTAGATAGAATCGCTTACATTCGTATATTATTTCCCACATATATTTTATAAGTGAATTGGAAAAATCAATACAATGGCTTTAGATACCCGCTATGTGGTTAAATATTTATAATGTAATAACAAATTTCTTTCTTTCTTATCTTTCGACTAGGTTGTCGTAGTTAAAAATATCATGACAGAAATAAATTAGAGAATTTCCGTAATAAGTTTCCATAGTTGCAAGTTTACTTTAAATAAAACCGCCAATTTATAATGAACCGTATTTTGACTCTTGTTTAATCGCTTGGTTGACCATCTGCAACCAACTTCACTCTTCTCCGGCCTCGCAAGCTCGCTGGCGTGTTTCACGTCAGCGAGCTCCAAAAAATAATAAAACTTTTGTGTTAATAAAGTGTTCAAAAGATAATTGAAACCCGTTGCAATCTAAATAATAAGCAGTGACAAAATAAACTTGTAAATTGAATAATTTAAGTAGAGGCTGTTGTGTAGTTAATAAGTTAATTGTGAAAATGTAAATAACTTGTGTGTGTGTGTCTGAACCAGACATTGTAAAACTAAACTATCAATAAATGTTCTTCGTTTAACTTAACTGTTTGTTTTTAATTTGTGAAACCAATCTATGCAACTCTACGATTATCCCTGAATTGAGACTCAAGCTCTGCAGACTGATTTAGCTGGACAATGTATGGAAAAGTGGACTTGAGTCGAAGAAAGAATTGGAGGGAAATTAGAGGGAGGAAAAGATGTTAAATATAAATATATGGGAAACAGTAGTACTAGGTATTTATGAAAAACTTTTCGAATTTGTGATAGAAGTGATAAAAGAGCGATGAGGCATACCACGATTTTTTAATATTTTACCCTCTGCTCGAGTAATCAACATAAGGGATGTCTCGTATGTTGATTACACAGAGCAAATACAAATAAAAAAAACGCCTGATGTTATAAAAAATATACTTATTGAAATTAGATCCGCTATTTTTCATGACTAAGCTTTGAATTTTTGAATTACGAATTTTCTGTTCATACAACATTCCTTACTCGAAAAAATCACTCTTGAAATTAAAACAAGGCATGCCGTTATGAGGATTGGAACGGTTTATTGAAATAGAGGCTCTTCCTCCTAGAAAGATCTTTACATATATTTTTTAAGCTCTATATGATTCGCTCCATTATAATTGCGTTATTCATGATTTAAATTAATAAAAGATTTACGTTTTGTGATTTTATATTTTTTCTATCATCCGATATTCTTTGTAATATACCTACTTTTTTACCTAACTGATACATTCTACATAATATACTTTCCTTCTATTTTGGAGAAAGATATTAATTTTTCACATGAATATAACTACAACGAATATAATCGGATAATACCAAAGATTGTGAATAATTGCTTGTCATTATATTTCGTAATAAATCCAAGTCAATGTAACAATAAATGTCTTATTCGGGAGATATTATTTATTTTATATCTTTGCAAACAAAGGCATATTAAGGCATAACATTTATTGTGGCAGTAAATATTCGATTGATTCGAACTACACATATTATGTAACTATTATCTAACATAATTATTCGACGGAACACCTAACACTCTCGTCTCGACCCTGCAAACTATACATTTCTTGTTACTAAACCATACCTATCATATTATAAAAAAAATTATAGATGTGAAAATTCAAGTTTGTATGAAATACCAAAAAAACATTTCGAATGTTTTGTACACTATGGATAAATCTAACCAACAATTTGGAAGTATTGAGAAGAACATATCATCCTATTTTGCATGGGAATTGATATGAAATCCTTCTGTTCATATTGGTGGGAATGAAATTTTCCACTAGCATTGATGGGAAAAATTGATAAACGATGTGGTCGTAGTAGAAAAAATCCCTCTTACGGCTATGCAATGTTAACAAGCGAACTTTAGTATATGTGGAAGAAACTCTTTAACTGCATCGGAACAAGACAGCCTTTGCATGAATAATCTTCACTGTTGAAGAAAGCTGATACGTCACAAAAAAAATAAGTAGAATAACTTTATATGTAATTATGGAAAATGTTAATTTTATTACTGAAAACTCAAAAATTACAACGACCTTCCAATCTTTCAGATAAAATTCTCGACATACAATGAACAAACTTAGAATATCCTGTTCTGAATCAATAATTTTAAATTCACTATACTTCACAATGTCCACAGCACATGTATGTTTTTTATTGTTTTATTCACACAATGTTAAAAAAAAAACGCGATCGATTTCTATGCCATCTACAAGCGAAATGATACAAATACGATATGTTAAGAATATCAAGGAATAGATGAAATATTGGTGGAAAAAGTGAGGAATCATTAAATATTAGAAGGAGATACAGGGATAATAAAGATATTCAGTAAAGGAGATTTCGTATTCTAAATAGTCTTTTAGTTTTAACTAGGTTAGCACACCTGTCCTGAATATCTTATTTTTATGTTTGTATGGAGAGCTTGCATGTTTATTATATGCAGCTGGTCTGGTGGCTACCCCACTTGTGGAATATACCGAGATAGTAAAGTAGTAGTAGTAGTAATATTTCCTTGAAAAATGAGTAAAAGTACGTATTTCACCCCATAAAACCTTAATTCAATAATAAATTTAATTCTTATATCTTTCATTAGTGAAGTTGTATCATGAAAATTACACTGAACATTCGCTTGACTATTACTAGTACTTGTAAAATGGTATCTTTATTTTGATTAAAACTAATTCTGTTCTAGTACTGAACAACGAAGCAGTTTCCGCAATTCCTTTTTAGTATAAGTAGTGGTAATATCTGGACTTTAAAGTGATTATTACGGTGACAACGAGGCTTTTCTCAATAATCATTCTCGCCTCGGTTATAATATTATTAATATTATTATGATTAAGAGTTTAGACAGACAACGCCTAGTATTAAACAAATAGTAACGATAAATTCCTACTTGAATATTTCATACATGAAATTCAATAGAAGATGTCATTCAACCTATTATTATTAAACTCTTACTAGTCTTTAACTCCGCTTTGCACGGAGAATAGAAACCATAGTTATCTATCAAATAAGCTTAAAATCAAACTCTGTGTTTTCAGTTGTCCTATAGACAGCAGGTGTTCGTACCACTACATGAATATATACATAAAGCCACAATCCATTGGATTGGTCTGCAACGAGTTTCAATTTTCTTCTCCATTCCTCCCTTTTTCCTGCCAGTCTCTTTAATTCAACGCGTCACAGTTCATGTTCCTTTTCACTTAGTCCGCATAGTTGTCTCTAGGTCGGCCTCTACCATTTCTGCCTTCGGTCTTGCCTAAAGTTTTATCTTCAATTCAGCGATGAAGTATGAACTACATTTTATATGTACGTAAATGACCAAAATGCACATAACATGAAGTTAGCCCGCTGGCTACCTCTCTCTTGTGGGAGACGCCGTGGTAGTATAACAAGCACACCTATGACTTATTTCAATTAAGTTGTCCCATCTCATATAGAAAAGAAAATAATAAAAATGGGTGCCGGCAGAAGGAAAACTTTGAAGCATAAAATGTTCTCAACTGAACAGGTGTAAAAGATATTTACGGTATTTTAATGAATAAAGAGATATTTGCTTAAATGGTCACAAACTTGAGGACTCGAGAAAAATAAGAATACAAACATCGAAATGTTTTTATCACAGCATTTCTCATAAGCCAACAAGAGGTACCAGCGGACCGATTGCATGTAATGAACATATAGGCATCTCTCTCTCTTTCTGTACCATTTAAGTGGCATCTTAGAATACAAACTACGTGTATACGTTTGTCTCTTTGAAATACTCAAATATTTATCTGGAATATTCGATACAAGTTGTTCTACGCTTTTGTATGGTTGAGTCCTGAAATTATTATCAATGAGTACCTACTTACTAGAGAATAAACAATATTGCTTTTACCATTTCAACCAAGAACTTTGGCCTTAAATAGACGTTAGTTACTTGTTATGTAAATTAACAATTTCGTTAAGTGTTTGGCTTTAGGAGTATTCCAGTATTTTAAGAATTGAAATAATATTGTTTAAAAGGAAATTTTCATTTGCCAGACGCTTTCGAGATGTTTATAAAAAAAAACATACTCACACTTGAGTCAAGCGCACCCTTCTCATAACGCTTTTATTATGAACTTAAAAAAATTATAATTAGTCCACCTACGCATACATAATTTCGTCAAAAAAATACCTGATGGCTTACATTATTGTCATCAATATCACCATCATATGGTTTGTAAATATGTCACCCCTTTGACATGAAATGTATTTACTACAACTTCTCCATACAAATCTATTAGTATACGAATTAATTATTGGAATTCATATTTTTTTCAGTCAATCAAGTTTGTATATGTTTACCTTACTATTTAAACATATTATGTAGAGTAAGAATGTATTTATTTGCAACAGCCAAAAACCTGCATTCCAATGCATTATGATCAGAAAAAAAATATTTGTAAAAGAATACTTATACGATTTATTATCACAGTACCTGGTACGCTGATAGCTAAGTAAAGTGGAGATAATGATGTACAAGTATCTTGTACAAGTGTACCTATGCATGCACAATAAAGCGTGCATTCTCATGTGAGATTCCGTTTCTGAGAAGATTGTTCCTGAGGGAAGTCATTTCCAGAACATGATATTATTACCTCCCTGTCTCTGAGATCCTGTTCATTGTATTCACACACACTCTCTGCAGTACATAATAGATACATACTGCATACAAAACTGTCACCATGTTATGTATAAGAGGACATTCACTCAAACGTGAGAGATGCATATAGTTAACATTTCATCAATATCAAGAAGGCCAACCTTACCGATTTCTTATTCTGTAATATAAAAAAAATATTTACAATATTTTCTAAGTAGGTTGTTTGGTTTCATCTGAAGACTCAAAAAAAAAAAAAAAAAAAAAAAAAAAAAAAAAAAAAAAAAAAAAAAAAAAAAAAAAAAAAAAAAAAAACAAAACTGTGGTGGTGGGTTGGTTGTTGATGCTTCCAGTAAAACTATATAGAGTCTTCAATTATTTATTTGTCACACAGGTTATAATATGTACAATGCAGGATAGTTGATTGCAAGTATAGTTGATTTGAAATACGATTGTAAAAGAGAGAGAAATGTAAAAGACAACTGCTTATATTAGCAACAAACAAAGATAATGTTTCCTACACTACAAAAACGAAAACCTTAATAAGCTGACAAAACTTCGCCATATTATAATATTATTTTGTTCTACAATTTAGCCAATTTTCGCCACTTATGTCGCTATATTCTCAAACCTGTCACACTGAACTATAAATATAAGGTAATGCTGTAATTGGTGGAATCAAGTTGTTAGCGCCACACGGCGGCAAACATCCTAACTATTTTGCATTGGCGTGAAATTTAAACCCCTGATTTGAAATCTGAACATACCGCCCCCTAAAAACGTGTTTTTACAAATAAATAAACGTTTTTATAACATGAGTTTGAAAATTTAATTATCTACTATAAATGTCTTGGTACCTGTGTAAATGTCGTGCGTAAAATTGAGATAGTGGACTGTAACAAACATTGAAAAAACATGACGTGAAAAACAAAACATTTTCTGACAACTAAACCCCTTGTACTACATGAATGAAAATTTTGTCAGCCAAGAAAGAAAGAAAGAAAGAAACATAAAACCTATGTAAAACAAACAGATGATCTAAAAATATTTTTAAATATTTGAAAAACATGATGAGCAAACAAAATACAACACTTCTTGAAATATTGTTCCTCTGATAAACACAAGTAAATAAAGCAAAACATTTCTTGAGATTTTCATCCCTTTGATGAACATGATAAGTAAACAAAGTATAACATTTATTGAGATATTGTTCCTCTGATAAACATGATGAGTAAAAAAGTATAACATTTCTTGAGATCATCATCCCTTTGATGAACATGATAAGTGAACAAAGTATAACATTTACTGAGACATCTTAGAAATTTTGTAAATTGATTCACCATCTTGAAGTAAAATTAATTTTCCTCGATTTATTGCATAGAATTCTCTTCAATCGGTAATACAGCCAAATTGACGACACTGCGTTTGAAGATACCTCTTGTAGTCTTAACGGAGACTACTCGGACGAGCCCATCTCTCCCTGGATGTAGTTCCGTTACTCGTCCAAGTTTCCACGCCATAGGTGGAAGATTTTCTTCTTTAATCAGCACCAAGTCTCCTAGCTGTAACTGCCTCTCGGCCCCCTTATGCCATTTGCTCCGACGTTGCAGCTCGTGAAAGTACTCAGCATTCCATCGTACCCAGAAAGATTGAAAAATCATCATTAGTTTTTGATAATGATTAAGCCTATTGTTAGGAATTTCCAAAACACTACGTTCTGGAAGAGCAGACAAGCTTTCTCCAATCAGGAAGTGAGCAGGAGTTAAAGCGTTTTGGTAATTTGAGTCAGAGGAGAGTGGAGTGTGGAGTTGACGCAAGGTTGAACTTGCAATAGAATGGTGTACATACTAACAAAATCTAGCAATCGACAATGCAGTGCCTTTAAGTGAGTATTTCAAATATACAAGAAAACATAACATGAATTTAAATTGAATGAACATGAGTGAAAGCTTTTGAATTTCACTGCTTGATCCAGCAAAGTTTGCTACATTGTCCTAGTAAACCTAAAAGTTTACATTGTCCTAAAATGAATATTGAAAATAAATCGAAATGCTTCCCTAGAAAGTGAAAGATGTTATCCCCTGCAATGAAAACAAATTAACATACCTACCTGAGCACATATCAATTTATTTTATGAGTTATATTTGTACCTGAAACATAAATACATTGGTTAAAAAACATTCTTGATAATTAGGCACAAATCAATAACTCCTTGAGGGTTGCAAACTCTTGTGCATTCATGATTAGAACATTGTGTGCATTTCAGTTACATTCTGTTCTTCTTTAAAACGTGGTTTTCTACCGCTTGCTTTGAGTAAGCAGCGTATCAAATATGCTGCGACTCTTTGTAATTTATTAAATTGAATGAACATGAGTGAAAGCTTTTGAATTTCACTGCTTGATCCAGCAAAGTTTGCTACATTGTCCTAGTAAACCTAAAAGTTTACATTGTCCTAAAATGAATATTGAAAATAAATCGAAATGCTTCCCTAGAAAGTGAAAGATGTTATCCCCTGCAATGAAAACAAATTAACATACCTACCTGAGCACATATCAATTTATTTTATGAGTTATATTTGTACCTGAAACATAAATACATTGGTTAAAAAACATTCTTGATAATTAGGCACAAATCAATAACTCCTTGAGGGTTGCAAACTCTTGTGCATTCATGATTAGAACATTGTGTGCATTTCAGTTACATTCTGTTCTTCTTTAAAACGTGGTTTTCTACCGCTTGCTTTGAGTAAGCAGCGTATCAAATATGCTGCGACTCTTTGTAATTTATTAAAAGATGAATACCAAATAAATGTCTCCCAATCTTCCCTTTGAGTGACAACTACTAAAGTTGTCTGTATCTTGTAATGTGTCCATAATGTTGTGATTGTATCTTGCATTCTTGAAAATGTTCCTATAATCAATCTTGTTAACAATAATGCACCACACAATTCTATACTAGTTGATGACAATTGTTTAATAGGTGCAACTTTATATTTTGCACATATTAAATTACATTCGTATCTTCCAAATCTACTATAAGATCTCAAATATATGGAACAGCCATAAGCTTTCTGCGAGGCGTCTGAAGAACTTATTAATTGAATATGAATTGAAATTTCACATTTGATATTTCTACGTATTTTAAAATCATTGATTGTCAATAAATCAGCCTTGTAATTATTCCATTTTTGTAATAGATTTTCTTGAAGAAGTTCATCCCATGCCATTCCTTGCTGCCATAATTCTTGCATAAGAATTTTTGCTCTAATTACTATTGGTCCCAATAAACCAAGAGGATCAAAAGTTTTTGAAATGTCTGACAATACCATTCTTTTGGTAGCCGCTTGGTTATCATGTAAAATTTCTACCCTGTAAGAAAGACAATCTTCCCTGCTATCCCAATAAAGTCCTAAGATTTTAGATGTATCTTTGTCTTCAACAAATAATGACTTTTCACTAGATAATATATCATCGGACATACCTGACACATTTGATTTCCATTTTGTAAGATGAAAACCTCCTGATTGAAGTATAGTGGTTAATTCCTGTTTCAATTGTGAACATTCCTGTTTCAATTGTGAACATTCCTGCAAGTTTTCACCTCCTGTTAACAGATCGTCCATGTAGAAATCCTCTGCTATAACTTCACATGGTCTTGGATATTTATCTTTGAACTCCATACTTAATTGTTTTAGACATCTTGTGGCCATAAATGAAGAAGGTGTTAATCCATACGTTACTGTATTTAACTGAAAATGAGATAATTGTTTGTCATCTGAATCCCTCCATACAATCCTCTGAAATCTTTTATCCTCGGAATGAATTTCCACCTGTCTGTACATCTTTTCTATGTCGGCAGTAATCACGAATGAGTGTTTCCTGAAATTTACTAGCAAGGTAAATAAATCATTTTGTATTAAAGGACCTGTCATGAGTGTATCGTTTAAAGAAACACCTGAACTTGTTTTTGCAGATCCATCAAAGACAACTCTTATTTTGTCCCCCTTGAATACTGCATGATGTGGGAGATAACATATATCATGTTGATCTGATGGTTCACATGGTGACATGTGACCTAATGTTTCATATTCTTTCATAAAATTAACATATTGGGTTTTTAGATTTGTATCATTGGCAAAGCGCCTTTCCATACTTAACATACGCCTGCTTGCAACTTGTAAAGAGTCACCTAACTCTTTATGCTTCGGTTTGAATGGTAGTCTGGCTACAAACCGACCTGTATCACTTCTTTGATGGGTTGAAACGAAATGTGTTTCACATAAAATCTCCTCTTGAGATTGAATTGGTAAAGAAAGAATTTCCTCTATTTTCCAAAACCTTTCTATGTCTTTATGCAATTGATTTAATGAAACATAACAATGTAAGACTTGCCTGGAATTTTTGACTTGCCTGTCTTGTAATACCTGTCCAGCGATGATCCAACCTAGCAACGTCTGCTGTATCACTGGTTGTGAAGGTTCCGTTTGAAGTCTTTCTGCTTGTAAAATTTCCCAAAAAACTTGTGCTCCTAGAAGCATGTCCACTGGAGCGCTCTTATGAAAATCGGGATCAGCCAACCTTAGTCCATGAGGTAGTTTCACATATTTTTTGTCAAAAGTTTGCTGTGGTAGTGGCTGCGTGATCTTTGGTAACACCAAACATGACAGTTTGCGTGTGTAACTTGAGTGTAGAGATTGGATCTCCACATCGGCTCCTTTGCTTATTTTCGTAACCTGGTTATGGATTCCTGCTACTGGAATCGCTGCATCGTATTGTGAAATACCCAACCTAGAACATAAGGATTTCGTCATAAAATTAGATTGAGCACCACAATCTAAAAGTGCGCGCACCTTGTGTGACACGCCATTATGTGTGATACCTACTATCACTGTAGACAACAATATTTGACTACCACCTTGTGACATGTGGGTAGTGATGGTAGCATCTTGTTCATGTAGTATTGTTGTCACATTTTCTTGAATACCTACTTGAGGTTGCCTTGTAACATTTGATGTGTGTAACATTGTATGATGTCTTTTCCTACACATTCTGCATGTGTTTTTTGAACTACATTTGGAGGAATTGTGCCTTGTACCTAAACAATTAAAACAGAGTCTAAACCTTTTTGTTGTCTCATACCTCTGCTCCATAGTCTGGGCGTGAAACTGACCACATTGGTGCAGCCTGTGTTCCCCATTGCACAGCGGACATAAACTTGAAACATTGTTTCTAGAACCAGCATGGAGTGTGATCCTAGGGCTTGGTTTTCGCTGGTGTGTTAGACATGTTTCTAACACCCTTGCTCTTTCATTTAGACATAAAATCAACTCACCTAATGTGGGTAACTTTCCTGCGATCGAATAAGTCTCCCAATGTTGCTTGCTACTTACTGGAAGCTTGCTTGTTATAACATGAATTACTAATGCATCCCACTGCTTGGTAGGTAGTCCCATGCTTTGTAGAGCCCTCAGATGAAGCTGTACTTCATCTACTAATTTCCTTAACCCTGTGTGACTTTCATCCCTTAGTACTGCCATGTTGAGAAGACTGTGAAGGTGCTTATCTGAAATTATACGTACATTATGATACCTTGAATTAAGTATTTCCCATGCTACACTGTAATTGTCTCCTGAAACTTCCAGCGAAGAAATTAACTGCAATGCTTCTCCCTTTAGACTTGAGAGAAGATAATGGAACTTTTGAAGATTATTTAATGATGGATTACTATCCACCAATGAACTGAAGGTGTCTCTGAAGTGAAGCCAGTTTTTGTAATCTCCACAGAAATTCGGTACCTCTAAAGGCCTCAATTTTACTTCTGAAATAACTGTAGGAATTTGTTTCATAATCGATCTCGCTTTTCCCACTGTTTTGTAGAATAAAACTTCGAATTGTTCCCTATATTCAGCCTCAATTTCACTATATTCTTCTATTTCCTGCTGGATTGTCTCAAACTTGTCTAAAATAGCTTCTATTCTAGATATTCTCACTTCTAGTTCGCACATATCGATTGATTTGCTATTGAGGTAGTCTTGAAAACGTGTCAATTGTCCTTTAAGAGCACCTCTTTTAGAAATAAGCATCTTCACCCTCTCGTTCGGCATCTCGATTATTGATAAATATTGTTATATTTAATCCCAATGCAGCACCCTTTAACCAAACCAAACAAAGCACATGAATCAAACAAGAACAGAAAAACGTGTTTTTACATGTAACAATAATAATTATTCGACTTGATTTTATAACTGCCCTTAACCTCACTTAAATGCCGCAAAATCAATTGTATGAAATTACTAGCAAACCACAATGGAAGGATTATGATATTAATTGAAATAATAACACTTTGAAATGGATAATAAGGATGATTGGAAATTTAAACCTGTCCGTCTTTCCTTTACGATGTCTGGAATTCCTGTTCAAACTGGTATGTTCTTCCTTCTACGAATCCGGTTCGTGGTCCAAAACTTGTGGGTGGTTTGGTGCTTCCAATAAAACTATTTAGGGTCTTCAATTATTTATTTGTCACACAGGTTATAATATGTACAATGCAGGATAGTTGATTGCAAGTAGAGTTGATTTGAAATACGATTGTAAAAGAGAGAGAAATGTAAAAGACAACTGCTTATATTAGCAACAAACAAAGATAATGTTTCCTACACTACAAAAACGAAAACCTTAATAAGCTGACAAAACTTCGCCATATTATAATATTATTTTGTTCTACAATTTAGCCAATTTTCGCCACTTATGTCGCTATATTCTCAAACCTGTCACACTGAACTATAAATATAAGGTAATGCTGTAATTGGTGGAATCAAGTTGTTAGCGCCACACGGCGGCAAACATCCTAACTATTTTGCATTGGCGTGAAATTTAAACCCCTGATTTGAAATCTGAACATAGGTACTCGTATTAAAATAAATACTGTGGTTTTGATTAGATTACCTGGATAACTGAATGACTTCTGTGGTTTTAATTAGATTACTTGGATAATACGATGGTTTTAATTAGATTACCTGGATAACGGAATTCATCAAATGCATTTTTGCATTCCAATTTCATGCAAATTTCACATAAATTTTAAGAAAGGAAGAGAGGGGGTAAAAGGGAGAATAAAAGATAAGAAAAGCGACTTGGACAAAGACGCTACATTTTGAATGATAAAATTAACTTATTAACCGCCGTTTGAAAGCGTGAAAAGTGAGGAGCAATCTTATTCTGGAAGGCAGACTATTCCAACAGCGAGCACCGTGAACTGAAAGTGAGTGAGCAAAAAAGATTTTTAAAGAATTTCTGTGGAGTCTGCGTAATATAACATGTTACCTCCTCTTCTTAACATTTATATGTATCCATTTGGTTACTTGTGAGAGATGGTATAGGTAGATAGAATAGTAACTCTAAAATAATGTGTAATACAAAAAAATAAGACGAAGTATCTTTCTATTTTGAGAATCAATAAGAATTTTTTTCGTGACATTTTGAATCTTTTTAAAGGAGTAATCTACAGTGCACTTCTGTTACTTACTTGTATATAAATCGCGATTGTCATTGACGAATCAGTATTGTTTAGCTTTTCAATGACAACGGTTTTCTGAAATCGATCGCGATTTATATGGAATCAAGTAAAAGAAGTGCATTTATCTTCTGGTATGAAGGTGTACGTCCGTAGAAATGACAGGAGTATGTTCAGAAATTTTGAAGATAATTGCCACAGATGCAAGTGAAACGTTCGTTAAATCAAACAACACATTATAAAAAAATATAACATCGAATCACAGGAAATGCATTAAATTTCATTATGTTTCTTGAGCATCCCTTTCAGAATCACCTGTATGACAATATATGAAGTTTCCTCTATATGTTGTATTGAATGTATCTACTGTTGCATGCGTTTTATACATCACGTGTTATTCTGCATGTTCTGTTGTAACTAATAGCCGCTGTGGAGGAAGAAGATTCATATTATGATACATCGTGTCTTTTGTCCAATGAAACAATGCCTCTTTTGATTTCTGTCCACGGTAATAATTATACAAGCTGCTTTCTATAAAATTTATGGTATTCTATTTGCAGACGCAAAGTAACACGAGTAATTTTTATATACTTAACTAGATGCGCTGATTTTTTTGAACTAATAAAATATTTTGTATATTAATATGGGGATATAACGGTGCATATGATAACGTATCATCGAATTTCCATGGAAATGAAATATATTGTTTCGTTAAGGAACAAGATTTTTATTTCAATTTTTTGAAATGTTGAATAAAGGTTTCAATGTGTAGAATAATCATGAAAATAATTACTTTCATAATGATTCCTTTTAAAAAGAACAAAACAAATATGCAAAAAATCACCAATGTTTTATAACATGACATAATAAAATTGTCAAAAATATTACCACCATGTTTTGGCCAATTCAACTTTCTCTATATAATGCTATTTCTCAAGAATGCACCTAGTTAATTCAATCTGTAAGAGTTTGTATGTCAACATGATGTTTACTTCCCGCAGAACTTCCAGTAAAGAATAGTTCTCCCATTCGTTTCTCTATAAGTTTTTGAGTGTCCCATAAAAGGCAGTGTTCGTAAATCCTCACGCATAAGAAAATTAACACTTACATTTCAGCGATGAGGCATGCCACTCATCCTAAATGTCTTATTTAAATTATTGGCACAAAAGGGACAATTTTCATTTAATTACATGCAGTTAGTCGCTGACTACCCCTTGGCTACTTGTGGGATATGCCGTGATAATACATATGTTATGGTTGGGTGTCTGATCTTCCACTGGAGAGAATACAAGATATTTTGGGATTTGTTCCGTGATTTGTTTTGTGTGGGATGAGGTACGTGTGTTAATATGTGGTGTGGGATTTGTGATGTGTATGGTTGAGGGATATTTTTTTTTTTCTTATTTTATATGGAGAAATGGTTTGTTTGGGTATTATTTCATGTATGGACAGTTTACAGTGCAGTATTTTCTTGTTATGAATGTGATTGTGTATATTATGTAGGAGATGAATGCTTTTTGTAATTGTGTATATGTTTGTGAGATGTTTGCCCTAGAACAGGATATACTTAGTTGGGCAGCATCAATTAAAAAAATTAAATAAACTAAAAAAAATATAGTGGTAGAAGATGTTTATTTCCTGGGTGTTAAGTCTTGTTAAACTATATTATATAATCCCTCATATTGAAACAACTACTTATTTGTATACAAAGTATAAAGTAAATAATAGAAATGGAGTGAAATATACAAATAAACAAACTAATGGTAACAATAGTAAGCGTAATTTATAATTTGAATATGAACAAAGTTATAATTATATTACGAATTTATATCAGGAAATAATTATTTACCTTCAAAGACAAAGCCAAAACCAAATTCAATTAAGTATATGAAAAGTACTGACGAGTAGGTATGCCGCATTATATTATTTCTAAAACAAATGGAATTCAATAAGTGCGTGTAATTTAAATAGAAGATATATTTACTTACAGAAATACATTTGTGTGATAAATTTTTGAACAGACATGATATTTTAAAAATATTATTTTATCCTATAAAAAAATCACAATAACAATCTGCAAGGGAGTAAAAACTTCTTCATTCATATGATGATAGAAAAGTTCAAGTCCGTTGTGATCCTGGCAGAAGGCAAATCTTATATAAAAAACTGGAATGAAATAAATAATAGGCATAGAATAAATATTTGGATAAGTTGAAAGAGTGAACTTGCCTTCTGTATATTGATTGTATTTAATTTGAATCCATTTCTCTCTAAAATTATGTGTATTGTGATGTTGAAATATAAACAATATTTTCTATTGGGCATTTCAGTAACAAATAATAGTACCTATACATGTAACTAAAAACGATCTATGATCATACAAACGAATGTTTTTTTTACTATTTTAATATGTTTTTTACTATTTGTTTTTGTTTTTTATTTAAAGGCTTATATAGCCGTTCACTGTATAAATAAATAAATACCCTTTTTAATATTACGGTCATAGAGCAATATTATTAATACGAGTATGAATATTTATAATGCAAACAATAAGGAAGCCTAAACATTAAAACGAAAAATACATAGTGTAGCCATTGCATACTCTGATTTAGTTTTCATCCAAATCAACTGTGATTTTTATGTTGAAACCCTACAATATACTGTATTTCAAAACAATGCCATAAAGGTGCGGACACGTGCTAATATCAAAACGTTTTATACCTAGTAATAGATGTTATGCCATATTGAATTATGATTTGTTATGTGAAATAATACAAAGTGTAACTTTGTAATATAAATTTATGAAAATTTTGTAAATAAAGGTAAAAGACCGACCGTCGTCATATCAACGTAACGGAAAATGATTATGACGTTTGATTGAAATACTTACGGTTTTGACTTCAAGTCAGTCAGTTCCACTTATGGAAACGCCAACCAGCGCCTCTGTCACCGCATTTCATGAATAATACCTACAGAACATGAATTGGTGGTGACGATGGTGATGTGGAAATGATTAAGCACGCACGAACTATGTCAGTTATTATAAATAGTCTCGAATATATCGAACATTATTATTATATTTAATACAATAGCAAACACAATTAACCGAACGATGTATTACAATATTTAATTATAAGATTATATTTTGAAGTGTGTACTTAATTTAACAACAAGCCTTGACTCATGTACGTTCTACATATTTCGTCTAATATTATTTTTAACGGTGATCTACCCGAAGCGAGCATATTATGTAGTAATTTAAAAATAGGAATTTTAAAAATCGTTAACATTTCACATTTTTACCTGTTTTTGGTTTGTTTATACTATACAAACATATTATATAATTACAAAAAACCTACGAAAAAGCTTACTTATCGCATATGCGATTTGTTTCAGCCAACCCAGAAATAATAAAAATTAATATATTAAACAAAAAATGAAAAAATACATAAAATTATATAAGTAGTAAATTAAAATTATCTATAATAACAAAACAGTGTTTTATTCTTTCTCTTTCATTTTTTGACGCTCTTCTTGTAGGGTAAAAAACAACCCTCTTCACTTAGAGTGAATCTGCGCCAATCGGGTTGAAAAAGTGGTGTGTTAGGAAAGAAAGTAAATTAGGCTGTCAAAAGTCTCGTGGTAATATCTTATCTCGTTAGCTCTTAGATTTCTGAAAATTCATGAAAATGTAGCTGCGAATCCTTTGATATCACTTCTAAACAACTAGACACTTGCGCTATTCTTTTAAGACTAAGTGATTTTATTCAATCAATTTTATAACTGTGTAAAAAGGAAAAAAATACTTGTTTTTTTAACATGTCACGTTAGTTATTTTAATAATCAAATTACTTCAAAAATAATATTTAACATACGCATCATTATCAAAGCTTTAGTAAAAGCTTTGTTTCATTTTTATCTGTCGGAAAATGTATTTCAACAAATCGCAATGAGTACAGAGAAAATGTAGTGTTCACTTTTCTTACCTTCATTCTACCTTTAACATCTCTTCGTTTTATTCCCATGATGGTTTATTCTTTTTGAGTGCAAAATCCTTTTGCTTTGTAGACTATTTTCATAACGTCAAAGATACGTGACATTTCAAAAGTTGAAATATATTTATCTGAAAATATTATTCGATACTTCTTGGGATCTTTATAAAATTAACTATGTTTTAAAATTTCCATTATCGTATACATATTATGTTTTTCCGGTTTTTAAATAGAAAAATTATATTTCTCACAAGTAAGATAACCAGTGATATAAACTTTATTGATTGAACATAAAGTCATGTACCTTAATAAATACAGTCAGGATGGTTAATAATCTTTGGAACTTAATATTAAATCTTGATTCAATATTCACAAGACACTCACTGTAAAGCCTTTATGGGAAATAACATAAATTTCGGTATAGGCCTATTGAATTTATTAAAAACGTGTTTGTTTTTTTACTTCTTTTCGCAAGGATATAAATATTTCTAAGTTTTTTTTAATATCAGCATCCAAAACTGTTTCATTCTTCTTGTTTGCCAACCATTCTCAAAAAATTAAATTAAAATCTAAAATTAAAAATTTATAAGTAAAAACGTGAATGGACATATTGGACACATATATGGACATATTTTTTTACGTTTTTAATACCTACTTTTTACAAGACACTCCTGAACACAAGGAAATGATTGGGAGAGTAATTATTTGCTGGATACCCAATGTAAATTTCTGGCACCACACAAAAAAATCCTCCATCAAAAATCGGAGCATTTGGTACATCTCAGTTAATAATTATAGTTAAACACAACTTCTTTCTCTTTAAATGTTACATAAACAGATATCTAAGATTTAATTGGAAATGCTCCAAAATTATAGGCAATAATAATATTATTCCACTTCGTACTTCGGAATATCGTAAACAAAGATTTTGAATTTAAAATTAATACAAAACAAAACTAAAAGGATGATATATTATTTGACATTGGGAAGTATTATGCATGAACAACCTCGGGTCATGCATGCGAATTGTACAACTCATGTATGTCTAACGTAAATATATTTTTGCCTAATATGTACATTTTCTCGTTTACGTTGTTTGTATAATATTATATATTATGTGTTTTGTTTTCTGATTTGCATGGCTATAAAATAACAATACGATAAAAACACTTGACTTGTCATTAATATTTTTGTTATGTTTTTTCTACAGTATTTTTATTCACATCATTTTTATCTTCACACATTTATTATGAATATGTTTTTATTTATTTTTGCTTTTGTTTCATTCATTCTGTAATTTTTTATCATTTATCTCCTTATACAATGTCCATGTTGGGATAGGTATAGAGAACGGTATGCAAATAAGCGAACATTTCTGCGTAAAAGAACCTTTTATACAAAATTCATTCTATTTCGGGTGCTTTGCCTTGAACATAAATAACCCAGATGTACTTTTTCTAGATAGAACAATTTTTTTGTTACTCTTCTGTTTTTGTTATCGTTTTACTCCATTTGTAATTTAGTATGTTTCTTTTATCCATTAATTTGTCTTACGATCTATGAGTAAAATTTTCAACATTCTTTTTTCAAAAAAATCATTCTTTTGGGCATATAATATTTTGCGATGAGATAATATGTTGTAGTGAGCAGGCGACACTAAACTGGTATTGTTGTGGTCAGCTGGTGTGACGTCAGGAATCGAATTTTGATAACCTGCTAAGAATTATCACAATTCTAAATCATTCTAATTTTCGCTGCCCGGCTGACCACACATACTCTTAGATTTTCTTTGTATAACTTTTATTGTAACATTTACTGTCACACTCACTCTCTTACTCATATCACTTCACTGGTCTTATTCTCTCATATTACTCCAGTATCACCCATCCTGAATGTATTGACTTGTTTTTATATACTTTTATCTATATGTTTTTTCTATTGTTTTATTTTTATTTTTTTATTTTTTCGGGTTGGCTGGAAGAAATCGCATATGCAATAAGCCCGCCTTTTGGTAGTTTATTGGAACAAAAACATGTACACATTATAAATATTGATGCCAATAAAGCTTTATTTATTTATTTTTATTATTTTTATTGACATTTATTGAAACGGGGAAGACAACTTGCATGTTTGTTATGTGCAATTGTTTTGCTGGCAACTTCACTTATGGTAACTCCCATGATGGTATGTACTTGTATTATATATATAAAAAAAGAAAAATCGCAAAACTTCGCACATAATTATAATATAGTGTAATATTCTGATTTTAAAAGTCCGTTATAAACTATTCGATCCTTTAAGTTCCCTTTCTTTCTATCAGTTTTTTTTATTAGGTATCTGCTACACCCGTAATTATTCTTACCTCTGTTGTGATGGAAGGGAAGGAAGTTTTTCAAATTAACTTTTTTTGCGTAAACTTTTCTTGTCAAGAAAATGAGGTCATCGACAAACAACTGATTCCCTCTATTTATAGCATGTACAAATACATTATTGTATTAATATTTTAACCTGTTCATATTTATGAATGTTCTTTTGATTATATGCTATATTATTTACCAGACAAGTAATAGGAAAATCAATGTAAATTTACCACAATTTAGCGTGTTCTTGAAAAATAAAATATTTCTTCTCCATCGCCCAAACAGGTAATTTTAAAGCTTTGTAATGTGGTTATTTTTTTATACCAAGACGAGGAAGCGTTTCATGTCTGTATTATGTTTACCCTTTCAGCGAAACCGAGTTTTAAACTAGTGTTGACATAATTTCGTTAGAAGTTTGGAACAAATGTATTTTCAGACGAAGTTTCCAAAGAAATGGGCCGAGGCGTGTGAAATCCATCATTATTTTATATAGGTTTTGTAAGATGTTTTCATTTTCCCGGCGCCTATTTATTCAGAAACATGGGTCAATTTCCACAATGTTTTTGAATGACAGATTATTTCATATGAAAAATAACAATATCTATTTCAATTTTTTACCTTATGAAGCGATCTGAAATCAATCTTACTCACAAGGGTGTGTGTTGGAATGAAATAAAAGAATATTCAAGTCTATAAATACTTTCCCTTAAGATGCCTACAAGTATAGGCGAAAACGTTCGGTATTTAACCTAACATAGTGGAGATTAAACAACGCTCAATAATATATTTTCATATTTTATTTATTAAAATTAAAAATGGATTTCCACAGCGTGAACACAAAAACTCTTGAATTATTAAAAAAAAACTCTTGAATTATTGTAATTAGTCTCATTACAGCTATTAATACAATTTAATAGGTACTTATTTAGAAATCAAAATATTTAGGAACAAGTGTTTAACAGAGAAACACTGAAAGAAATTGCATGTACTAATAATAAACCAACTTTTCAGCAGTCTCTTGATAAATATAGTCTCTGATGCCAAAGTAGGATTGTTTATTTTGTTTATTATTATTATTTTCACGGCGATGATGATGATGATTACTATGTTGTTAGCATCAGCACTTAAAGAAAATATACATATGTCGTAGAAAACAGGATTTTGAAAAAGCTTTTAAATAACGCAAAGAACATTTTGGATTTGGTAGTTTATCAAGTATTTTAAAAATACAACCAATCTACACATTTTGATCCTATATACGATTTGACCATTTATATCTAATAAATTTATTATTTATTGTTAGTAAATTTATGAGGTCTCAAATCGAATCGTATTTCCAATATTTATGAAAAGGAAATGATAAATAATTTAGGAAGTACGCCACCGGCAGGAAAGCTGGGATAGAATGAGGATTACGATTATCTGATACTTGGGACATTCAGATGTATTAAATGTCTCGTTCAGGTCACAGAGACGTTATCGTTGATCGTAAAATACTGTCAGTCCATTGCGACATTAAAGTGTGTTTTAAAATTAAACTTTCACCGTAAACGAAGAACGAAGATAATTTTTAAGGAATCTTTTAAGCCTGGACAATCCTCTTTCACGATAAATTATTTTATTACACTGAAGAGTCTCATACTTTACCGACTATGATTATTTCAATAATACCTACAGCGTTAAGAATGTCAAGGGAAATTGTGACTCAATTGCGATAAAATGACTCTGAATGAAAGAGGTTTGTTTCCATCGTGAGCATTCAAGAAAAGCGTTACCTAATGGAAAGAAGAATAGAAAATTAATTTTATAAGTGACGATTTCATTCAGTTTGTCCAAACAAGAAGTAGAAAATGTCTACAAAGTGAATAAAATATTGTTGTCGTAATTATTATAGGTAATTTAAATATCTCGGCAGCATACTAACACAATCTCTTGACCCAGATGTAGAGATAAAATGCAGAATTGAGGCAGCAAGAGCTGCATTTAGTAAAATGAAACCACTCTTCTGCAATGATAGCATAAATTTGAAGCTCCGCCAAAGAATGGTCAAATGCTACGTGTGGTCTGTTTTATTGTATGGATGTGAAACATGGACCTTAAAGGTCAACTCAATGAACAGACTGGAAGCATTTGAAATGTGGCTCCATCGCAGAATGCTCAGAATTCCCTGGACAGACATGGTAACCAATACCGAAGTCCTGAGGTGAGCTAGAGCTGACAGGGAGATGTTGTCAACTATCAAGGTTCGGAAGGTTTCACATCTGGGTCATGTGCTGCGTACGGAGAAATACCACCTTCTCCAATTGATATTGAAGGGGAAAATTGAGGGACGCCGAGGACCCGGTAGGAGACAGATGTCCTGGCTGCGAAATATAAGGGAGTGGACCGGCATCCGAAGTGTGAAGGAGCTGTTCCGAGCGGCGCAGGACAGGGTCAAGTTCGCCGAAGTGATCGCCAACGTTGGCGAGACCCGACAGGACACTTAAAGAAGAAGAATAATAATTATAATGAAAATGAAACAGAGTATAATTTTCGTTATATAGCATAGTATATTTAAAATTAATTCTCACAATGTAATTAAAGATACCCGTCAATAATCAAGAACTTCTTGCTTGTGTACTTATATAGAACCAATTAATATCCAAAGATTTAACACCCTATGATCACTGGCTGATAATTTTATTTCCAGAGATTCGTGTCAATATGACATCTTCTCAAATTTCAGTTCCCCACACATCCTTTAACCTCTTTGAGGTGACACAGGGACTCTTTATGAGTTTGTCCTCCACTCACGTAGAAAAAAAAGATAATGGTAATATTACGTCCAAAATTTTTGTATAACTATCAACTATTAATTTTCTTTCTTTTGGACAAATTGAGATGTAATAAATATTGAAAAGATGATAAATAAATAATTGTAACAAGTTTTATAACTTTACGAAAAACCGTTTAATGTAAGCAATACAAATGTAACTTAATACAAAAAAAATCAATTAAAAATACCTATGAATCTTTAAAAGAAATATTCCAAGCTTGAAAACCGATAAAATTGACGTTTTAATTTTCTGTTTTATCTTTTTCTTATTAATCTACCTTTAAATATTTCATATCATTTCATCGGCCGTCGAATCATTCCGATCATAAAAATATATACGAGTACTTACTCATTTACGAGTAGGTACTTGGTACTTATAGATTCTTTGACAATCCAACTTTATTTCTATTATACCATCACGACATATTCCACAGTAGACCAGCTGAATATAATTAACATGCAAGTAGTCCTCCCCGTACCAACAAAAAAATGACATTCAAAATGGGTGGCAAACATCATCGTTGAACTTAAAATTTTTAGTGTCTATATCTTTTCGAAACCCTGCTTTTAACAGAACACTCATATTAACAATAGTAAATAAAATTGTTCGTTTTAAAATTACTGTCAATTTTATCACATCAGAAGTAGAGCAAATTTATCAAAACATAACTTCAAGCTTATCATCTTTCGTAATTAAAAACAATTTTATGATTACCATAAATAAAATAAACAACAAAAATCAAACGTTAGTTTATGTTTCTGTTGGAGAATATTAATCAAAGCAAGATACTGTTTCACTGATTTTAATTATAACTAATAATAATTTTAATTAATCATTATTGTAGAAAACGAAAATTAATTGTGCCATGAACATGGCAAGTATAAATAATTAATGAGTATGCTATGCTTTAGTACAAAATACGACTATTAAGGCACATCACGTCGTGCTATTTCTCAGTTTTTAACTAAAAATGTAACGGATACCTGATAACGGATATCCGGCAAGATCTTAATTCGGATCAGGATATTTTACAACGGTCGCAAACTTTCAAAATTTGAGCCATCTTATCATGATTTTTTTCTTGACTCTTAACGCAAGCAAACCTTTTAAGCTCACCACTTCATAAAATTAACAGGTTTAATAAATTCACAATTTTTAAAACTGTCGCATGTTTATTAATTCGATTTCAAGACTATAATAAAAATATTTAGAATTTTGATTGCAAGGCTATAATTGAAATATTAATTATTTCGATGCAATCTGAAGCTATTTTTGTATTACTTCGTAACGGGAAATTTATATTGAATACCTAGTATGAAATCGGAGGACTATAACTGTTGGATTTAACTTTAGGGAGAATTTTGTCGAGGGAGCCCTCCCTTATAAAAAATTAGCATGAAAAGTATAAATGACATATTAAGTGATGTTCTTGTAACATACATAGGTGAGGAAAGATGAAACCCTCAATGTATATTTGTTCATTTTTATTTTATCATCCCAACTTAACCATTGATATGTAGGTAATTCTCGGATATTCTTTACGTCTCTATTTATTACAATCTACTCATACAATGTAAACAGAAACTCAGAAAGAGAAAGAGAGAGAGAGAGATACACAGAATGGAATATTTTGATAATAACATCATGAAAAGGATATCCAAATATCTTGAGTATCTTGCAAGACGAGTAATTATTTCAAGACGTGCTTTTTGAAATCACATACTTATATACTAACATACCTACCAACAGTACTAGACCCGTTAATTCGCATTAAACATACATTCGTTTAGTTCATATGGTTTAACAGAATGTAAACATATATATTTACCATATATACCTACTAGAGATAAAACGTATTTCAGCAACCATTTGGTATCCGACCTATTCCACGTAGTTTTGACATAGGTCCATTCTGAAAACAAATCAATATGCAGTCAAGTCAAATACCGGATAGTTAAAGTCTGAAAAACAAATTAAACGAAAGGGAATAAATAATGTTAGTAATTTAGATTTAATTAAGAGTTACACATTTTTTTTTGTTGATAATTTAGATTGTAAATGAGGTTGATGTGATTGTCAAGGTATAAGAAAGCAAAAAGTACATAATGATCGATATCGCAAAACTTGAAAGAGTTTTGAAAAAGCCTATGCCTAGTATTGAAGAAGATAGCTTGCAGTAAGAAAGCAACTAGTGAAAAATCATTGTTGAATATTCTAAACGTTTACGTTAGGTCACTTACCATAAAACATCTTGCTCTTAAATAAATGAATCTGAACAGCGGCCGAGTATCCGGTAATGCCGTGAAAAATATCATTTGAGATCCTTTAATCCGGTATTCGGTCAAACTATTATCTGTTTTAATATAAACACCGTACATTAGTTTCATAGATTGATATTTACACATACCTACATATAAGTAAGTCTACGATCTTTTTATTGAGGTTATCGTCCATTTTGTGAATTGTTTAAAATAAATTAAAGTAACTGATAGCCAGCTTTATATGAAATATTTACGCTGTTATTTATTAAGATAAATAAAGTTCGTATAGTTTTATTGTGCTAAAATATCTGCGCTGACTTCATCGATTCAAAAACAACATCACTCGTACATCAGGTGCAATTTCAGAAAAGGGGGAGAGAGACTTCATCAATTTAACTCAATCTGATCGATTCGCTTGTAGATTTAGAATATTATAAATTACTTAAGCCAGTTTATTTCAATGCGTAAATTATTTCTATGATTAATAATTTTAAGATTTATCTCTCGAACAGTACTTAATTCTTTTTAATAATTTTGATTTAATTCGACTCATACAAAAAGAAAATACAAACACATTTATACAAAAACCTCAAGTCTTTTTAGAAGAATAGATAATAAGTAACATTTTTATTTACTAATAAAAAATAGAAAATCACAAGAACCTAATCCTATTTTGAAAAAATTAACACATTTTACATTTAAAATTCAGCGATAAGGTTTGTCACCCATCCTCAACGTCTTAATGTTTTATTGGTTTTGAAAGGGCAGATTGCATGTGTAAAACATACAGCTAATAAACTGGTTATCTCACTTGTGGGATATACATATTTTTTTTTTGAAAAGATAAATATGGGTTTTGTTACAAACCCAAATACAACCTTATACACCTTTCACAGTAAACTAAAAGCTTGTGTCGTGAAAGGGGAGTTTGTCGGCACCAGGGTTCGAACCACGAAACACTTGTTCACTTGGCCGAAACTCTACCTCCAGGCTACCGATGAACTCGATATATTTATTATATCAAATATATTTACCGAAATACCTATTTGTCATTATTATTACACCTGATATTCCGACATGAATATACTCCTACCTTTCCTGAATTTGGTTTAATTAATTATAAACATTTAATTTTATTTTAACATGAACTACCTAGTGAAGTTCGAATATATAAACATAAATAATACCGAAAAAATATTTTTCTTGCTCCTACTACTTATTTTAAGATTTTCAGATACAGAGAAAAAAAAACTTAGATTGAACAGGAGAGCATGCATGAGGAATTGTATGACAGTAACGGAAGCGAAAGATGTATGCAAGGATAGAAGGAAGTGGCGCTCGATCCTTTCTGCCTACCCCGCGAGGGAAGCGGCGTGATGGTATGTATGTATGTATGTATGTTATTTTTCTTATTTATTCCCCATGGCCGAATAGCCTTTAAGGAGTGTTATTCTCTGAAACAATTAGATTCCATGTTTTTCAATCTTGGGAAGTAAAATGAGAATCGTCTTTATTATCTAGTACAATTTTCCTAAACAAACAAAATCGTTGTATTAGAACCACTGTTAAAAAAAAGTTAAAAGCCAAAAGTTATTATTGCTTCGAAGGTCAATTTATAAGGAAAAAAGCAAAGAACATTCAAATGAGTTCTACATTTATTAAATAAGTTTTTGTTTTGAATTTACCCATAGGCGAAATGCCAAAACAAAAAGAAGATATTTATTTATTATTTGCTCAAAAAAACCTTCTTGAAAATAAATGGGTCACGTAATAAAGTGTGACCCATGATCCATTTTTAAAGGAATTTAGTTTTCATTAAAGACCTATAGTCTTAAAAGGAAAACACGAATAAACTTTTTATCCGTGTTCAATAATAAAATGAATTGACCTCGAAAGCTCAGTGATCGATATTAAGTTTACTTAGTTTCAATTCCCAGTTGAGCCATAGATACTTTCACTAGAAATTTTATGGTGTAAGTCGGTAACAACAGTCTCAGGAGAATGTATAAAACTAGAAAACTTATAAAAACTATGCATATCTATGGATTTTTATTACTCAAACAAAAGGATAAAAACAAAAAAAACTGTCGGTTAAACCACTCATAATACTTTTACTTCACCCATTTAAGAATATATAAAGAAATATGTACACATTTAATTTCCTACCGGATAAGACCTCAATATCCTCTATGCAACTTTGCTTCCATTAGATATTTTCTTGAATGGAATGGAGTTGAAACACTCTGATCAAGTTTAAATATAGGTTTATATTTTATCAAATGAAATCGAATTTGGTTTCAGGTATAACTTCTAGTGTAAAAAGCTAGTTGTAGTCATGTGATGGGTGATAGGTATCATTATTATTTTGTGAATATTAAGTCTATGCTCCGTCTCCTTCATTTTCTGTTTCTATCTCCCTCTGTTGTTACCACACAATGTTTTCAAATTAATCGTTTATTAGAAATTAGCCTCCCGTGAGGAAACATTAATGAAACATTCTCATAAATCAGGGGATGATGAAATGTTATTCGCACACAAAATATTTATTCCATATAAACAGTAATTCATCTGTGTAATTATTATAGTTTGAGTTTACATAATCATATGGGAAAAGAGAACAAGCTATTGTTTAGAGAATTTTCAATCATATTAAAGATGACACAAAGCATAGAGATATTGTTAGATCATTCACCTTTCAACCCATCACTCGGGAACATATGATACATGTGATAGACTTTGGACGCCCTACATCTAGTCACCATTTCTCATGATTATAATAAAAACATTAATTCTTCTGCTCTGGTATTCTTGTCATAAAAACGGTGTACTGTGAAATAGAACGATTCGGGTTGAATATGAAAATATACTGATAAACGAAAAGGAAAGGTTTTAATCTTAAATTCTCTCAGGGGAAAAACTGAATAAGGTGACGTTTTATCACACTTTATATTTCTTGGGTTGAAAGTATTACGAATATTCGACTCTTTATAACTTAAGATATTCCACCCGGTATGAGTGATTTGTGATGACTTTTACGTTTAAAAGATAAATAGTTTCAAATCATTACTATTTTTCGGAGAAATAACTATTAGATAGGTATGTATATTTTTTTGGTATTGCCCCAGAACAGACCTTTGCCTAGTGGGGCAATAAATTGCATAATGTTTTATTGAATTTATACTTAAGTTGATCTTTTTGTTTGTACATATTTACAGTTTTGGAATAAATAAAAAAATATAAAAATATATTGTACGTAGAGATGTAGCAAATTGAAAAACATATTATATTTCTACTTTTTTATCTTATGTGGATAATTTTCTAATAACCTACCTTTTATCTAGTTATCTTAGTTATCTACCGACATATCGTTTTGGAACCGAGACTTATGGACGCAAGTGGAAATTGGACATAGATGAAGAAGAGCAAGAATGGAATAAATGTTTTGACAATGAAATTTTGATTGCTACGTGATAGAGTGAGGAATTAGAAGAACGAGCGGATGGAAAGGAGTGGTATGGTTGGAATGCACGGACGTCTGAGAACTACGTGGTTTCACTTGATCACATGGATTAAATTCTTAAGGACGGTCGCGTGTTGAGTAAGAGAAATCGGCATGCGTGAATAAGAAATTGTTTGAATGTAGACGAAACGAAAGACATTGTATCGTAGTAGTAACAAAACTAGCTGACCCGGCAAACGTTGTTTTGCCATAAACGTTGTTATGCCATTATTTATTTGCTTTATATGTACATTATATATCGACCGGAGTTGAAAATGATTGAATTACTAATATCGCTATTAAAAAAAGGTTGATGTTAGAAGGGTGAAAATTCAGGACTGTATGTATTTTTTAATGCCTCACCATAAAAACATAAAAATATAAAATTTTGTCTGAAAAATAAAAAATTTGGGGTGGACCACCCTTAACTTTTAGGGTTCATACCCCATAAATAGATGTCGGCCGATTCTCAGACTTACCCGATAAGCACACAAAATTTCATCAAAATCGGGGGAGTATGATAACAAACACCGTGACACGAGAATTTTATATATAAGATTAAGTACATACATACCATCACTCCGCTTCCCTTGCGGGGTAGGCAGAAAGGATCGAGCGCCACTTTCTTCTATCCTTGCATACATCTTTCGCTTCCGTCACTGTCATACAATTCCTCATGCATGCTCTCCTGTTCAATGTGCTCAACACGTGACTGTCCTGTAGGATAAGTATGTACTTAAAAATCTTTAAAGTTCAAATAATTAAAAGGTCTGGTTTGAGAACATCCATAATTCACCCATTATTTATCACTCGATAATTTAGTGCGGTTTAATATACGATTTTAATTTCCGTTAACCGTATATTTTATTAAACAGATTAAAATAAAGCTTTCTTAAAAATCTATCATCAATAATTACAAAGTGTAAAATCTCTCGTGCATGGCATTAACAGTATAAGTCAAAAAAAATCGATTTTTACTTTTTGATGGAACCTTGTAGTATATCTCAAACTACACATGTGTAATCGATAACAAAAGTCAAATTGTAATTATAAGACCTTAAAAACAATATTTGTATTTAATAGTATATCTTATTTATTTTCAAACTCGTATAGCATTAAAAGTATATGTCGACCTATACTCTTAGTGACCAATCATTATGGTTAGTTTTCAACATTGTGAGTGGCATCAACAGTATAAGTCAACATGTACTATGAGCCGCGTGAATGTTTTTTTTTCTTACTAATTCACTTATACTGTTGGTATCACGTGCTGTCTCTCTTATTCTTTTGTTGGCTTTCTTCCTAGCCAGAAACTACCAAGGAAAATTATTAGTTCAGGACAAAAAACACAACATTCAAAGCTTTATCAAATGGGGCTTAAGGAATAGGACAAGGAGTTTGAAAATACTTTTGTTTCTTGAACCCAGGAGCAAGGAAGTATTTGTAGGTAACGGAACCCTATAATGTACCAGGTTGTTAATCAAAGTTGGGTAGAAGTTATTGATCGGGCATTCGAAAAAAAATGATCAAGGTCCTCCTCCTTCAGGCAGTCGCATAGAGGAGAACCAATAACGTGGATTCGGTAGAGATGCATCTGGGAAGCAATGAGCTAACTTCATTATACAGATCGTGGAGGTGTCAGCCTTACTCATTGAAATTTCCGAAAAATAAAAGTTTCGTGGACACATTGGGTTGGATTGAGGTATACTTTCTTCCTTTGAGTTGGCTGGTCTCTGTCCACTCTGCCTGCCAGCACTGGATGAGATTTCGGCCGAATATCAAAGTGTAATCGGAGGCTGAGACAGTTTCCGATGGGTTAGGGAGGTTCGTTCCCAATTTGGCCAATAGATATACCGCCTCATTGCCCGGGATCCCAGAGTTCACACGGGATCCAACCCAGTACCACCTCTCCACCCAAAATCTGAAGTTTATATAGGAGGTATCTAATATCTAAAGATAAAAGATCATCTGGTCGGGATAATGCTGGAGAGAGAACGGCCTGGAGGGAGAACGGACTGGAGGAAGAACGGACTGGAGAGCGTTTTGAGAGTCGCTGAGGAGAGTTTTAACCCTGTAATGGCGTATGGTCAGAGCCCTTATAGCTTCTCTAATAACAAGACATTCCGCTGAGAAGACTGATGACTCGTCTCTGAACCTGAACATTTTATTAGTGTTATATTAAAAAAAGAAGCCAGCCCCTGTACGCTCTTTGTCACTTTTCGAACTGTCTGTATAGATAGGTGCCAGTAGTGCCAATCGGAATTAAAAATCGATTTGAAAATATGAGGTGCGAATATGCCATTACTGACACCCAGGTTGAGAGCAACTTTCGGTTTAAAACTTAGTGTGGGAAATGACAAAGAGTATACAGTAAGAACTGTGTAGCTCTCCAACAAGGGAGTTTTAATTTTTCTATAGCTGGTAACAAGAGGTGGTGGATCTTTACCCCTCCATACCGGTAAATGAGTTACCAAGTATGACAGGAGATGAAGTTTGATCTCTCAAGTTTCTGTCTCTGTCTGTCTCCAGAGGGTAATCAATAAAGGGATTTTGACTAAAAACCTGTTACACATAAGATGTCTGCACAGTCCAAGTGGGGGATCTGTAGCCTCCACCTGTAATGCGTTGATAGGGGAGGATTACCCGTAATTAACGGAAGAGACTGAGACCGGATCCGGTCTCAACAAGTTTTCTTGGAGGTTGGGTTTATTAAAAAGGATCCAAAGTCCAAATGGCTGCAGATAAATGCTGTATAAAAGATTTTCTGAGTCGCGGGGTGGCAACTCTCTCATGATTTTGAGGCCGGTCTGACATTTGTGGTGTATGAGTTCAATGAATGAGGTCCATCAAAGACCAGTGACCAATGTGACCTCTAGGAATCTTATTTCGTTAAAAGAATTAATCAACCGTTGGTCAAATCAAAATTTCAGGTAGACTAGACGGAGTTTTCTGGAGAGTAGGTACTATGATTTTGCACTTCTGGAAGGAAGCATTAAGGCCATATTCCGACAACAACTCTGATTGCAAGGAAACCTGGAAGTTGTCAATGGATTTATCGGAGCAATATACGAACAAATCATCCGCAGATTTCAAAATTTGGACATCCGTAGATACTGACTGATAGACATCATGCGTGTAGGTACAAGTTGAATAGAATGGGTGAGAACACTGAGCCTTGCGGCAATCACCTGTGAATGGTCTTTCTAATAGGAGGGTTATTGCGGGTTCGGTTCACGTCCGGATAGGGTAGAAGGAATGTCCAATTGATCAAGCTTTGCACATAGTATAAAAATAATAACATTATCGAAAGCACTATTGATGTCCAAGCATACACCTCCCAAGAGCTTTCTCCTCGATAACGATACGTGAACATCTGTGACCAAAATAGCTACGCTGTCCAGGACTTCCATTCTCTTCCTGAAATTGGATAACCAAGATGGCTGCTTCCTGTTACCTTCTATGAATCAATCTAGTCGATTTTTCACCATGTGTTCTGTATTTTTGGCTATTGCTGAGGAGAGTGCAATTGGTCGATATGATTGGCCCTGGTTTGGGTCAGTCTCTGCTTTCAAGGTTGGAATAATGATCTGAGTTTTCCTCGAGCAAGGTATATTGCCTATGATGAAAATATTTTTAATAATGATAAGTAAATATTCTAGAGAAACTCTTTGTAATCTTTGTATAAGGCTATACGTTATTCCATCGATTCCTGGGGATGTATCTGTAACGCAGTTCAGGACCAGCTTTAGTTCCTTGTCATTAAACTTTTTGTCAATTTCTCCAAGAGCAAAGTGGGAATAGGATTGAGATATTTCATTATGTTTTGGCACTGAAGGGGGTCAAGTATGTCTGCGAATTTAAGGATCCATTTGTCTGAGGATGGATGAAGTTTAGGAGAGCTGCAACCCTCGAAGATGGTACCATCAGTTGGGAGACAAAATATGAAAATAGTTTCCTAAACAGTCACAGTGGATAATGAGAAACCACCATGGAAACTTGCAATCTATACCATTACAAAGCGAAGTACTACTACTACTACTACTATACCATCACGGCATATCCCACAAGTGGGGTAGCCAGCAGACCAGCTGCATATAAAACATGCAAGCTGTCCTCTCCGTGCCAATATAAAAACAAGACATTCAGGATGGGTGGCAAACCTCATCGCTGAATTCAAGATGTAAAATGTCTTAATTTTTTCACAAAGCGAAGTACCTTTGTTTTTTAGTCTTCCAAAGAAGTGTCTGTTTTATGAAATTGGATGATTTTTAATATTATTTTTTATAGCTAGCTTATGAAAAAGTTGCATTTAGTAGTATACGTCACAAACAAAATACCAACACAACTGACATCAACAGTATATGTAAGAATCTAACAGTATATGTCACTGAAACCAGATACCAACACAAATGACATCAACAGTATATGTAAGAATCTAATAGTATATGTCATTTTTATATCAGAATCTATGAGTACAAGTCAATTTAATCTTTTATTTAAGTTATTTTTAAACTTTTGTATACACAGTAACAAAATAATACACATTTTACATTGAAATTGTAAATTTCACGTCTATATATCAATATTTGACTTCAGAAGCTTATTTTAAAAACTTTAAAATGCTCTCCTGTAAAATGTTGAAATTTGACTTATACTGTTAATGCCATGCACGAGAGAAATATTATTGGAAGGAATATTTATGTTTGGATATTTAAGGGACGATTTATATCAGTAGGAATACCAGTTACCTCTAATACAATGCGTATTCAAATTTACCCGTCCAACGATTTTTTTTTTCAGAACTTTTAGAATTTCTATCTTTATAAAATATTTTATATATTCTTTACTGTTATAATAATAACTAGACAACTTATTTATGATGCGCCGTTTTGTGGAAAAAACCACCGCAAGGGCCCATTTAAGAATCATAACACCTCCCGAACAATAGGGTTTTTAACCTCGCCTTGAACACCTCCACACTCTCCAGAGTTCGCAAATCAAAGGGAATTTTGTTCCACAGCAACGGACCAGCCACACAGAAGGCACTGTACCTACATAGATTACAGAAGAAAAATGATCAAACTTATGAGTTACCTATTAAAGAAAAATCAAAATCCTACAAAGAAGCTTTTTTTTTTTTTTAAAAAAGATATATCTGGGTTTTTGAAATAAACCCAAATACAACCTTATACACCTTTCACAGTAAGCTAAAAGCTTGTGTCGTGAAAGGGGAGTTTGCCGGTACCAGGGATCTATATATAATGAGTTACAATCCATTGGATTGGTCTGCAACGAGTTTGGTTTTTCTTCTCCATTCGTCTCTATTCTCAGCCAGTCTTTTCAGCTCTACGTATGAGCCACAGTTCATGCTTGTATAAAATCTTATTTATAAATATTTACTACTCACGAGCGTACTCGGGGCGGGCGTTTGACCCTTATTACAAAAAGGGTCTAAAAATAGTAGGTAAAGAAGTTGGTTCTTTAATTTTTTATAAAAATTAGGAAAATGTGAAATTAAGTTCAAATAACTAAATCTTGAAGACGATCACGATCACGAGAAAAAAATGATCCACGTATTAGATTATAGTATTAGTAGTAACAATAAAAAATTTCAAAGCTGCTGTCCCCATAGAAAAAGTCCTGGGTTAATATCATACTTTCATACATAACTAAGTTTTTTCGGCTGACAGTCGAACATGGATAGACATCGTACAATATAATTTTACAAAAATTTACGCATTCATACACCATGATAGGAAACTTTTTTATATTAAATTTCCTTCCAAAGCTGAAGTGCTTGAATTTACGTAAAAAATACATTACGTAATTTTTAAATTATCGATAAAGGTAATATACTACTTATCGTAAGATCGATTTTGTGATATCGTTAAAGCTGAACAGTTTCTCCTACGCAGACCTAAGATAACAATTTAATATGCTAATCTGTGGCTTTGTGATAATATATTATTATGCTTTGATCTTACTAAGAACAATATTCGACTATCTTTATCATAAATTATGGTAAGTTAAAGTACATATGGTCAAAGATAGTTTACTTTTAGAGGAATTATTTTACAAGACTCAAATAAATATCATATACCTACCTATGTGATAAAATGAGTACTTATTAGATATACACTCACATTTTTTGGCAAGTAACAGAAAATTGATTTAAAAAATCCAGTATCACTCTCTGCTCGATAAATGTCAAACACGACACTTGTATACCTATTTGATAATACTAGTATTTGAGGTTTCAACAAAGATATACATACATCTCTTTGCTAATTTCTAAACAAATTCCGCATGGATTCCGGTTATATATTAGGCATAATAATCAAAATTTGGATAACTGGGTCTGAATTAAAAAACTGTAGAAAACATACATTTCTAAAATTGCATTATTTCCTCCAAACTTTCGACGCCCTTAAGTAGACGTACAACATAATATTTGTAATAGGAAACAAAGAACAAAAATGTTTTTTCTAGTTACTAAAATTTTAAAGAATCTACAGCATACCCTAATAGGCTTTTTTATCTTTTCACATAATACCCTTGAAAGCTTTTTAAATGATTCATAAAATAAAGAGGTTTTAAAGGCCATATGTCGATATACTCCAATAAACTGTATAATAAATTCATACCATGAATCCTTTTATAGTTTTCGACTGAACGGTTACTCATCACGAAAACAAATAGAACTTTAAAGATAAGGTGCATAGTATTTAAAGAAGAAAAACAAAAGAGAAAAGTATTGTGAAACAAACGACAACTAAAACTTGGACAATGGACAGATTTTACAATACATATGATTTAATATTGCATTCAAATATTATCATTTAAAAAATAGTATTTCGGATTCCCTATTTTCATATTATTAAATACATACAATAAAACATAAAATCTTTACTGTTCAATTCTACAAGAGTACGCTTGAAGTTGAAATACACTTGGCGTGTTTTTGCATATTATTTTTCATGAAACTTAATTCTGTAAATCTTACAAAGTTAAACGCTGAAACTTCTTTCAGATATATTTTAATAACACCAGTTGCACGTTTCTCCCATAGAGAATGAAATATCCTTCATATCTATTGTAGTGAAGATGTATACCGAATGTAAAGTCTGCTGTCTTAAAAGAACATCTGCTGTTAACCAGACATTATTTAAAACAGTTGATTCTGTATTATGTAGTGTACCTTGTCTACCTAGACTATTTCAGATATTTGAATATCAACTCAATGTAACATTTAGTACTTTCAACTATCGAATTATTTCGTGAAGTTTATTTCTGACTTAAGTGGATGGATAATAAACGTATGAACTGACTCATAAACTCTATATATACATAACTTCATTTTATCGAAAACTTCAAGTAAATTGACGTATTTTAAGTTTTTTTTAAAACTCTATCGACCCCTAAAATAAAGGATCATTCCCCAAATTTCATGTCATCTTAGATCCAGTGGTCACCCAATTACAAATTGTTTCTCGCTCTTTTTAGGTAACGATGTTAGATACGAAGGTATGGAAGATCTGTAAGTTTATATTTATCAAATAATAATATGAAACCGTGTTTTATATTTATTCTGCGTGATGTTTTAATATTGTGATATGAATCAAGGTAAAGCTTTGAATTTGTAGGTAAATTTAATGTGAATAATATGATGTCATTTTACATTTCATTTTTCGCTCCACCACGCCTCGCAGCCATTAATCCAAAATATTCAATTTATCAGCAATATGATTGTGTAGTGTTTATGGCTCAGTGAGGCTAATGGTAATGAACCCTGTCGGCCACAAGTGGGATCCAATAATGGGAAGGGATGAGGTGTCTAAGGTCACGTTACACCACGAGTGATTTATCACGACGGGGTCGCTCAATCCATCCAATAAATCATATCTTGCGAAACATTACCGAAGCAATCCTCGGTAATGCAGAAGATTCGAAACAACGTCAATAACAAAAAAAAAACTAAGTGTATATTCTGTCTATTAAATTCAAATATCTTCTCTAAAAGGTATGGATCATGATATAAATAAAATCAACTAATCAAAAACGAATGACATTTATATTGAAATATTATACGAACACCATGTAGTTGAGAAAGCAAAAATACAAGTTAGTCGATATTATAAAGGTGAAACTGCTAAAGGCTTTAGGCTACGATTTGATCACTGTAATACAGTAATGATAAAATAAGACTTATAATGTTATTGAGTGATTTAATACTACCTACGCATTACTTTATTTATTTATAAATTCTTTAATGCACATTGATTACATACAATTTCATAGAAGGTATACATTCAAATTAAATACAACCAATATAAAGAATGCTAGATTATCGCAAAGGTGCGATCTCTTCCAACTAACCCAACTTTAATCTTTCCTATTTCCTTATTTTCATGGCAAAGCGCCTGAAATTGAGTTATTTATGATTTATTACATTTAAAATCGTATTTAATTCTTGTGTAACCTTTCCGGACTCCGGTCCACTCTCGGATATTTCTCAGCCAACCGGACCGGACCGGAGTTCGGAGGGTGGAGGAGTTGTTCCGGCTGGCACAGGACAGAGAGGCCTACGCCAGGGTGATAGCTGACGTCGGGGGGACCTGACATGGCACTTTGAGAAGAGAAGTAACCTTTCCTCTTCCAAGTCTTATAATATATGTACAGCAGTATTTACATTATACTCATAACATGTTAACCTGTTATTCCAAATCAAAAAATAACAATAACACTAAGCTTCAGGAATACTTGTAAATGAGTAAATATCCTTAGGAGGTCGAAGTGGACTAGAAAATAACTGAGCTTGTATAACAACAATAACATGAATACTAACAAACTAAAATAATATTGTGATAAGATTATAATACTTACTTAATTTTTGTATGGCTTCGGATTGTATTAACTTTTTTAGCTGAATTCAATAGATATTCCAAAACGAATTCTTGGTTCCAATCCAAAGAGGCACTGCACCGCCTCTGAGGTCGATCTATGGATATCCATCCAGACACCCACATACTTTCTTCCTGGACATTCCTCCATCAGTCACAGATATTATGGATCAAAGCTTAAGTGGCAATGGGCGGTTCATGTTTTGAGACGAAACGACGGAGATGGACTCCTAGAATCCTCAAATTGCGACCATGGAATAGCAAAAGAAGCATCGGCAGACCACAAAAGAGATGGACTTACGACATTACTCCAATTGCGGGAAGAAAATGGATACAGAGGGCACAGGACCGCGACGTTTGGAAGAGTTTGGAAGAGGCCTATTTCCAGCAGTGGGGAGACGGCTGACTAGTTAGTATTCCTCCACCAGATGTTTGATTGTTTGGGATTAAGCTCCACAGTTGCATTCCGGAAACTTCTCCTACCTTATTTCCACAATAGGAAGTTGCAGCAGCCTAAACCCGTGCGAATTATGTTCTATTAGACACAGACTTTTCAGGGAAGATAGTAGTCCGGATCCCTGAAAGTCGAGTCTTAGATGATTTTCTTGTTTATTAGCGAGTCTACGTTAGCAGATTATAATTTATAATAATAATAATTTATTCCAGAAATATTATACAACACAAAATATAGCATTTTCACAATTTAAATTCATTTATACATTTTAATACTACCTCACTGGATTTGCACCCGTATCGAGGTAATATTTTTTTTTTTTAAATATACGGCAAGAAGCCTTTTACATGTTTACACAAATTTTAAAAAAATACAAAGACAACAATGACATAACAATGGATATAAAAATACTAGTGTCGAAAAATCAAACAGTAACCAGAGAAACGTATTAAGAATAAATAACAAGTACAATACACACATAAATCGATAATATCTACACGATCACACTAACAATATCAAATAATAGGTAATACAATAAATATAATTAATTGTATTAATAATTATAAATCATTCGATAAATTAATATGATATAAAATAATTGAAATATTATGAAACAAATTATATAAAAAAAAGCAATAAAAAAAATGGACATAAAACAAAACATTGTCTTCAGACCGGAACGCTACACAGCAGGCTCTCAGAATCGTCCAGTCCCAGGTTTAGTAGAAACGAATATACCCCAATCTTCGTTACAGCACTCCTATCTGGACCTAGAACACTCTGTAGTTGATTATAGAGACGTGGCCCGAGAAATGTATGAAATCTTGCAAATGAGGTCGAAACTTGTGCCACATCAAGATTTCCAATCTGTCTTGTATATCTACTATGTGGAACCACATCCATATGAATTAACTATTATTCATTATTGTACGAACAGTACCATATTACATATAATAATTTTTAAAATGAAACACGATATTTAGTTATTCCACTATTGACTTTACGTCGTCACTTTACTTTTGCCTGACGATGAGAGCGGAAGCTCTTGAAAGCCGGCTCGCAAAAATAAATAAAGTCAATAGTGGAATAACTAAATATCTTGTTTCATTTTAAAAATTATTAATATGAACTTCCACCAAGAACCGTCGGTCGATAAATTAAACTTTATCATATTACATATATTGTTATTATTATACCATACTATAATAACTAGCTGGTGAATATTAATGATATTTAAGTAGCAATATTAAATTGTTATTGCTATAATAATTATTATTTATCTGAGAATTAGTAGAGGAATTATGTTATTTAAGGTATTCAATATGATTTCTTGATATAATATTCACGATAGGTAGAGTAGAATTAAGATTTTGAATTCAGATTATTCTTCTTCAGCCATTTTAGGTCAATGCATGGACAGAGGCTTCCTATGTACGCTCAAACCATCACATAAATAATTGAAGATATATATATATAACTATCTATACCCTCACCCCGTATCCCAAGTGGGGTAGGCAGAGAGAACGGAACGCCATATAGATCTGTCCTTACATACTTCTTTCACTTCTTCTACAGTCATACAATTTCTCATGCACGCTCGTCGATTTCTCTTACTTAAAACACGGTCGTCCGTGAGAATTTGACCCACATGATCAAGCCATGTAGTTTTCGGACGCCCGCGCTTCCTCACACCCCTCCTTTCAGACACGTATATCCTCTTTGTCATGCTTTCCTCTTCCATCTCAATTTATTTACGCGCATTCTATCCACAACACTCCTCTTGCATCCACTCATTCTTCTAATATCCTCATTCCTCACTCTATCACGCAACGTTTTACCAACCATGCTTCTCAGCGATCTCATCTCCACAGCATTTAGTCCACTTTCATACCTCTTCAACCATGTCCACGTTTCGCTTGCATACATAAGTGTCGGTACCAGGGTGGTATCGTGCACTAGCAATTTTGCTTGTTTGGAATTCTAATTGAAAAATGTAGGTTCTAATACCTTTCATCTTTAATATAAGGTAATAAACCTTACATTTTTAAATTCCTTGATATGAAAATATACATATCATATTTTTTAGAAATACATTTATAAGATTTGTGCTGAATAACTACTATTCTACTACTATACCATCACGGCATATCCCACTAGTGGGGTAGCCAGTAGATCAGCTGCATATAAGAAATATGCAAACTGTCATCTCCGTGCCAATATAAAATCAAGACATTCAGGATGGGTGGCAAACCTCATCGCTGAATTTAAGATGTAAAATGTATTAATTTTTTCGAACACCTGCCTTTTACAGGACACTCGTAAACTTACCCAGAAGAGTGGGAGACCAATTCTTTACCGGGTGCTCCACGGGATAAATGGTACTGGGGATCTGAATAAAGGTAATTAAATACATTAAGCTTAGTAATCATTTAGGAGTTGCCTCAAATTTCTCTGAACAATATCTTAATTTGAGCTTTGATTTAATCTCCTGAAATGAGATATATTGTACTTCGTAAGCTCGCGCCAAAATTCAAGAATCTTTGATTATCTGGAATCTGTTTAAATATTCGGAAGAATATAAGAAGAATATTGGAATCTCAAGGGTAAAGAAATTATATTTTTCTCTAATAAAATTCCATCGTACTTTCAGAGTATAAATATTTTATTACCTTGGTATTTTATAATACGAAACATTATACTAAACATTATTTTTTATAATTTTTACAGAGTTCTTCATGATGAATAACTTACCTTTTTTGCCAAATAATTAAAATCGAATCTTTTCAAAAGTCCTTGTGTTCTCCAAATATTTTCAAACATTAAGTACATAAGTTGTGAACCAATTAAAAAAGTGATCAAAATTATAAGCCAACGTGCTTTGAATTATAAATGCTTTATTAGCATTAAAAAGTAATTTGGATTTTATAAAAAAATATTTAAAAAGTGGAAGTATAAATTGAAATCATTGACTGAAATCGTTTCCCTTACAGTAAACTTTAGCAAAATATTCGCAATTCATATTGTTTATTACAAAAATATGCAAAAGAGTACTCGGTAAAATAAATTTATACACGTGTTTTAAACGATTTAAATATAATGGTATTTCTTGGAATTTTTTCGTATATTTAATTGAAATGTGTTGAAGTTTGCGTTATGATTGAAAAATAATCTATAAAGTAAAATATGTAATTTGCATTTTTTTATGATGAAAAAAATAAGTGCTTTAGGTATAATTCAATCCAGACAATACTCGCATTTGTATTACAGATATTTTTATGACATGTTCAATATTTTTTTACATTTTTCTTTCTAGTAAAAAAGAAGATGTTCATGTCCTACGAAATTACAACTACATGGTGTGATACTACATGAGTTCGTCGGTAGCCTGGAGGTAGAGTCTCGGCCTCGTGAACAAGAGGTCCGTGGTTCGATCCCAGGTGCCGGCAAACTCCCCTTTCACGACACAAGCTTTTAGCTTAGTGTGAAAGGTGTATAAGGTTGTATTTGGGTTTATAAGAATAACCCAGATATATCTTTATTAAAAAAAAATGGTAAAAAAATTAATAGGTACGAGTATCTCAAAAACCATGTTCCCAAATCTTCTCTTTCAAGATTTCAAACCCGTGCTTAAAGTGTTTCAACGAAATCAAATCTTAAACCAGGAGCCTTCCGGAGAAATAAAACAAATTCTCTATAAAAATTTCAATCACTTTCTGAAAAACCTGAATGGAAATTTAAGAAAAAGAAGTTTATAATATTTCCACTGGCTCTTCTGTGAAATACCATTATCAAATAAATAAAATGGGTTAATATCACGCACCGTCCAATTGAACACAAGTTCTACACTTCCCACATACAAATATAATACTGTCTTTATATGTTTAAATATCTTACATTGAGCATACTCTGAAGCGAACATTTATTTACACTATAAAAATATTTAATGAAAAAAATATATCAAAGGTGTTTTGCAAATGCAAAAACTTTCAAAATGAATGAAAAGTTATCAATAAATAAATGGAATTGAATTATTTTTTTTCTTAATTTATGTTTCACGTGGATTTTAGTTTTTTAGAATAATGCTTAATTTATTTATTTAATATTAGTAATTTTATTAAGGTAAGGTGAATTTATTTAAGTAAGGAGACCCACCAACCAACCGGACACCTCAGAGGACTCCCATTTAATATGAAATTATTATTTATATATAGATGAATAATCAGAATAGGCGAAAGTAGGCTACACCTTATAAAGATTATCCATCGATGAGCAAACCGCATTGCCCACAACATCAGGCACCCAGGTCTACTCATCACCATCACGGAGAGCATATTGATTTCGACTAAGAGACATGGGTTAAGTGATTGGTTAAGAGACATGAGCTGTGGCATAAACGTAGAATCAATGAGGCTAACAGAAAAAAGACAGAAATTGAGAAGAAAATCCAAGCTCACTGCAGACCAGTCCGATGGATTGCAACCCACAGTATAAAGCTGAATGAAACATTTATTAGCTTAACAGCTAGACGGCCTTTTAACCAATACTATCAATAATAATTAACTCGGTAAGTGAAGTTATTGATAGCTAGCTATTGTGTTGAAAAAAATCACAAGTATAATGTTGGATAAATAAAACCGTTATTATTTTACCTTTTTCTCATAAACAAGTATTCATTGACTAAATTTTTTATCAGAAACAGGAGTAAATAAAGTGTATACTCAATACGAGTAGGTATATCTCAAAACATAATAAATTTATAATGTTTCGTTTACTCATAACATGACCTCAAGGGTCACATATTGTGTTTCTATCGTCCGAAGCTCCCAAAAAAAAGGTATACTTGAATTAATACGTGCGCCTACTAAAGTAATAATAATATAATTTCTCCAACAATGTGTTCTGAAACTTATTTTTTCAAGGAAATTGAATTCTGATACACGAGTTTGGAACTTCATTTGAATAATACGTCTATTCGATTTACTAAAATTCATGTGAATAACGAATCACACAAAATAAAATATTTTTAATATAATAATAATAATAATAAAAAGATGATTTGTATTTGGCGCTGTTTAATGGTCCGTGACCATCTCAAGAGCGCCGTGGCTTTTTAGTTAAGTTGGAAGCATCTTCTAGGTCAAACATGAAATTCATGTAACGCTGCTGCCACTGCAGAGGAATCTCTATCTTTATTGGCATCAGTTCTCTGCCTCAGGCCATCCCATATCTTGGTCATGGTGTCGTACGTCTCTACGTTCTTGGGATGACTCTGGGGCCATCCACGAAGAGTGCAGATTTTCTCAATAGCCGACTCGGAGTCCTTCTTTTCGAGCGTTCCACTTTGGTTGACATCAAAGAAAACGTTGGACACATCGAGAAGCTTCTTCTTACGGAGATCTGAGATAGGCATCGTGGTAGACAAAACAGTATTTTTGTCTCTTTCACCCGCTGTGTTGTTGCGAGAAGTCGGTGTTGTTATCCTTCTCTGTTACACTACTGGACATACACTGATCACTACACGCTGGCACTTGTGAGACAACAGAGTGATTCCCGGAAGGGGTCGATTTTTTTAACACGTGTTTTGGCAATAGAAGCGGGAATGTAACACAAAATGATGACTTGTTAAAGTTTTGAAGATACAATCAACAATAATGAATATTAATTTATTTCGAGTTTTGATGAAGTTTAAGAGATGATGAGATGCAAAAACTACGCAGTTTTATAATTAGCGTGCACAAGAAAGTTCAGCACTATGGGACCGATATCTTTCGTAAAATGAAATTATTTAAATGAGCGGTTTGATTTGCGTGGTGGCAGCTGAACAGCGCGCTACCCACTCCTACATAAGTACAATCCTACATAAGTACAAATTTTTGATCTTAGACAAATTTGAATCATCCATCAATTTTGTGTGTGTTTATTATAAACCATTATCCACATTCTGTCGATGCAGACTTTACTTTAAACGAGATTTTTCTAGGTATATTTCCAGCTTCAATCCTGTGAATTGGTTTGTAGCAAAACCCTGCATTTTTCTTTCCATTGCATTCTATTCTATGTGACCCTATTCAGATCGTCGTGCGATTTGCAGCTCATACATATCGTCGCATAAACGATCAAAATGTATCAATAATGAAAATCACATATTGATCATATAAAAAAAGTACTTAAATGCACAAAATTTTCTACTTATTTTCGTGTGATTTTGAACACAATTCAACAAGATTTCCTATTTTATTATATACCATCTCAGATTATCCTACAAGTAGGGTAGCTAGTACTAAAACTGTATGTAAAAAAACATACAGATTATTTCCACCGTGCCAATAAAAAAATGACATTCAGAATGGGTGCCTCATCGCTGAATTGATGATATTAAATGTCTTATTTTCGAAGTTTTATAAATATTTATAATTTACAGGATTACTAAAATTTAATGAAAACAGTGGCAGGTCTATTATTTGCCGGGGACTTCACGGATGAAGATGAAATAATGATGATGATTTTGGATGATTTTATTTTATTTATGACGCCGTTTTACAGTCCCTAGACCATCTCAAGGGCACCAGTAAAGAGTTCAGTTTTTAATTTGCCTCTGAAGCTAGTGACCATCTGACCATAAATATACCATGCGATAAAAATCATACTTTTTTTTATATTTTCCTAATATTGCGTCTCTCTTATTTCATTGATACGCATATTGTTCAATGATCTTCTTCAAAATGTTTTACTTTGGTGTACCCATGTTTGTTTTTATTCGATCTACAAGAACCAGAAAGATTTCATAAATATTTATTTTTATTTCGTAACAAAGGAAAATTATTTTACCTATTAGAATAAGTCAGATAGAAAAAATATAATGCTGAATATCATATTTCAAAACATTGTCAGGAAGAAAATAGGATCATCCCTCAAGCCATGTTAAATATTTTAACAGAATTAGGCACCGTTCATCGAATATTTAACTTCCTTAACCGTCAATATGTTAACAAAAAACTTACCTTATGACTTGTTGAACCGTTAATTTTTTCTGTGTAACACAAATTACAGATAACCGTTACAGATAATAAAATAATAAAAAAATAAAATAATAAATAATAAAAAAGCAGAAGGCTTAAAGAAAATCTCCCTAATGCGAAAATGTCAGGAGCTCTAGAAAGAATTCTGGTACTTTTATATTTCAAAAACCACAGTTATGATGGTAATAGGAATCATTTAGGATTCTTCCTCCAAGGAAAAATAAAAAACTAAATATAAAAAAGCGAACTATGTAATTAAAAATAATACTTAAAAGATAATAACAAATTAAACGCAATATTTCAATGTGTTCAGGTTGACCCTTATCTTGAGATTGCTTTTAATTAAGTTAACTTAGTTTTTACCATTTGTGAAATATTGAAGTTTACTAGATGTAAAAACAAATTTAAATAAATCCAAAACAAGCTCAGTATAAAGGTCCCCCTTAGGGGCACATATATAAAGGGTCTGGGTAAGGTGGTTGGTAGCCTGACAGTAGAGTATCGGACTCTCTTTAATCTAAAGATCCCGGGTTCTATTCTTTCCATTGTCAATTTTTTCACGATACAAATATATGTATTGCAAACTGTAAGGGTGTGAGGTGATAAATTTGGACTTATTACAAAAACGGATTAGCTGATCTTAAAAAAAAAATTAGCGGAAGTCTCCATAAAATAAAATAAAAATATTAACTTCTTAATCATTAACGTCTGGCTTCGCATAGTATTTGGTTACTGTGTTCACAACATTTTTTGTTGGTAAATAAAATATTTTGTGTATTATCGTTGAAATGACGTTGTATTTTTATTATTAGATAGGTACTTGTTATTATTTTGTCGGTTTATAGAGACGACATGTCATGGAAAAGAAATTCATGATGTCATAAAATGCGAAGGAATCTGTATAGCTGTACAATATTGGAGGAACAATTTTTATATGGTGTTAACTGATCGTTATCGATAGAATAAAATATATTATATGAACATTTTATTGTGGAACTTTGAAGGAGTTGTACCTGTGTTTGAAGTTAGGAAGTTGTGTGTATGAAGTGAAAGATCCCGTATATATATGATAAATCAATAAAGCACTATTTGAAAAGTATTGTGAAAATAAAAAAGTTGGTGTAATCAGACGACTTAGTGGGTGGAATTATATGTTGAATTAGTAAAAACTATTTTGGATAAAACTCATTTTTTATTTCAGTTGTCTTTAGGAAATGAAACATTTATTTATCTATGAACGAGTTAGTGGAAATCCATTTATTTGTGATAAAAATAGTGCTGGGAAGTAGCGTTAATGATTTTATTATTCTCGTAGTGCTACTATATCTCAATAAAAAATAAAACATTTAAAATGGAATGTGTACCTCATCGCTGAATCAAGATAAAGATGGATCAATTGTTTATGCTTTTATAACAAGCAAAATGACATTGTACAGTTCGTGATAGTATATCACGTAGACCCTCTGTCCGACCTTCAATCATTGTTTTTTTACAAGTCATTTGGCATTCAATTAAGAAAACTACTTTCTAATTTACAAAGACTGATGGGATCTGGTTCAATAGTTTCAATAATAATTATTCAAAGAATGATTCGTCTAATCATCTGACACTTTTCTAATTATTCACTCTGTTTTACGTCTGGGGCAAAGATTCCATAACTGTGTACTGTAACTGTCTTATCTCTGAATAAGAGAAACGAGACAAATATAAAGATACCAACTCAGAGACTAATGCTTTTATAGATAGATACTAGTGATGCATTGAATTTTCGCATTGCCACCAAAAACATGCGAGTATTATGAATGTTGGCCTCAAGTTGGAAATCTAACTTGATCGAAAATAATGTTCGCGACGGAGAAGAAGAAATTTTAGAAAAGTTGGGTATGTACCTACATGTATCAAAATCTAAATTCGACATCCAGCACATAGCTAATAGATACTGTTTGTTTCTTTGCTTCTATAATATTTATTTTTCGCTGTTAAATTTTCTTTAAGAACAACAACGGTAAGATGTTATTTATTTATAGTATTACAACAGAGACCTGCAGTTTGGCTACCCCACTTGAGGGATATGCCGTGATGGTGTAGTTGTAACAATTGAGACTTAATTTTCTGTAATTAATCATGGTGCAGCTACCAAACTAAGGGTAGTTGAAATATATATTTATAGATTTATATACAGTAGCGAAATAAATATTAATCAGAACATTAAAACGAATTTAGTGATACATGAGACCCTCAATAATGAACTTTGTTAAGCCTATTCAATATTTGAAAAACTTCTCCGTACATTTGGGAGGCAATGAAATTAAAAACATATAAATTTTGTGAAGTCTACTAGTAAGTACTTTTAAGCCAGAATTGACATCTCCAACCCTACCTGGACCCGGCTGACGTAGCAGATACCACCTAGAGACCCACATATCCATGAAAACTCTAAAGCAAATAAGTAGAACGGTATTATTTGTTTTTAATGTTTGGTACGGTTGCTCCAAACACTCAAGAGAACTCTTGTCTGATTCAAAGACATCTTCAGTGATGTGATTTAAATTGAACAGCACGACTGTCTCGATTAGAAATTGAAATGGTCTACTCCAAAATCTTGTTAAGGTAACTAAATGAATGAGGCTTTCTGAATTTTATATCTCAAAGAAACGAATACGAGAAGCGAGATATTACAAAGAAATTGAATTAAGGAGCCGCAGTATATTTGAAAATAATATTGAAAATTCGTTCACCTCTGTATTTCGCAATAATTTTCATATATTACCTTACCAGAAATTCATCGCAATATTTTTCGGATATATTAAAAATATTTTAGGAGAATTCCGTTCACCATTCAACTATCAAAGTTTTCTCGTAATATCGGTGACAGAATGATTGAGAACTGTGCCATTACTCTGATGTGGAAAAATATTTTATTCTCGTTTATTTATTTTTTTCAGATGATTTTGCTTTTTTCAGACCAGCACGAGAATTATTTCTACTGTGTTCTGGCGTTTTTCACATTATCGGTCTTCATGTATATTTTTAAAATATTCATTTTTCATAAATCAATATCCGACAGGTCATGTGGATTGTGATTTTTATTTTATAAACATGATTATACATAGAAAGAGAGTTACGTAAAAAAGATAATTATATTCATTCTTTCATTGTTGTTCCATTAATATTAAAATATTTGATCAATAAAGATTTAGTTTTTTCCAGGTTTGTAAAATGTCAAAAGCCATTTTTCTTCATACAATTTAAAATAATAACATTTGTTTTTTTTTCTGGTATCGATACAATAGTGTCAGAAATGACAATATGTCAATAAATATTCTCTGACACGTCTTCCAATTTTCTCTATAACTTTTTATGGAGACTATACAGCTACTTCTATAACATCACATTGTATATAATTTTATGATGTCATAACATGATGTATGTACTACGCAGTTAAATAAGATTTTTTTTATTCAAATTTTATTTAAGATTATTCGTTTTACATAATTAATAAAATTTCTCAAACCTAAATTGAATCAGTCGTGGTTGCTTCTAATTGAACTTGTAATATCAAAGTGAATCAAGAACCAAAATTAATATACTGAAGTTAATGTTTAAACATATTAATAATGGGTCCATAAAAAATAATAAATTATCCACCACTTCATTTTTATGGTATGGAAAATATGAGAAGAACACACACTTTGACAAAAACATTAATCACATACCGTATGGGGATGATTTCCCGAAGGTAGAAGCTCTTTTTCACATTATGAATCCATGTACCTCCAAATATTCATATTATTACTTTCATACTTGGTGTGCTAGGAGATTTACATACATAGATAGACAGTTACATGATATATTTACGTGCTGCTATATGTATAGTACTATTCTGTTCTTTAAGGTGATTTGTTGAATACCTTCTTCTGAAAGTTTTTTGCTGTTGAACATAATATATTATTTCCTTTCTAACTGAGAGACACCATAGTACAACCTGTCAAAAGCACAACTTTAGATAACTTTAAGGGACATTTTTATCTATTTGTTTATCATCGTTTGAATGTTGACTTACTCAACGTACTTTGTTTTTTGTATTTTGGAAATCATATCCAAAAGTTTAGAAATTCATTAGAATTAAATTTACAAATACAAAAAATTAGAATAACTCAAAAACTATGGAACTTGAAGAACGGTTATCCTGTATTAATTTCAGCAAAGTAAAGAAGTAAATTAAGCAATTTTCTTAAAAAAATAAATTTTCTTTTAAATTTTTTGATACACTTGATAGATGATTTGAATGTCTTGTGATTGAAAATGGAATTAATCATTTTTTGTAATATGTCAGGAGAGTTCAAAAACTAACTGAATTTCTTATAAACGTCGAAATCACGATTGTCGTTTATTTTCTATGTGTCCTTTTACTTTCTGTGATCCAATCAAAGATTCCTTCATGTTGTATAGTTATACGAGTATACCGGTTCAATGGTTTTCGTAAAATATAAACGTCTCACGGGTGTCAAGATTTGTAAAGTTTATACGGCTGTCCAATGTGTGACGAACCGTGGAGTGAATCCAACATTTGAACAGAGCAATAATGCTGAAGGCAGCCAGCCAGCCAGAAAAATGAAAATGTAACCTCTAAGGAACTCAATAAAAAGGAGTATGCAGATTATTTTCTTATTTCATTCCTGGCTACTTTTTGAATAACTACGCATAGGTGCCTTTTTTCTTGGCAATATTCTTCTAGTTTACAATTTTTGATTTTCAAAATTCAGTTTTGGACGTTATTTTAAATAACAGTTGTTATTGAACCAATGAATGGAGAACTGTTTTTATAATGTCAAAAAGTTCATTAAAATCTCTATTTTTAGAAGTTAAACTAAATTAAAAATAAATAGTACTTACTTTGAAAGTTGGGATCTGACTTTCAAGTAAAATATGTACGCAAGTCTGATGATGAGAATGGAAACTGTTGAAATCCAGCTCACGATTATAAAAATAGCGTGAAAGTAATAATTATAATAATTTTATTACACAAAATATTAACAATGAATAAACAAAACAAACGATAACAAAGAAAGAAACAAGTAACTTTGTGCAAGGGGCGTAGTAAATAAGTGTATTTTTCAACAAATTCAACGAGAACTTCCACTAAGAATCATCGACAATATTGACAACATTATTGTCTCATTACTTTATAACGCATTCGATAGAAACTAATATAACTGTGTAATATATCCAAAACCGTGTTATTCTGTTTATAATATTCTCAACTATGTAATTATTATCAATGGTTTAGAAAAAATTCTTGATTCTTTTATGTACAAGTTTTCATTATTTACGTATAATCCTATTCACATTCAATTCCAACATGACATGAATAGATTGAGGTCTATTTATGTTAATATTCCAGAAGAGTAGTATTTGTACTCTATCAATTCATTATGCTTCCTTTTTTAGTGGTCTACCAATTTTCTGCACGGATAGTGAATATTTTTATCGGCCAATCTATCAATCACTCACCGGACCTTTGCAAATAAAGAAATACAGAACAAAAAAGCCTCTTTTATATTATAATATAATACATTAACTACTTTTTCCGACTCATTTTATTAACAATGCTGAAGAAATTTCATCTCCAGATTTCTTACACAATATTAAATACTTCGATGTGATACAATCTAGTATTTTTCGGTAAATCTTCTTCTATCCTGTATCACCATTCCTTAATTCCCTTTAAAAACTATCCCGGTGATTGATAGTATCGTAAATAAATAATACTAGAATATTATTAGAATTTTCTGACTATTTTTCCTTTTTTTCAGCATACTAAGATCACTGATATAAATATATCTAACAATCAATAGAAATATTTTAGATGTAATTTAATTTAAAAAATAACTTTTTATGTACATAAGAAAATTTTGAAATTTTCACCCTTATATTTTCATACTAATAGTGTTATGAAATAAATATCTTTACAATTGAGAATCTAGCGTTACAAAGCAAACATTTTCTATTATAAATTCATTCATCTACTAATATTTTCGAATTGAGTCTAGTCAGGTGCGTTTCGGATAGTACTTCAATAATAAATTATGCTCTCCGTTAAATCTCAACCGCTTGTCAAATCTCGTCCTGAAAGCGTAGGACAGTAATCTTCCATTTAGAGCGATGTCATATGAATGATGAATAGTGAAAAAAGGACTCCGGACCTTAATAATATTACTACTATTGTTGAGTTTACAAATTTTATTTTCAATTTGACTACAGTACAGCATTGTGTCAAAACTATAGTTAATCAGCTGCCGTTGTAGAAAAAAATCGCATCTTGTGTGTATAAGTGGCTTGTTGGAATGAGGAAGGATTTATATGAGAATAACAGGATGTTCGAACCTTAGTTTATGAGAATTCTTTATTCTCCCTCTTTTATAGAGCATATGGGTTTACGACTGAGATGCGAACACAATAATAGGAGTAAATATAGTAAAGTACAGGAGTTAATAAACGTATGTACCTACATAAAATAAGGCATCTATTGTTTGAAACGTCAACATTTTGGTTTTGTTAGTTCAAGATGTCTTAGTTTTATTCTCGATGGGACTTTTTTCTAATAAATTATAAAACGGCTTATAGGTACACGTGTTTAAAAGATAGTTTTGACTGGATGACGTCACATATGGAATAAACTCGTCTTTGGATCCATACGTGACTTTTGTGTAGGTTTATTTTATATTTCCAATGAGCTTTTGTTTCATTGATTGTATCGCGTTAACTTTTTACGACATTATTTAAACTTATTTAATAAAATTATTTTCTTTTGTTCAGTATTACTTTTTAGTATATAATTACGCTGGACCGGTTTCGTGAGCTTCAGTTCACATCATCTGATATAAACAGAATAAAAATAAAAACAAATATACATATAAGGATATTAAGATTCCAGTGAAGGTGTAGGCCGTAGGGGTATGTGAGGTTATATTCGTACCAGGCGTTGTATCATTGAAATTTCGGATAGGAAATAAGTGTAGTAACGGAGACGAATTGGGAAGATTATTGTTATTAATAGATGTTTGAGTTGAGTTATTGGTTTTAGTAATTTCTATCATTTTTAGTGCTATCAAAGTCGGAAAATATGTATGTGTATACAATAATTTGAAATTTTGATTAGCAAAAGAGGAGTCAACGAATAATAAAGTTAAGAAATTCAGAAAAGTTATTTGCTTAACTTTCTTTTTTTTGGCACATCATAAGTTACATTAACAAAACTAACAAATAAATTTACATTAAAAAATGTGATGATCTGCAGTAGTGAGATTATCACATAAGTGATTTCTTCCATCTAACCACTATTAATTTAGAAGGAATTGATAATCATGAAATATAATCTCATAATTTCAGAACATAATATATAAGATATACTTTAAATTCCAGTTTGCATAATAAATTACTAGTAGAAAAAAAGTACTTACTCGTAGCAAAGGAATTAGGAACAAAGATTCGATTTCCTTTTATTCAGAAGCTTAAAAACATAAAAAGCGAGTAATAAAGTAATGAGCGTATATTTTTTTCCACTAAAACCAACTTTTATATTTCCCTAACCTACTACATATGTAAGCAGGATTCTACTTACCATTATCTATTTTATTCTTTTCTTTACCACTCCCACGTGACATAGTTTGTTTAGAAGGTGTAACGTTTTGAACCATATTACTGATATCACTTAACCAATATGTGCCACAGATAAAATATACGCAGTTTTTTTATTCAGGTCATATATTTTTTTTTATTATCCATTAGCAATTGCTCAGATAAAAACTCCGATTTGGTTATATATTTGTAAGATCTATTTATAATTTATTTTAAATATTTCTTTTGAATCTACTAGAATTTTTTCACACCTGCGATAGTGAAAATTTTGAAAAAAATACTCAACATCAAATCAGCTGGCTAATCTATTGGGTTTTTACTTGCAGATATAATACAATTATAGAGTATAGACGATTGATATCTACAATTCAGTGATGAGACGTGCCACGTATTCTGAATTCTATTCTATAATTAGCACGGAGAAGACAGTCTGAATGTGTATTACATGTAGTTGGTCCGCTGACTGCTCCGCTTGTGCGATATATCATGATGGTGTACAGCATTTCTAAAAAATGTAACCTAATTTTTTATTCTACTATTCGATTTATTTATTTCGCCATAGATTTCTTCTAACTAAACACCCACACAGTGAATAACCTAATTTTATTTATTGGTTTACCAATTACTCTTACTGCCATGTTAGTTGTATAACAACACTACATGCTATTTGTTCATTACATACACCATTCGAAATACAACGGTTTCAGGTTACATAATTAAATAAATGGATGGAAAATTAATCAACAAAAAAGTATTTCATTTCCGCAAATTTATTGCCAACAAATCAACATCATTGAATAAAAATAGTGAAATACTATCTTTGAGGTTTGTGAAAATTTTAATTGACCTTAATGGAAAAGGGTTACCTTATTTCATTTCATTACGTTTCAATATTATCGTTCCATTTTTGTGTCATATAAGCATTTTCTTATTTTATCTGTGATTACGTTCGTCCTGAATTTTATAGCAGATCTATGTCATAAAATACTCTTTGATTTACTGTCCATTCGTTTACTTACAATAATTTACGATGACGCGTTTTACCTACAGAGGTTTTGGAATCTCCCTTAAAAGATGTTTGAAAAACTAAAGACATTTTACTTCTTTAATTTAGCGATATAATTTGCACCAATTCTGAATGTGCTATTTTTTTGTTGGCACGAAGAAGACAGCATACATGTTTATAACATGCCGCTGGTCTGTTGGCTACCCCACTTGTGGGATATACCATGATGATTTATAAGTTGTGGTAGAAAAAGATTTTTACCCACAACCAATTTAAGAATTTATTCCTGAGATCGTTAATTTTTTTATTAGATGATTAGATACGAATTTATCTTAATTAACAAAATGATGTATTATGCATACTGTTTTTTTTTTTATTATGTATTGTCCTTTTTTCATGATTACTCCTTGTCTTGTTTAAACGTACTGTCTGTCATGCAATTTCTACAATTTTATTTTATACATGTAAAAGGCTCACGCCGTATATTGTAAAAAAAAATATTTAAAAAAATTACGTTTCATGTGAGATAAACATAATGATTGCAGAGGACGACATAGAGTAGATGAAATATTTTATAAGAAAACATAATTTAGGTTGGTAAAATTTTAATAACCACGCTGCAAGTAATAAAAAACGTTAATAAAACAGCTGAATCCGTATTCTCACTTTTGTGCCCCTTGTAGGAGATGCTTTGATGGTATAGATAGATAGATTCTTATGAAAATGTATAAATACATAATATTAGATAAAAACATTTTAAGAGACAAATGTAAGCCGTGATGTATACATATAGACACTAAGTTAAGAAGCAGTGCATATTTATTTATTATACAATGAAAAACACAAGTACCTATTTATACCGAGAATATAATAAATTTTCTCGATCTTAAATTCTAAACATAAACATGTACCGTACGGATTACAACACTTAATGCTGTACGGAGGTAGTCAACAACAGCCTGACGGTAGTCTCAGACTTTTAATCGATAAATCTCGGATTTGATTCCACTCCACCTTCACATTCCTTTCAATTAAGGTTATTTGGGTATATATCAAACTTAGATTCATCTTGTAGTACAAAATAACATTATTTCGGTAGTACAACTGCACCCAATGAATGCGCACATGTGTTTATACAATATAATACAATATCGCAATAATAATATTGCATACGAAAATTATTAACTCAAAGTGAGCGACAAAATGGTTGTTTATTAGCAAAACGAAAGAAAATAAAAAAAAGAATCTTTGTTATGTATATCTGGTATAGAACCAAATGATTGTGTTGTTTAAGTAGATTACATTCCAAACACGAGAATAGAAGAAAATACGAGTTAATATAATGCGTGCAAAACTGTCTATAAGGACGAAAGTGTCTAGCACTTGATTCTCTTAATCTACCACGTAAAGGAAATTACACAATGGTTTGTATGTACCTATATTATACCATAAAAGTATAAGTTGATGTCCATTTTTAGTAACCGCTTCTGTATCTAAACAATATCGCGCATTTGTACTGTAGGTATAGGATTGTCTGTTCAATTGCAACATTTAGTGTTTATTTATCACATAGGTGTCGGAAACTGCATACACTGTAGGTACATTTTATGAAAAAGTGAATCCACAGTATTATTCCGGTCTTTGACACACAATGAAAGTGCAATATTCAACAAGATCCCATACACACTGTGCATTTCGATATTCTACAGTCGACGACTGACATTTTCACTTTCACACAGTATTTACCCAATATACTATTTTTATACAAAACGCGAGAAAAATAAATGAACTAAAAAGGAAAAGAGTTAAAAAAAAAATATATATATATATTTTTTTACCATCACGGCATATTCCACAAGTGGGGTAGCCAGCAGATCAGCTGCATGTAAGAAACATACAAAATCAGAAAGATCGATGTTATCATAATTTTTTGATAAAAACATGTTTGAAGATAAATATTACCCGTAAGCCACATTTAGCACTAAATTGGTTAATTTGAAATATTTTGTGAAAAAGACATCGGAACATACAAACACACACAAAGTTTGCTTAATATGAACGCAGAACTTTTTCTTTATTTTCAAAAAATATTTTTGTTATTTATTTTGTTCTTCTTGCACATCATCTATATTAATATGTATTTACATTCAATAGAAAAAATAGTACCGAAATATTACTTACATTACAAATTGTGATTTAGATGCGTTGACAATATTACAAGGAGATTAAAGCACATAATATCTGATCGGTTTCTTATACAATTTTCATGACATGAAAAGCATCTAGGTCCTTTATAAAGGATGTTCAACTTCATATAGTCTTGTTATACCTACTACGTGGGAGTATGCTATTATGAAGGTAGATATATTCTTAATGTAGAACCTATCTTGCAACATCACAGCGGTAGGTAGTTTCTTTCATACAAGCAATTCTCTGTACCATTCCGGTTCGACACCCAAAACTATTTTCAATAAGTTTTGTTACAACTCAAATAGTATTACCAAACCGGTGGTTTAAAATAATAATACTTTTAAGGTATTTTGAAAATATCGTTAATTTTTTTTTTATGAAATACAGATTAGTTTACACTAATTTATTTAACAGTGGGAAAATGAATATTCTTGAAGAATGGTAGTTTATTGCTTGATCGCAACTATCTTACAAATTATCATTATTGGTTTTTGAAGAATATTCAAAGCCATTTGGAGCAATACTTCGCCAATTATTAGGTGTGAATCAAACTAGTGGTATTTGTGTTATATTCTTTTCTCTCAATAAGGCTCACCTCTTCCCAAGACATTCCTATCGCTCTGATGTCGTTGTCATAGGAGCGATGTATTGTGATAAAAGTACACCCGAGCCGTCGGGACCCTTATAGATGAAAGAAAAGTGCTGTTTTGGATAACTATTACTCGACATTTTCAAAACATGACCCCAAATAAGATCATCGTCTTTTATGTATTACAGAGGCCACAGATCTTTGCTGAATGCCCTGGCGCACATTATCATTAATTTTTACATACTCATACCACTTAACATTCAAAATCCTTCTAAGATATAATCGGAGATCACCCTCTGGCACCTTAATTGTTCCCAGGTATTTTAGCTAACTGACCCGGGGTATTTGAGAATTTCTAATCATTAGTGGGGTGTCAGTACACCTACATGTTGCGATGCAGTTCTAATAAAAAGCATTGGTGATATATATCAAACAGGGCTAAATCATCCAGACATTTAAGATTGTGTATTATTCCCAAAGATGCTCCATTCGCGTCCCGCTGAGGCCAATGTACACCGCCAGGGCCCTCATTGGATTTTTTAAGGAGGTAATCCATGACGGTGACAAAAATAAATGGTGTCATTATCTAATTTCAACAGTTTTTAGACGAAACGTTGAGGTTGTCGCTCGTACCCTATGTTTTACAACGTAAAATAAACCTCGCAACTTTGCGACACCGCGTCTAGACTTGTCCTTTGCCGGTATACCAATTTTATTTTCAATCAAATGTGTGCTTTTGGCCACCTATTGGATCGTGTTAGAATCGGTAAAGCTTATTTACTTAGCTTCTTCATATTATCGGTTATCAAATTTATGTAGGAACGTTGAACGAGAGTCCACAGAGTCTATTTTATCTTATATTTAGTTTTGGTTGTTCATATTCTGTCTCTATCAATAAAATATACTAGTCTTTTAAGAGATTATTTAAATAAAATGTATTTGAATGTATAATCAAACTAGGTGAGCATAAAATATAAATTAATTACACTTCAACACTCCTCCCAGAAGCATAGGGCAGAAACTAATATCATTCTTTCAGAGAGTATTTGTGCCAATTGAGTCTTCCCGTGGCATTCCTATACTCAGATTCCGTTGTCAAAGAAAAAGTGTTTTGAAAAAGAGGGACATCTAAATCATTGCATCAGAAGCCTTGTGGATTTTTTTAATATGAAATAAGTCGTACCACAGTAAAATTCTAAAAATATGAACCAGCTTTTTTTACGCAGCACACTTCGATACAGCATACAGGGTAACCTTGTGAGGCTGCTGCAACATAATTTTATCCACATTGGTGATTTATTGTCCCTTGTTTTATATGTATATTTGTTGAATAAAGTTTTTGTTGTTGAATTAAGCTTGGATTATCGTTTTTCTTTTTAAAAAAATATATATTTTTTACTGCGATGTATACATATAAATGTAAATTTAGCCACCGCCAAGTAGATACGATGTAGATACTCTTGTTACTCTGGTATGGCAAAATCTATGATTAAACTTACAGCTTTATTTGAAGAGCTTTAAACCTTCCCACCTCCTTCAAAGTATGTACAGTTCCGATTTACATAAATTATTTTAACACTAATTTCGACTTTAAGGGAGCTTTTAACTAAATTACATTACCATCGTTGAAAAAGATAAGAAGTTAAGAGCCTGATTTATACATTTACCCCAGACTACAGCTTATAATATCCTGACAAACTAAATGTTCATACGCAAAAATATTAGAGTTGTTATCAAACCATGCGAACTTGTATCAAAATATCCTGCGATATGGATAATGGCAACATTAAGCCTACACATTTTTATTTTCATCACATCTACTTTTAGGTAAATTTTATTTGTTTGGTTATCACGTTTTTTAGGTTCAATATTAGTTGACTTTAAGTATGAGTAATAGAATATCGTACTTAAAGTAAGTAGTCGCTTACCAAATGCCAAAATGATGTTACAAAAAGTTGCCAAAAACATTAAGAAAGATTTGTATTCTTTTGTTGTAATATTTTTTAATTCCTTTGCTATTATATTTTAAAATTGTACCTATTTGTATATATTGTCCTTAGTATTGCCCCAGAATAGATTTTAGTCTAGTGGTGCAATATTTTCCATAATGTTGTTGTATGTTTTTTTTTGTATGTACTACTTTGTAAAATAAATTTAAAAAAATGCCAATAAAGAAATTAATCGGTGATTATGTACTTTATATCATTACAGCATATTCTACAAGTGGGGTATCCATTCAGAATGGGTGACATGTTTCATTGTTGAATTGTTTACATTATTTATCTTGTATGTGAATATTTTTACGAATATTTGAATTATACAGGATAAAAGCGGAGAGAGCTGCGCAGAAGCAAGGGTCGAACAAGGCGTAAGACAAGGATGCTCAATGTCGCCAGCTCTCTTTAACTGCTATATACAGCGAGCCATTGATGAACTGAGAGAAGAAATGAAGAACTGGACAGGAGTAAAAATAAATGGGAAAAGGTCGACATGATTAGATATGCTGACGACATAGCACTGCTTGCAGACTCCGAGATGGAGCTGAACGAAGCCTTAGAAAAAATGGAAAGTATACTATTGTCAAAGTACAACATGAAAATAAATAAAGAAAAAACAAAATGTATGGTCGTAGGAAGAGAGGAAGCGACTGCGAACATTGCCATAAATGGAGTGAGCATCAAACAAGTAAGAGAATTCGTGTACTTGGGAAGCAGAATAAACCAGGATGGACGCTCCAAATCGGAAATTGTAAGCAGAATAAACCAGGCAAGGATTGCCTTTAACAAAAAATCGAAGATATTGGAATCCCCAAATATTGATTTAAGCGTAAGGAAGAACCTTACTAAAGCCTTTGTATGGAGCATTCTGCTTTATGGTTGTGAGACGTGGAACAGCAGCAAGAGTGAAAGCGGACGGTTGGAGGCCTTTGAGATGTGGTGCTACAGACGCATGCTTAAGATCCATTGGTCGGAACACGTCGAAAACGAAGAAGTATTAACCAGGGTAGGCGAAAAAGGCAACTTCTTAAGAGAATCGGCCAACAACGAGCTAACTGGATTGGCCACAACATCAGGCATCCAGGACTACTCATCGCCATCGCGGAGGGTAAGACCGAGGGGATAAATGGCAGAGGCCGACCAAGAGACGCGTATATGGACCAACTGAAGAGGGACATGAACTGTGGCTCATACGTGGAGCTGAAAAGACTGACTGAGAATAGAGACGAATGGAGAGGAAAGACCAAACTCGTTGCAGACCAATCCAATGGATTGTAACTCTTTATATACTCGAAAACTACCTCAAAAAAGTGAGGAACCTATAATATAATAAATTAACACACAATTTAATAGAATTCTTTTTCTCTGCATGATTAATTCATTTATTTAAAACAATAGAATAAAAGGACGAATAATGAGAGGGACATTAAATTTTGGATCTAAAATGATTCAATATCAAAATGTAAGTGGTTATACAGTCATTTGATGAAATACCTTCTAATAATAAAACTGAAGAAGCTATACTGTATAGTATTACAAAGCTTTTGTGCTTTAGCCCCTCGTCAAATTAATTACTATTATAATCTCCAAGTGGTTAGTAATATAATTACATTTCAAGGAAATTGATTTTACATTTTATTAAAACAAAACATTTTTGAAATTTGATATAATTTAAAAATATATTATTAAAGAAAATACTTGAACTATATTTTAATACGTTTAATTTAATAAATGTTTTGAGAGCAAAAATTAATAAAACATTATGCCTGCTAACGATAATTATTTTTATCTGAATCTAGTTTCTTCATCTTATTTATTTTATTTCATTGCTGGTATATTTTTAATTGTCTCAGTAATTAAATTCTTCTTATACCTACATTTTCAAGATTCTTCGTACAAAAATATTCACTTGGTATCATGTAGGTAAGAAATAAAAGAATTTAATTAAAACCCACTTACAATTATCGGCAAGTTTCAAATTTAACGTGTTATCGTTTTCATAAGAATCACTTGACAATTATTGTTCATCTTTTTTAAGACTGCAGTCAAAAATATCAACGAAGAATTGTTAACTATGTATATGTTTTGAATGTTTTCATATGGTGTCAACAATTTTATCCTGTTGATAGATCGATTGTGTTGTTTTTTACATCCGTTTGTGATGGTTGATGTAACAGTAATTACATATACTTGTAAACTATTCGTTGCGATACAATACTTAATTTTATTCTTTATTTATTCTTTATTCTTTTCCATCATGCGTAGGCTCGAATTTGAGCACTTGCACTCGTCAGTTAAGCATTACAGTAATATTATATTAAAAGAGAATAAAAACAGACAAATAATAATACAATTACGGGCACCTACCACCCAGAGAAATATCAATGGCAAAAATGATGTCAACAGCAGATTTATATATACATACTTATAAAACAAATCCGTCTTTATTCCTTGTATTATACAGAATATAGGCACGGCAGGGTTTTACTTTTAATAAAATTTAAATACGATCTTTTTAATTTTGAGGTTGAGATAAGATTAAGATCGTATTTATATCATGTCATGAGTAACGCAAAATGACTTAAGTAGATTTTTTTTATTATTTTTCTCTATATATATTATATAGATTATTGATAGAGTTGACATCTATTACATATATGGAAAATAACTTTAAGTTCGTATTTCAGAGGAAATAACATAACATAAATCCGACCTAGCTTGTCAAAATTACCTCACACATACAATATAAAATTTATCATGTTACTCTATTGTTGAAAATAATATACATAATACATATGTAGAGGTATTGAAAGTTATATATTTCGTAACTACATTAATATATAATTCATAGTTATATGTGTAGTTACGGAGCTTTGGTGCCAAAAATCATTAAAAAACCATTATAGGAACTATTCACGTTACCGAATAGGAAAAACATAAAGGCTAACCATTAATAAACTAAAGGATAGTTGTTAGTTATTATTATACAAGATTCTCATTTTTTATACCTTTTTCATTTTCATTGTGTGATGTGAGGTGGTAGAACGGCGTTGAATAGAGTCTGCGTGATCATAGTGTTCACGATTCAAAACAGAATATGAAAGGGGAATCATCGCAGTATAGGAACATAGTACAAGACATCCAAGATGAATTGATACTGTGAAAAATATTATTTATTTGTTTATTTAAAATCATATACGGTGTGAGCCTTTTACATGTTAACAAAAAGTATGACAGACAACAACAACAAAAAACAATCATAAAAAATCACACAGGTACATTGCAAATTCATAAGTCAAGATCAAAATAAAAACAAAATAATAAAAATTAATTTAAAAAGGTCTATTTAATGAGTCAATTCGTCCCTCTTCTGACTAACAGTCGTATCTGCCTAAATGTAAATTGTTCAGGAGAGCGTATTTTGTGTTTTGTCGTGCATATTTTCGTCTCTCCTTGTTATATATCTCAGAATCATTTTTGTGATGAACTTTTGAGAAATTAGTAGATACAACACATTTTATTTAGAATATTTCGTAAATACAACAAATCAGAAGACTAATCCAGGATAAGGGTAACAGTTACAGGTGTGATCTTCAGTGAGAATATGCAGAGGGCACATATAAATACACTTTGGTGATCATAACTCGATTTCGCCAAAAATGTCAGATACGACAGTTAGTCAGAAGAGGGACGAATTATGATGTATTAAAATGAACTAGTAATTATATAAAACGTTTGTAAAAGCACATGAAGAAATTAAATTTAAATGGAGAAAGACACAATTCGAAAAATGAGTTCATCTAAAATATGATTGAATATATTAATATCAGCGATAATAAGGATATAAAATGTTATTTGATAAAAATAAATATATTGCAAGACAGTCAGACATAAATCAATTAACAATATAACAAATCATTACACACAGAAATCCTATTGATGTCATTCTTCCAACAAACCAATGGTTGCCCAATGTCAGTTTAGATATTTTGAAAATAATAATTCTTAAAAGTATTACGTACTTATGTACTTTAAATGTTCTAAGGTAACATAAAAAAATTAAGAAACAGGCGGATTCTTCAACATTCTGGAGTACCTACAGCCTTTTAGAGATGGGAGAACAAAAAAAAAGTATAGGAAGACTTCAAAAGTGATGGGCAGATGACGTTATCCAAGTTGTAAGAAAAAAGTTCGTGTTACTCAAAATCGTAAAATTGGAATAGTTTTGAAGAGGCTTATATTCTTCAACAAAGCGATAAAGATCACGTTAAAGTATGTATTTAATAAAGAATCATGGACCTTATAACTTTCAATGGAAACCCCAGTAAAGAATAGGTCTTCCACCCTTTCTATTGGTTTTCTAGTGTTCTGTAAAATACAGGTATTTATTTATTTTATCTATCTATCTCTCTATACCCTCAAGCCGTGTCTCAGGAGGGGTAGGCAGAGAGAACGGAACGCCATATAGATCTATCCTTACAAACTTCTTTCGCTTCCTCCACATTCATCCAGTTTCTCATACATGTTCGCCGATTTCTCTTACTCAACACGCGGCCGTCCTTAAGAATTTGATCCACGTGCTCAAGCCACGTGGTTCTTGGCCGTCCGCGCTTCCCCACACCTCCTCTTTCAGACAAATACATCCTCTTCGTCATTCTTTCATCTTGCATTCGCTCAACATGTCCAAACCATCGTAACTTATTTACACGCATTCTATCCACAACACTCTTCTCGCATCCGCTCATTCTCCTAATATCCTCATTCTTCACTCTATCCCGCAAAGTTTTACCAACCATTCTTCTAAGTGAACGCATTTCCACGGCAATTAACACGTTACCATTACTATCTTTTATCCCTTTCACAGAATTTACATCCGCACCTGTTCTCTTTCGTTTCACCATCTTCCAAAAGATTTTCAAGTTATCTTTCGCGTTCACTGATAGCTTCTGGCATTCTTTATCTTCAAACATTCTTTTCTTCATTTCCACTTTCTCTCGAACTTCTTTCTTACACGCCTTGTAAATCTCTTTCTTTCGTTCTCTGTCATTTTCATTTCCCTGTCTCACACTCATTAAATCTTTCCAAGCATTCTTCTTCTTTTCCACAGTCTTTTTCACATCATCATCCCACCATGCATCACCTTTCTTGCATCCAACGGCAGTTTCATCACATACTTCTCTTGCACACTTCATTACTTCCCATTGCTCATCCAATGTACATTCTTTCCCATCATGTGAGCTAAATCTCTCGTTCGTCTTTCTTTCATACTCTTCTTGTATATTTTCATCTCTCAATTTTTCAACTCTCAGCCTTTTCGGCGCGATTCTTTGTGTTCTCGAGCGCCAGCCAGAAAACAAATTTATTTTTGTGACCACAAGAAAATGATCTGTCTCCAACTCGGCGCCACGATACACTCTGGTGTCCGTGGTTGCCTTTCTAAGACGAGAGTCCACACACACAAGGTCTATTATTGATTTTCATCCCCTCTCTCCCATGTATACTGATGAATTTCCTTATGAGCGAAAAAGGTATTTGCCACAAAGAGATCCATCTCCAAGCATGCTTCTACTATACGTCTTCCATTATCATTCACTCTTCTATCACCATTATTTCCCAACACATTCTCTAGATCATTTCTCCTTACACCGACCCATCCATTAAGATTGCCTGCCAACACTACTCTTTCATTCTCTTTCCTATCATCCGCAATTTTTCGCACACTATCCCAGAACTCTTCTTTTTCCGTCTCCATGGCATCGTTTCCAGGACCGTACCCAATTATGAGTAGGATCCTAGTCATCCCTACCTTAAAGCGGATCCAGATTAGCCTAGGACCAACACATTCATATCCCTTCATACATTTACTCATTCTTTCAGACAGAAAAGCACCCACACCTTGACAAGCATGTTGAGTGTCAGGAACTCCTGACCACAACTCGATTCTTCCCTCACATTCGTTTATTCCACTTCCTTTCCTCTTGGTCTCATACACGCATAAAACATCTAAAAACTTTTCATCCATCATCTCAAATATTTCATTCATCTTTCTCAGCATCCGTCCTCTTACATTCAACACATCTAACCGACATTCCGGTCTCCTCTTTGTGCCCTTCCCCCCCCCCCCTTTGACGCGCCATGATGGGTGGCAAGCCTCTGGCATTCGCGTCAAGGGATATTTTATTTTCTTGCGCAAAAATACAGTTTTAACATTTAATTAAAATCTAGTAAACCAGCAAAGGCAAACAGCAACCATATTCGTAAATCATCCTGTACAAGTGTACAAGATATTTAACATCTTCAATTTAGCGATGAGATGTGCCACCCATCCTGAATGTTTTAATATTTATTGGCACAGATAGGACAACGTGCATATTTATTACATACGATTAGTCCATTGACTAACCACCACTTGTGAAAAAAGTAGTCATGGTACGAATGCATGAATGGATATAATGAATGTTTTACAAAAACGAACGGTTAATTATAAAAATCATGATTTCATAAATATCCATATAATTTAAATATTAACACAAGTAAAGTGTTCATTAATTGCGAAAATAAACACGAATTTATTAAATTCAATTGTTTAGAATGAATATAATACATAGTTTATAATATAATGTTATGTTACAAAGGTGTGGCAATTAATACCATAAGGCTATTAATATAAAGGTGTATTAGGAACATGAACACCCGCCCACGAAATGGAGGTGATATATCAGCGATAAAGGCAAAGACACCGCTTAAAATCATTCGCTAATTTAATTATTTATTAATTAATAATGTAGGACACAGGGGAATATATTAATTTTATGTAAATTAGTGTCGTGAACAGGATAAGGGTGGAACTGTGTCGACCGGATATTGTGCATTTAGTTCATATAGTAGAAGATTTTTGGTGATAGAGACCTCAATACAATGTGGGCCGTGTTGTTATACGAACATATGTTTACTTAAATAATATACGGCAGTTACTTTGATAAAGTATTAATATGGGTTTTAAGCAACTGAATCTTCTATATAGTTCATTAATAGGTCGATTTTGTAATTCTAGTTAATTATATGAGGTTTTGTTTTAAAAACACACCTTTTCAGGAAGTGGTGAGTATGGTTAATTGACTTACTGACAACCAGATTATATATAACGCTATGTATGTATAAGATATAACAAATACCACCCATCCTTAAAATCTTATTATTTGTGGCCAGAGAGGTAAACATTTATGTAAATTGCACTCAATTCACCCCCTGATTAACGTTATGGGATATGCCGTAATTTCTTACAGTATAGTCAAAAGATTTTTAGAGTTCTTCTGTTATGATTGTTTTATCACAAAAATATGGCTCAAATATATCCTACATAACATATTTTACTTTTGAATCTAAATTCAAAGCGGCCAATTCAAAAATCCAAGAAACTCGTAAAAAATATAAGAATTATTTTAATCTACTTCACTTGGTGTTAACATTGTAACACAAAACCTATTTTTCAACATTTGGACTATATCCGCTTGAGATTAGAGATGTTCCGAAGTTAAAAATAATTTGTCAAGGGAAATAGTAAATTAGATTCAACTCCCTCTTTAAATTTAGATGTTTGTTTGCCATCTGACGCCTGCTGTAACCTCATTTCCTTGCGAGGCATTCTGTCCGGTCGGACCGCCCGGAAGTAATCGTCGCCTATCGAGAGAATTGGGTTAAGATTATCGGTCAAGGGAATCCGTTCGTGTTAAATTATGTCGAATCACTGTCACAAGCTGTGTGATTCATTCAATCCAGGGGCGTCGTCACCCACTATTGACAACAAACGAAACATTTTGCGATGACACTTGAGATAATGAAGTCGTAATGTAAACATTCGATAAGTAGATTTACTGAATAGAGTTGAAAAATTTAAAAATAATGTTTATATGTGAGATTCACATTCGTCCGAGATACAAATTATCATAATGCAAAAAGGTTTTCAAACAATTATTAAATTTAAAATCAAAACTAAACACGATCTTAATCTAGTCTTGATCTTGATCATACGACGCACGAAGGGACTATGGTCAAAAACACTGCGCTACCGCTAACGCGCGATCGGTTTGCGTGTATTTTTGGCCAATAGTCACTTCGTGCGTCGTATGATTAAGATCAAGACTAGATTAAGATCGTATTTAGATTGTGTCAAGAGTAGCCCTGCTGATAGGAATTTAAAAAAATATGATAATATTGAAACTCCAATGCATTGCAATTATGTATATAAAACGAATTAAAAAGCTGATTCAATTTGTTTGTGAAGAAAAATATAATTATTTAAAATAGATATAACAAAAAACTTCGTCGGTGGCCTGGAGAGAGTCTCGGTCTCATACATAATGCGCGGTTCGAACCCAGGTGCCTCAAGCTCCCTTTTCACGACACAAGCTTTGAGCTTACTGTGAAAGATGTATATGGTTGTAATTGGGTTCATAACATAAAACCTAGATATATCTTTAAAAAAATCAAGTAAGGTAAAATTGTTTTAAATCAACTCAAAAAATATATCAAAATAAAATCGCTATTTTTAGGTATAGTTCAATCACAAGTTATGTATCACTTGCAGGGTAGAGAAGAGAGTAGTAGGTGTTCCGAGGCTTACGAATCAGCTAAGGCTAGCTTAATCGCTTTAATTAATCCTTTCAGAGCACATGACTACACCAATCACTAAATAACGACTTTGTACAGTAAATCGCACCTATCAGGAGTCGAACACAAAACTTCTATGTCACGAGTCAAGTGCTTTAATTATTAGGCCACAGAGGTGTATTATTGGCCTCTGAGTATTATCATAATAAGCTGAATTTTTTTACCTACAGCAACCTTACCGACACGTATGATAATGTATGCAACTACTTGAATATTACATTTTCATCACAGGATTCGCAATTATTAATTCACCTGCCTAAATATTTTACAAATTTAAGCTTCTCTATTGAGGTTAGATGATATTTTTTACCATCCAAAGCACGTTAATAAAGCTATTTAAATCCTCGATACTGAACATAAAATAGAATCTGCTACTGTTACAGAAAAAAATTGCTGATTATAAAGTGTGATATCGCCGTGTCATTATTTTAATTTTTTTTTTTTGTTGGATTTGATTTCCTTCTCTGAAATTATAGGCCCAATCAGAATAGACCCATTGACCTGAGCAAATTTATTCCAATAGATTAAATGTGTCAATTGCTTTGACATATTTTTCATAGGAAGGTAAATTATCTTTTTTTATGTAAGACCTAACAACATACTACCTTCTTATACCAGTATTTTTTTTGTTTGTGCAATAGACAAAAATGTAATAACTCAGAAACCTTACTTTGAATTGAAACAATTTCAATAGTTTTCTTTCGACTTTAATAATACCCTTAAAATAAAGCCTTTAACTTAAGATATGCCTTAAATAATATAACATAAAAGTTTCAAGAAGGCTCAACAACGAAATTTGCCAAAGGTGTCTAATAATACTTTCATAAATTTACTAAGAAACTTTCCATTTTATATTAATTTTACTATATATTTGTAATGTATGATATTAACTGTAAGAAAATCAAATATATATAAAGTAAAAATATGAAAAAGCTTTATAAGTAAACATTGTTTGATTCTTGTAAGCTATTCCTTTTAAGTAGTTATTTTCAGAAAAAAAAATTCAAACAAACTTTTGTGTTTTGCTGATCTTTTTTAAGTTTACATAAATTATTGTGAATTTAGAATAAAAATAAATAACTTGCAATTAGCGTAAAAATAAAAGTTTTTAGAATGTTTGAGAAATTAAGAGTTTGATAATAATAAGTAGAAATTACACACAAAAAGTTGAATTTCCACTTTGACTTGTTTTGAGTTGTGAAAAACGTTTAACATAAAAACTATTACTTTGTGAACTCAGTCGGATAAAGGACAAAGGAAAAGGACGTATTTTCTTTGTTAAACCAAAAAGACCATAATATTTAAAATTATTTAAGATTGATTATATTAAAGGCGAATAATTAAGATGGATTGACGCTTTGTGGTGCCTACCAAGGAGAACTTTTATAAATTATTACTAAATAATTGCTTACAGGAAAATAACTAATTATTATAATAATGAAAAACGGGAGAGACAAAGGGGATAACAAAATGATTGAGATTAAACAAACTTTTAGAAATTTCACGCAGGTATGAGTTTGGGCTTACAATTAATAGCGGTTATTACGTAGAAAGTATGTTTTAGGAAATAATAAGATCTGAAATGTCTGTAATTTGTCTCTTCAATATTATTTATTTATACGACTATCCATCGTTTCACATTTCAGATATCACCAAGGGACTGAAAATATTTATGTATTCTATTTTTTCGGTGGTAACCTTATGAAAGTTCATTTTTATTAATGTTAAAATGAAAAGAGTTAAACACTGTTACTTTCACTTATATAAATTTTTATTTTGGCAGAGGCCTTTCGGACTTAGTCCATCGTCAGTGCCGTCAACTTAGAAACCCTACTTAGTACCTAGCTTAAGTCTGTATTTTGTTTTAGTTTCTAAGTTGACGGCACTGACGATGGACTAAGTCCGAAAGGCCTCTGCCAAAATAAAAATTTATATAAGTGAAAGTAACAGTGTTTAACTCTTATCATTTTAATATTAATAATATTAATTTAATATTAAAATGTTTGGCACTATATGAGATGGTAGGCCCCACTGTTGTCAAATGTGAGATTTCATAGAAAAAGTAATATTCATGAAATTGTTGCCATATATGTAGAATTATTTTTTGGTCACCACGTTTAATTATTTTTGAGCACCAAGTTTTTCGAAACCAGCAAAGTTAACATTCGAGTTAGATTTTATTTTTGCTGGTTTTATTTTATTTTTGCCGGCAAAAATAAGATACAACCAGCAAAAATAAAATCTAATTCGAATACAAAGTTTAAGAAATTTGTATTCGAGTTAGATTTTATTTTTGCCGGTTTGATTTTATTTTTGCTTATTTTATTTTTGCCGGCAAAAATTTTATTTTTGCATAAAAAAAAATTTAATATTTCGCCAAAAAATCCAAATAATATTTTTGTAGCAACAATTTTCCTCCATAGAAAACTATATTTGACAGATATCTGACATTGGGGCCTACCATCTCAATGAGTTCCAAATGTTTTATATTAGGTACCTATTAATCGTCACAATTATTTTCATTTACGAATAACATTAAATAAGCATTTGGTTCAAAAACCCAACATGTGAAAACTACGTTCAACATCATTGCTATGGAGTCCGTGGTTCCATCCCAGGTGTCGGCAAACTCCCCTTTCACGAAACAAGCTTTTAGCTTACTGTGAAAGGTGTATAAGATTGTATATGGGTTTATAATAAAACCCAGATATATCTTTTTAAAATTAAAATAAAATAATAAAAGTATAGTACCTAAAAAGCACAATTTTATTAACACTCAAATTTATGTAAAATTCAGACTGTAATTTAATTTACCGTTTTATTTTTTTTATAAATACACTTCTTATTCTTTACGTGTCTTGTCGGGTCCCACCATCTGGGAAATCTTTTCTGTTCTGAATAGCACGAAACAGCTCCTCCACACCTCTTAACCCAGTCTCCTCCCGAATATTCTGATGCCAGGAAAGCCGCATTCTTCCAACCCCTCTACAGCCCTCAATCTTCCCTTCTACGACTAGTTTTAGGATGACATATTTTTATCTTGTCATTATATGACCAAAATGATGATGATGATTTTGGATGATTTTATTTTATTTATGACGTTTTACAGTATCTAGACCGTCTCAAGGGCGCCAGTGAAGAATTCAGTTTTTAATTTGCCTCTGAAGCTAGTGACCGTCTGACCATCTCTCAGCAGTATGAAGTTTATAAATACACTATTGGTGTTTATTCCACATGCTTGGCTATGTTGTGTATCTATAATGTTTATTAGCGTACTGATCATAATAGAGGACTTTGCTGGTCCACTTATGGATTTGTCAATTATGTCAACATTATTTGTGGTATGACTGTTTGTTTCCCTTTTTAAGGTAATCAAATTTAGTCCTTAGTTTTTATTGACGAACATACAAGCAATTAATTTAGTATTGTTTAGTTGTATTACATAGATTTCTAACGATTTTTTATGTTTTTTTTTCATATAATTGTGTCAATACTGTGTTGTCTATGCTTTTATTTATTAGTTTTATTGTTAAACAAAAAACATATATGCCGTTTAATGCATGAATTAATAATAAATAAATTAAAAACGAAATCCATCGATTGCTAAAAATATTTATTGAAATTTAACATTTTGTTAATTTAGAACAAGTATCAATCAAATAATTCTGGAACATTTGAAAACTTAATAAACTCAAATGGAAAATTCAAATTTACCTTACTCCTGAAATATTAATATACTTAACTGTTTACCTATTCACTATTCAGCCTATGATTTATCGAAATTGTAATGAAATTTCTGTTACTCTATTTTAATTCTTATTTATGACCAAATTATGAAAATGAAATAAGGCTCTTTTACGAGATATTCAGGTAATATTTTATTATTAAATATGTTATGAAATATTACCTCAACCTTCATTCCTAACATTTATTAAAATATTTAAAGACTTTGCTATGTTTATCTTCATTAAAAAGGTTTCAGTAAATTTTGTATTCTCTGTGAAATATCATAGTTTTTAGCTACATACACTATCAAATTTATTCTGTGTAATTAAATATTGCAAAATACAACCATCCAATATTGTAAAAATATTTATAATCCCCGACCCAACTAGGATAAGGGGAAGAAGATGTATATGTATGTATGTATGTCTGTATATTTATTATTATTTGTTGAAATTTTGAACTAAAAATATGAACTAGGTTTTAATCTGGCTCACTTAGTATTATAAATATATGAAGCTGGTATCTGAAGGTAGTCAATATAACATTCGCTATTTGGTGATACATTGGGGAAAAAATAGAAATTTATTTGTTACTTTTTCATAGACACAAACAGAAAGTTGACAAAATGGAAACAAAAATAAATAAAAACATTATTCATTGACTTGGCCATTTCAACCCTCCAATTAAGTGTGTCTACAGCATACACACATTATGTTAACAAAAGAATGAGAGAGGAATGTTTTATCACATTGTTTGCAATATTTATGATAAAAATAACCTTTTTTATGGAAAGTTTCAAATATTATTATGTAATTAAACGCACAAAGAATGCAATTGTAAATAAAAAGTATTAATTTCTCTATTTCTTTCATAATAAACGTAGCTGGCAGATATAAATAAACAAATATCCATCCATATTAAAAAGTGAAAATAAGTTTTAAAATATAATTAGGTATAAAATATCATACAAAAGTTTTTAACGGCGAAGCTCTTATAATACAAATCTGACGTAATTAAATACTTTTCTCAAATGTAATAATAATACTGTGCTACGCATTAAATAATCGCTGCGGAAAAGTTCATACTGGCTAATGTTCCTACAGTCATTTGTTGTCTGTGAGTCTTCCGTAATAATAATAATAATTATACGTTACAAGGAACACGTGACTGGCTGATGCTTCGATCTGCACACGGCACCACATCGTATGATTCTCATTCCCTTGAAGAATAACCGTTAAACGTGCCTGTTCCTCCTCGCGTCGCTTGCAAGCAAATTCAGTTACCTGCAGACCATGGCATAGGTTGGACGAAAGAAGGGTTTGTCCCTTCCCGCCTTAGTCGCGAACAGCGATGTGCGTAACTCCGACACAATAATAATAATAACAATAATTATGTAATAGTACTTAACTTCGTAATGTGATAAACAAGTGTGTTGCCCTCTATTGTATGTAAAACTATCCTTATTGTGTGTCGTTAATAATGTACTTTACAAGTCTGTGTTAGTTTTACGTGCGCGACCAATCTTACCGCCAATATCAAGGAACAATAGTAACGATTAATAATTAATGGTAATTAATAAATTGAATAATGTTATGAACAGGCTTGTGTTACCTTTGAGTTATATATATTGGGTTATTGAAGTGATATTAGGATAACATTTGGAAAGTTTTGAGTAAATAATATATGTCCGTTAGGGTGTGGTTTCGTTGTGTTCCCGCCAATATTCATAACCGTGTGAAATAAGATAATCCATTGTTTCTGAACAACTATTCCATGTTAGGAATCATACAAACCACTTAAACAATTCTTTATACTTGCTCAGTGATGTAAATTTAACATTATGAATGTGTTCATAAGTCTGCAACGTGTACCGCTTCATCTCGGGTAGCCTGCGCATTGCTTATCGGTGATTTACCGATGTAACTCTCATTCCAATGTGAATTTGAAAGGACTATTGAAATAGTGACGCCTTCTACCTTTTACACAGAGGATGGAGTGGAAACATATAAGGTTTCTCAAGCCTCTCGAGAAGTAGTGACCTCTTCCGTCCTGAGAACAGAATCTATCAGATTCTGACACCACCTACGCACCCCTGTACGTCTTTGGAATGGCCAGCGACCGCCATAGATACCTCAGAGTATGTTTCTTTCACGAACCTGCCTTCTACCGTCAATGTGTACAAAATACGTCATCAGTAACATGCACGTCTTTGTGTTATTCAACGACTGTTCGCCTGTCCACCTGTAAGTGATTATATTACTATTGAATATTGTTGGTGATGATAATTTTTCCATAACTTAGTTCCTATTATCATTGAACTGACCTATATATTAATTTCCTTTGTGTAATAATATAAGATTTTGAGTTTGAATGAAGAATGAATGATTCCACTTAATGTTTATAGATCATATGATAAACCAGGTATTGATTTATATTGATAATACCAAGGTTGGTTTATTTGATAATTACCATTGTTTGTTTTATTGTCTCTATCCGAATATGGTATAACTTTCATAACTTCGCATATTGTATGTTATTATGTCTCCCTACAAATTTACTTTGAAAATAACTGTCTTGTTATGTAATATATGTTTACACAATAAATGTAAATCACTTCCATCCGATATCTTTCTGTTGAAATTCATTTTGTATACCCACCAGTAGATTCAATACTCTTAATAATACTAAAGTACATCTCTCCGCCTCCTTGTATATAATCTTCCAATAACCTAGTTATACTTGGAGAAGTTATGTCACCAAGGTTCAATTCCTTGATCAACCAATGGATGAAAGACCCTATTATTTTACTATGAAAGCAACAAAGAGTTAAAGGGATGGCTCCACTGATGGAAATAATATATCCACTTTCTTGGAAAGGTCTGATGTACTTATGATAATCTTTGTTCCACTTGATATAATTTTTTATTGTTTACTTGGAGATATATATCTATAATTCTACTCAAGACAGGATATAAGTAGAATCTTTGCAATATGAAGTATGCTAACAGAAGAAACATTGCTTAAATTACCTATGTATTCTATAATGATATGATGACCATAAGAAAATGATGAAACCGAAGTATAAAGAATTCTCTGAACTTTACGTAAGTATAATATGTATAATTGAAGTATGTAACTGACACCCACACACAATGCATTCCTCTTGTATAAACCAAGTAGAATCATACCTAGACATGAACTTGAGCCAATATATTAATCTGTTTTACTTGCAAATATAACTGTAACTTTCTTTATATACTTTCTCTATCATATAATTTTCTATGTGTTTCGCTTACGTACATTGCAAAATGTATGTAGCGAAGCTGGGGGTTACGAGCCAAATTATATATTTTCTTATGTACAATTCATGTAAATTCATTTCTTTAAATATTTGATAATTTCTCTTTTGATTTTTTTGTATAATGATATGATGCGATCGTCCTAGTGGGACGATAACGTATCAATTTGTGGGCATCGTTTCGGGATATTATGATTTGGATAATCATAGACCCTAAAATTTTAAATGTATTGTGTGATGAATATACCTAATCGTGAAGTTCAGAATTCTTATCTTTATTGTGTAATAATGTGTATTGATATTAATTGAAAATGTAATAATTTTAATGTGTGTATGTATATGAAAACAATTTTAAAAATGAAACAGGAATCGTAAAATAGATAATTTAAATGTCCGTATTTAAAAAAATAAATGTATTGGTGTATAGCGCAAACGTTTGTCGCGAGTATTGTTATAATGTGGAGTAAAAAACCGATGCCGTATAGAAAGAATTGTATGGTGAAAATATTCTGTTGTAAATGTCTCGTATTAAGCAGTAAACAAGACATCGAAAACCGACCTACATAACATAATGAAAATATAGTGTGTATCTATACGTCGCGTGTGCGAACGCCGTAAGAATAGATATAATATTAGAACGATAATATTATTATACCGCAGTATACATACCTACCTATACAACATGTAGTATGTACCATCGAGAGCGCGTATACAGAACACAATTGTGTGCAGTCAGTTTTTAAAATAGTGTAAACTATTCCGTTCGTAGGGAGAAGTCCGTTATTGAGAAATAAAACACAGCATAGTATGTATGTACCTATACGTCGCAAGCGAAAGAGAGACAGCGTACAGACCTACCGCAACAATGTAGGTAATAGAAATATTCACGCGCAAATCGGGAAGTCCAAAATACTGGTAAAATGCATAGTTGAAAATAATATTATTTGAATGAAACGAAATAATATGTACCCATGCTGTTTATGTATAGTAAACCATTTTGTACAAGTAAATTTGTTTTGCCGGTAAGCAGAATTTTGTTGTAATGTTATTTTAATAGTAAATTCATTTTTGAACTGAGAATAAAAATCGATATTAAATTGAATTAAATTTTTTGAAACAGTAAAATGTTGTATTTGGAATAAATATCTTTATTGAACTCTTGGAGAAATAATATTAAAAGAGCGTTGTTGTGTAAAAATATGCGTAGTAGAATTTTGATAAGAATATTTAAATGTGCGTACGTAGTGATGTGACGAAATAATAATGATGAATAATATTAAACAAATATTTTTGTTTTGAGAAAATTAAAGTTAAAAAAAAATAAATCGAAGTGAATAATGTTAAACCCTTCACGACCGTTCACGAAATTTGAAAAATAAATACAGTTAACCCTTAGTGAAACATGACCGAATTTGTTAACCCTTTGTGAATAATAATTGAATTTTTTTTTAATGTCAAGTTGTGAACTGTAACTGAATTTTTGAATTTAGTTAAGAAACAGTTAACCCTTTGATGACCATCGTTGAAAATTTTGACATTAACGTAAATAGTAGAATGATGTTTTGTAAATTTTTTTTTGAAATTAAATGAGTAACCATGTAACGATGTAGAATTTTTGCTGTTGAATATTAACCCTTTGTGTTCGGAATTTGTTATCTTTTGTGAAGTAATTAATTTTCTTGAAATGTTATAATGTGACTTTTGCGGCTTATTACTATCGTGAAATATTGAAGTAACCTATGCCTTGTTTATTTGAGAACTGAGTCCGATTAGTGAATTATTCCGTTAAGGTAAACTAACGAACGCTCTTTGATAAAAAAATGAGTTATGTTTATGTAATATGTAAAGCCGTGATAGGAGAGATGTGTTTAAATACTTTTTTGTGACCTTTTTGTGTAATCAATATAGAGACGATGTTATCTGGATGTGTGAAAGATAAATCGTAATGCTCTTTTTGATGAATGTAGACAATGTGATTGCTAATCGTTCATGCCTATTATTTTGAAGTTTGAGTTTATATGACGTTTAATTCCGCGTAGGACACGTAGTAATCTCTTATGAATTGTAATTGGAAATGTTTGGATGTAGTATATCCTTGTTGAATTAAATAATCTTGTGACTTTGTGGAAAATTTGTTTATGTTGCTTGAATACATTGGAAAATGTGATAGAACATTTTGACATTGAACGGGAATGGCTTATGAAAGACACAGAATAAAACCTGTAGTGGAATGTTGGCTACAGATATTCAATGGGATAATTTTAATTAATTGTATGTTAGTGAATAAAGATGATGTATGAATCTGTTTATGAAAGGTGAGCCCTGTATGAAGAAGTAAATGTTGAATTTGAATAATGATGTATATTAGAATTTATTGAACTTGTAACTTGTATATTGTGTAGCAAAGATCGAAAGTTGTTCAATGTATTTGTCATGTATTAAGCCTGTGTGAGGGTAGCTCCCTCTGAGATTATCTCTATGTGAGAAATCTGTCTCTGTGTGAGAATTGTGACTATGTGATATGCGTAGAAGGATTTGACGCCAATAATGAATATCGGTTACTGTAAATGTGATTGCAGTTTTCGTGATTGACCATTATGTCATGTCTGCGTGTAAATTGTTTTTTTATATGTATATGTCCCTATTATGTATGATTTCTTTCTGTGCTTTGCCAATATCTTTGTATGGTACATGGTACATGAAATCACTTGTATATGAGTGCTATTAAGCTTAATGGGTAAAATGAAGCGTAAATGTGGTATCTCTAATTCCATCTATACAAAATTGTTTATATTCATTTAAATTCCTTTATGTTATTTTTCCAATGGCTTGCCGGATACATATAACTGGAATCGAAATAATGTGAACCAACTTCTTAAGTATGTAACTTTTGTTTTATATGTTTGTCATGTTTAAAATATTAACTTGTCGTCGATCGTAGTAAATGAATCCATTAATGAAACGTACGTATATTGAGAAATTGAAAGATAGAATTTTATCGCCAATGTAGAACGAACCGTATATTGAAACGTAATACAGATCCTGAGTTTCTTATAAGGTTGTATTGTAAAATGTTTAAAGTTGTTGTTTTCATAACCTGTGTTTTTCATATACATGCACATATGCACCTGTCTATATATATACACACCTCTATGTGCTAGTATATTGTTATGATTGTAGCTCTCAAACTTTTGATAGGAGCCCCGTACTAAAACAACCAATGTGAATTTTGTGTTATTATTAAGAAGTGTAAGTCAAAATATGAAAACAGTTCGCATCAATTTTGACTATGGGCAATTTACCGCGAGTGCTTAATAATAATAATTGAACGGGCTATAGGATGTAAGAAACATTGTAATAGTATATAAGCTACCATTTTTTGAATTGTTTGTCTGTAATTGGGTACCTATGTAGTTGCTTATGTATCCAATGGTTCTCAACTTTTATGTAACCAGTGGTACTCAACTTTTTTATGTGACCAGTGGTATTCAATCTTTTCATGTAACCAGTGGTTCTCAACAATTTTTGTAGTGGTTCTCAACTTTTTTTTGTATAATTGAGGAACTTGAAAATTTGTCGCTTCTCTTCAAATTTTCAAGAGGGGCCGAAAGGGAGAATGCTACGCATTAAATAATCGCTGCGGAAAAGTTCATACTGGCTAATGTTCCTACAGTCATTTGTTGTCTGTGAGTCTTCCGTAATAATAATAATAATTATACGTTACAAGGAACACGTGACTGGCTGATGCTTCGATCTGCACACGGCACCACATCGTATGATTCTCATTCCCTTGAAGAATAACCGTTAAACGTGCCTGTTCCTCCTCGCGTCGCTTGCAAGCAAATTCAGTTACCTGCAGACCATGGCATAGGTTGGACGAAAGAAGGGTTTGTCCCTTCCCGCCTTAGTCGCGAACAGCGATGTGCGTAACTCCGACACAATAATAATAATAACAATAATTATGTAATAGTACTTAACTTCGTAATGTGATAAACAAGTGTGTTGCCCTCTATTGTATGTAAAACTATCCTTATTGTGTGTCGTTAATAATGTACTTTACAAGTCTGTGTTAGTTTTACGTGCGCGACCAATCTTACCGCCAATATCAAGGAACAATAGTAACGATTAATAATTAATGGTAATTAATAAATTGAATAATGTTATGAACAGGCTTGTGTTACCTTTGAGTTATATATATTGGGTTATTGAAGTGATATTAGGATAACATTTGGAAAGTTTTGAGTAAATAATATATGTCCGTTAGGGTGTGGTTTCGTTGTGTTCCCGCCAATATTCATAACCGTGTGAAATAAGATAATCCATTGTTTCTGAACAACTATTCCATGTTAGGAATCATACAAACCACTTAAACAATTCTTTATACTTGCTCAGTGATGTAAATTTAACATTATGAATGTGTTCATAAGTCTGCAACGTGTACCGCTTCATCTCGGGTAGCCTGCGCATTGCTTATCGGTGATTTACCGATGTAACTCTCATTCCAATGTGAATTTGAAAGGACTATTGAAATAGTGACGCCTTCTACCTTTTACACAGAGGATGGAGTGGAAACATATAAGGTTTCTCAAGCCTCTCGAGAAGTAGTGACCTCTTCCGTCCTGAGAACAGAATCTATCAGATTCTGACACCACCTACGCACCCCTGTACGTCTTTGGAATGGCCAGCGACCGCCATAGATACCTCAGAGTATGTTTCTTTCACGAACCTGCCTTCTACCGTCAATGTGTACAAAATACGTCATCAGTAACATGCACGTCTTTGTGTTATTCAACGACTGTTCGCCTGTCCACCTGTAAGTGATTATATTACTATTGAATATTGTTGGTGATGATAATTTTTCCATAACTTAGTTCCTATTATCATTGAACTGACCTATATATTAATTTCCTTTGTGTAATAATATAAGATTTTGAGTTTGAATGAAGAATGAATGATTCCACTTAATGTTTATAGATCATATGATAAACCAGGTATTGATTTATATTGATAATACCAAGGTTGGTTTATTTGATAATTACCATTGTTTGTTTTATTGTCTCTATCCGAATATGGTATAACTTTCATAACTTCGCATATTGTATGTTATTATGTCTCCCTACAAATTTACTTTGAAAATAACTGTCTTGTTATGTAATATATGTTTACACAATAAATGTAAATCACTTCCATCCGATATCTTTCTGTTGAAATTCATTTTGTATACCCACCAGTAGATTCAATACTCTTAATAATACTAAAGTACATCTCTCCGCCTCCTTGTATATAATCTTCCAATAACCTAGTTATACTTGGAGAAGTTATGTCACCAAGGTTCAATTCCTTGATCAACCAATGGATGAAAGACCCTATTATTTTACTATGAAAGCAACAAAGAGTTAAAGGGATGGCTCCACTGATGGAAATAATATATCCACTTTCTTGGAAAGGTCTGATGTACTTATGATAATCTTTGTTCCACTTGATATAATTTTTTATTGTTTACTTGGAGATATATATCTATAATTCTACTCAAGACAGGATATAAGTAGAATCTTTGCAATATGAAGTATGCTAACAGAAGAAACATTGCTTAAATTACCTATGTATTCTATAATGATATGATGACCATAAGAAAATGATGAAACCGAAGTATAAAGAATTCTCTGAACTTTACGTAAGTATAATATGTATAATTGAAGTATGTAACTGACACCCACACACAATGCATTCCTCTTGTATAAACCAAGTAGAATCATACCTAGACATGAACTTGAGCCAATATATTAATCTGTTTTACTTGCAAATATAACTGTAACTTTCTTTATATACTTTCTCTATCATATAATTTTCTATGTGTTTCGCTTACGTACATTGCAAAATGTATGTAGCGAAGCTGGGGGTTACGAGCCAAATTATATATTTTCTTATGTACAATTCATGTAAATTCATTTCTTTAAATATTTGATAATTTCTCTTTTGATTTTTTTGTATAATGATATGATGCGATCGTCCTAGTGGGACGATAACGTATCAATTTGTGGGCATCGTTTCGGGATATTATGATTTGGATAATCATAGACCCTAAAATTTTAAATGTATTGTGTGATGAATATACCTAATCGTGAAGTTCAGAATTCTTATCTTTATTGTGTAATAATGTGTATTGATATTAATTGAAAATGTAATAATTTTAATGTGTGTATGTATATGAAAACAATTTTAAAAATGAAACAGGAATCGTAAAATAGATAATTTAAATGTCCGTATTTAAAAAAATAAATGTATTGGTGTATAGCGCAAACGTTTGTCGCGAGTATTGTTATAATGTGGAGTAAAAAACCGATGCCGTATAGAAAGAATTGTATGGTGAAAATATTCTGTTGTAAATGTCTCGTATTAAGCAGTAAACAAGACATCGAAAACCGACCTACATAACATAATGAAAATATAGTGTGTATCTATACGTCGCGTGTGCGAACGCCGTAAGAATAGATATAATATTAGAACGATAATATTATTATACCGCAGTATACATACCTACCTATACAACATGTAGTATGTACCATCGAGAGCGCGTATACAGAACACAATTGTGTGCAGTCAGTTTTTAAAATAGTGTAAACTATTCCGTTCGTAGGGAGAAGTCCGTTATTGAGAAATAAAACACAGCATAGTATGTATGTACCTATACGTCGCAAGCGAAAGAGAGACAGCGTACAGACCTACCGCAACAATGTAGGTAATAGAAATATTCACGCGCAAATCGGGAAGTCCAAAATACTGGTAAAATGCATAGTTGAAAATAATATTATTTGAATGAAACGAAATAATATGTACCCATGCTGTTTATGTATAGTAAACCATTTTGTACAAGTAAATTTGTTTTGCCGGTAAGCAGAATTTTGTTGTAATGTTATTTTAATAGTAAATTCATTTTTGAACTGAGAATAAAAATCGATATTAAATTGAATTAAATTTTTTGAAACAGTAAAATGTTGTATTTGGAATAAATATCTTTATTGAACTCTTGGAGAAATAATATTAAAAGAGCGTTGTTGTGTAAAAATATGCGTAGTAGAATTTTGATAAGAATATTTAAATGTGCGTACGTAGTGATGTGACGAAATAATAATGATGAATAATATTAAACAAATATTTTTGTTTTGAGAAAATTAAAGTTAAAAAAAAATAAATCGAAGTGAATAATGTTAAACCCTTCACGACCGTTCACGAAATTTGAAAAATAAATACAGTTAACCCTTAGTGAAACATGACCGAATTTGTTAACCCTTTGTGAATAATAATTGAATTTTTTTTTAATGTCAAGTTGTGAACTGTAACTGAATTTTTGAATTTAGTTAAGAAACAGTTAACCCTTTGATGACCATCGTTGAAAATTTTGACATTAACGTAAATAGTAGAATGATGTTTTGTAAATTTTTTTTTGAAATTAAATGAGTAACCATGTAACGATGTAGAATTTTTGCTGTTGAATATTAACCCTTTGTGTTCGGAATTTGTTATCTTTTGTGAAGTAATTAATTTTCTTGAAATGTTATAATGTGACTTTTGCGGCTTATTACTATCGTGAAATATTGAAGTAACCTATGCCTTGTTTATTTGAGAACTGAGTCCGATTAGTGAATTATTCCGTTAAGGTAAACTAACGAACGCTCTTTGATAAAAAAATGAGTTATGTTTATGTAATATGTAAAGCCGTGATAGGAGAGATGTGTTTAAATACTTTTTTGTGACCTTTTTGTGTAATCAATATAGAGACGATGTTATCTGGATGTGTGAAAGATAAATCGTAATGCTCTTTTTGATGAATGTAGACAATGTGATTGCTAATCGTTCATGCCTATTATTTTGAAGTTTGAGTTTATATGACGTTTAATTCCGCGTAGGACACGTAGTAATCTCTTATGAATTGTAATTGGAAATGTTTGGATGTAGTATATCCTTGTTGAATTAAATAATCTTGTGACTTTGTGGAAAATTTGTTTATGTTGCTTGAATACATTGGAAAATGTGATAGAACATTTTGACATTGAACGGGAATGGCTTATGAAAGACACAGAATAAAACCTGTAGTGGAATGTTGGCTACAGATATTCAATGGGATAATTTTAATTAATTGTATGTTAGTGAATAAAGATGATGTATGAATCTGTTTATGAAAGGTGAGCCCTGTATGAAGAAGTAAATGTTGAATTTGAATAATGATGTATATTAGAATTTATTGAACTTGTAACTTGTATATTGTGTAGCAAAGATCGAAAGTTGTTCAATGTATTTGTCATGTATTAAGCCTGTGTGAGGGTAGCTCCCTCTGAGATTATCTCTATGTGAGAAATCTGTCTCTGTGTGAGAATTGTGACTATGTGATATGCGTAGAAGGATTTGACGCCAATAATGAATATCGGTTACTGTAAATGTGATTGCAGTTTTCGTGATTGACCATTATGTCATGTCTGCGTGTAAATTGTTTTTTTATATGTATATGTCCCTATTATGTATGATTTCTTTCTGTGCTTTGCCAATATCTTTGTATGGTACATGGTACATGAAATCACTTGTATATGAGTGCTATTAAGCTTAATGGGTAAAATGAAGCGTAAATGTGGTATCTCTAATTCCATCTATACAAAATTGTTTATATTCATTTAAATTCCTTTATGTTATTTTTCCAATGGCTTGCCGGATACATATAACTGGAATCGAAATAATGTGAACCAACTTCTTAAGTATGTAACTTTTGTTTTATATGTTTGTCATGTTTAAAATATTAACTTGTCGTCGATCGTAGTAAATGAATCCATTAATGAAACGTACGTATATTGAGAAATTGAAAGATAGAATTTTATCGCCAATGTAGAACGAACCGTATATTGAAACGTAATACAGATCCTGAGTTTCTTATAAGGTTGTATTGTAAAATGTTTAAAGTTGTTGTTTTCATAACCTGTGTTTTTCATATACATGCACATATGCACCTGTCTATATATATACACACCTCTATGTGCTAGTATATTGTTATGATTGTAGCTCTCAAACTTTTGATAGGAGCCCCGTACTAAAACAACCAATGTGAATTTTGTGTTATTATTAAGAAGTGTAAGTCAAAATATGAAAACAGTTCGCATCAATTTTGACTATGGGCAATTTACCGCGAGTGCTTAATAATAATAATTGAACGGGCTATAGGATGTAAGAAACATTGTAATAGTATATAAGCTACCATTTTTTGAATTGTTTGTCTGTAATTGGGTACCTATGTAGTTGCTTATGTATCCAATGGTTCTCAACTTTTATGTAACCAGTGGTACTCAACTTTTTTATGTGACCAGTGGTATTCAATCTTTTCATGTAACCAGTGGTTCTCAACAATTTTTGTAGTGGTTCTCAACTTTTTTTTGTATAATTGAGGAACTTGAAAATTTGTCGCTTCTCTTCAAATTTTCAAGAGGGGCCGAAAGGGAGAATGCTACGCATTAAATAATCGCTGCGGAAAAGTTCATACTGGCTAATGTTCCTACAGTCATTTGTTGTCTGTGAGTCTTCCGTAATAATAATAATAATTATACGTTACAAGGAACACGTGACTGGCTGATGCTTCGATCTGCACACGGCACCACATCGTATGATTCTCATTCCCTTGAAGAATAACCGTTAAACGTGCCTGTTCCTCCTCGCGTCGCTTGCAAGCAAATTCAGTTACCTGCAGACCATGGCATAGGTTGGACGAAAGAAGGGTTTGTCCCTTCCCGCCTTAGTCGCGAACAGCGATGTGCGTAACTCCGACACAATAATAATAATAACAATAATTATGTAATAGTACTTAACTTCGTAATGTGATAAACAAGTGTGTTGCCCTCTATTGTATGTAAAACTATCCTTATTGTGTGTCGTTAATAATGTACTTTACAAGTCTGTGTTAGTTTTACGTGCGCGACCAATCTTACCGCCAATATCAAGGAACAATAGTAACGATTAATAATTAATGGTAATTAATAAATTGAATAATGTTATGAACAGGCTTGTGTTACCTTTGAGTTATATATATTGGGTTATTGAAGTGATATTAGGATAACATTTGGAAAGTTTTGAGTAAATAATATATGTCCGTTAGGGTGTGGTTTCGTTGTGTTCCCGCCAATATTCATAACCGTGTGAAATAAGATAATCCATTGTTTCTGAACAACTATTCCATGTTAGGAATCATACAAACCACTTAAACAATTCTTTATACTTGCTCAGTGATGTAAATTTAACATTATGAATGTGTTCATAAGTCTGCAACGTGTACCGCTTCATCTCGGGTAGCCTGCGCATTGCTTATCGGTGATTTACCGATGTAACTCTCATTCCAATGTGAATTTGAAAGGACTATTGAAATAGTGACGCCTTCTACCTTTTACACAGAGGATGGAGTGGAAACATATAAGGTTTCTCAAGCCTCTCGAGAAGTAGTGACCTCTTCCGTCCTGAGAACAGAATCTATCAGATTCTGACACCACCTACGCACCCCTGTACGTCTTTGGAATGGCCAGCGACCGCCATAGATACCTCAGAGTATGTTTCTTTCACGAACCTGCCTTCTACCGTCAATGTGTACAAAATACGTCATCAGTAACATGCACGTCTTTGTGTTATTCAACGACTGTTCGCCTGTCCACCTGTAAGTGATTATATTACTATTGAATATTGTTGGTGATGATAATTTTTCCATAACTTAGTTCCTATTATCATTGAACTGACCTATATATTAATTTCCTTTGTGTAATAATATAAGATTTTGAGTTTGAATGAAGAATGAATGATTCCACTTAATGTTTATAGATCATATGATAAACCAGGTATTGATTTATATTGATAATACCAAGGTTGGTTTATTTGATAATTACCATTGTTTGTTTTATTGTCTCTATCCGAATATGGTATAACTTTCATAACTTCGCATATTGTATGTTATTATGTCTCCCTACAAATTTACTTTGAAAATAACTGTCTTGTTATGTAATATATGTTTACACAATAAATGTAAATCACTTCCATCCGATATCTTTCTGTTGAAATTCATTTTGTATACCCACCAGTAGATTCAATACTCTTAATAATACTAAAGTACATCTCTCCGCCTCCTTGTATATAATCTTCCAATAACCTAGTTATACTTGGAGAAGTTATGTCACCAAGGTTCAATTCCTTGATCAACCAATGGATGAAAGACCCTATTATTTTACTATGAAAGCAACAAAGAGTTAAAGGGATGGCTCCACTGATGGAAATAATATATCCACTTTCTTGGAAAGGTCTGATGTACTTATGATAATCTTTGTTCCACTTGATATAATTTTTTATTGTTTACTTGGAGATATATATCTATAATTCTACTCAAGACAGGATATAAGTAGAATCTTTGCAATATGAAGTATGCTAACAGAAGAAACATTGCTTAAATTACCTATGTATTCTATAATGATATGATGACCATAAGAAAATGATGAAACCGAAGTATAAAGAATTCTCTGAACTTTACGTAAGTATAATATGTATAATTGAAGTATGTAACTGACACCCACACACAATGCATTCCTCTTGTATAAACCAAGTAGAATCATACCTAGACATGAACTTGAGCCAATATATTAATCTGTTTTACTTGCAAATATAACTGTAACTTTCTTTATATACTTTCTCTATCATATAATTTTCTATGTGTTTCGCTTACGTACATTGCAAAATGTATGTAGCGAAGCTGGGGGTTACGAGCCAAATTATATATTTTCTTATGTACAATTCATGTAAATTCATTTCTTTAAATATTTGATAATTTCTCTTTTGATTTTTTTGTATAATGATATGATGCGATCGTCCTAGTGGGACGATAACGTATCAATTGACAATGGGTGAATCGAGGGTTATTGAACATTAGTCTTATTTTATTGCTAACCATTGTAATTTTATTGTTTGTTTTGTGTACATATTGTAATAATTCTCTAGTTTTATAATGCATTGATTTGTATGAATCATTTTCATCTTAGTTTTTTTTTTTAACTCAAGATATATTTTCTGTTAGTTGTCGTCTGAACTTTTTTATTTCAAAATTATTGAATTCTTAATTCTTATTTTTTTTTATTCCTGATCTAATTGATTTTTTTAATTCAAAATTTTATTTTTATTACTTGTTATTTAAAGAAATTGATATTGTATCTATTTGTGTGTGTTTGTACATATTTTGACGTTACATATAAATTAAATTATTACTTTTACGAACTGACATCTCAACATTATATTTTGTTATTTTAATTATTATCGTTACTTTTATTTTGATTATTATTTTTTATGACTTTAAATTTGCTTGTTGTTGTTATATTTATTTTGTGCTGTTAACATGTAAAAGGCGAAAGCCGTGAATGTGCTTAAATAAATAAATAAGTTCACGTAGTCTCTTATCATGATGAACTTTCTCTATGGTGATTTCCCAGAAACAATAAAATGCACTGTATTGTACCTTTTGGTCAAACAATAATCCATCGTTGTCGAAATTACAAAGTTTGTCATAATCATATTATACTCATATCTCCTGGGAAGTATATTGGGGACCACTCCTTTGAAGTATGCTCGTAATTTTGACACTCGTGCGGTAATTAATTACTTAGTAATTAGTTATTACTACATGTAATGTATGTAAACGTGTACATAGTTTTAAAGTTCCATCATCATTATCATTAGCTTTTCAATACCCCACTGGAGGCAAGCCCTCCCATTACTCGATTTAGCGTCAAACAAGTCATCTCATTCCATGACAATTTTGTGGTTCTAATGTCGTTGTAATGGAAATATTATATTGTTAAGGAGTTCTAAATTCATAATACCTAAGAAGTCTCATTATGTGTGACAGATTAAGATTGACAAAGTCATCGAAAGTCTAAACCCAGGTTACCTTAATAAAGTACGAGTAAAACTAAAATTGATTTTTTGATTGTATTAATATGTAGATATGGAGCAGGGATGTTGCGGATGTCGATTTTTACACATCCGCGGATGTGAATGCGGATGCAGATTTTTGAAGGCTCACATCCGCGGATGCGGATGCGGATGTTTAAGATGTTGTACAAAAAAAAGTAGGAACTATCTTAGTTGGTAGGCCCCATTGTCAAATATGTGGCGGAATTGTTGCTACAATAATATTATGGATTTTTTGGCGAAATATTTTTTTTCTTCTTTGTTATTTGCAAAAATAAAATAAAACCGGCAAAAATAAAAACGCGTCGGATCTTGTCACCATTATTTTTGTTCCCATTGGTTAAATTCAAGTACAAACGGCACGCGCCATTCGCCTGCCCCGCCCCATTTCTATCTTGACGCAAATTGTCTTACATCCGCATCCGCATCCGCATGAACATCCGCATCGATTATTGCGGATGCGGATGCGGATGCAGATGTCCAAATACATGCGGAAGCTCCGCATTTGCGGATGCGGATGCGAATATTCGCAACATCCCTGATATGGAGTAAAACAAAATAAATAATTATCCCAAACAGGTCTTCCATTTTTTTTGTTAGTTTTTAAGTGTCCTTTAAAAATATACAGTCTTCAGTTTAGCCATGAGGTTGACCACTTATTTTCAATGTCTTTTATGACACATTTATTATAATATGTTGGCAGATAACATGATGGTAAAATAGTTTTTTTTTGTTTTAATACATTCTCCGTTGCTCGTCCAAATAAAAAAAAACATAGATTTTTATAAATAATCTATTATTAATTAAAGTGTTTGGTAGATATTATAACAATATGTAAAACTTTTTGAATTTTGTGTTTCTAAGTTTTGTTAAGTTACTGACATACTTAATATTAAACTGTATTAAATGTATCAAATTAACCCAGATTAATCCACCTGGTACGCGATTTACTTGAACAGTTAATAGCAATTACCGACTGATAATATAAGTTTTGAACTTCCGGTACTAATCTTAAATACAAATGATATAATTATATAATAACTTACATAAATAAAAAATTATGTGAAGTTTGATTCGAATCGGCTATTTTACGTTTTATTCATTAAATCAAACCCAATAGATTTTTATCTCCAGTTTACCTGTAGGCTGTATGTAAAAAAACTTTGGAGCATAATTTCCAACTTCTAACTATTGTCATAAAATAAGTTGGTTGATAGAAATGTGTGAAATTATTTATTATTATTATTATTATTTGGATGATTTGTAAAGCGCCGTTTTGTGAAAAAAAATCCACCTCAAGGGCGCTCTTTGCTAACTAAGGTTGTGCTTGGATTATTCCGTGAGATTTCTTGAATAGATAAGTCTTCAGTTGGTTCTTGAAACGAGATATGTCCTGCGTTTCTCTGATCATTTGTGGAAGCCTGTTCCAGACTACAGGTGCCGATATTGCAAAAGCACGCTCCACGTACACCGGTTTCGATACAGTACTGGTCACCTCCAATTTAGTTGTAATATCTTGACAAGACCTAAGTGTTGTCTGTCTATGACTTAACGCCTGTCTACCACAGAGTTCCATGATATATTCTGGGGCCATAGCATGAAGTGCCTTAAATACTGTCAAACACACTTTAAATTCAACTCTCTCCGGACATCTGAGCCAGTGAAGAGATTGAAGGGTGGCAGATATGTGTGCAGAGCGATTTAGTTGGTAAATGAAACGTGCAGCCGCGTTAAAAACGGACTGAATCCTCTGGAGTTGATATTGCGGAAGATTTGCGAGGATGCCATTGCAGTAATCCAATCGTGATACGACGAATGAGTTAATTATGGTTTTAGCTCCGTCGGTTGATATATTTTTCCTTATGTTCTTGAGCTGCCTTAAAGTATAGAAACCACTACTAACAGTAGATGATATGTGTTTCTCCATCGTAAGGGCGTTATCAAGATGCGCTCCGAGGAACTTAACGTGGTTAGATGGGACTATGTCCACGTTTTGTACACGAATAGGGTCAGCGTTTATGAGATGTTGTCTTCGTGGAGACGCTATCCAGAGAAATTCAGTTTTGGTGGGGTTGATTTTAAGCATATTGTTGGACATCCAGGATGAAATGTCCGTTATGCACGAAACGACTTCTTGCTCAAGAGCAGATTTGGATTCCGGGGTGCATGATTTAAAGAAAATGCGATCGTCTGCATAACAATATGTTGTAAAGCCTATGTTTTGAATAACATACTCTAATTGATTGGTGTATAAGTTGAACAAGATTGGTCCAAGAACAGAACCCTGTGGAACTCCATATAACGTTGAGTGTTTTCTGGATGTTGTGTTATTAAATTTGACTTCATATTCTCGGTTGGATAGGTATGAAGACATCCACGTTAAAACCTTGTCCCTAATGCCGAACTCATTCTCTAGCTTTGAGAGAAGTATACTATGATCAACCGTGTCAAAAGCTGCACTCATATCGAGGAAAGACACTAGTGTTAGTTCGGCATTTCCCATGCGAGATATTAGGTCCGATACAGTTCTCATGAGTATCGTTTCAGTGGAGTGAAACTGCCGATAGCCAGATTGATTTTTTGCAAAAAGGTTCGTCACATTAAGGAACTTTGTCAATTGATCACACACGATTCGTTCTAGCAGTTTTGACAGGGAGCACAGGTTTGTTATTGGACGGTAGTTGCCGGGACAATTAGAGTCTAGGTTGTGTTTTTTTAATATTGGTTTGACTATTGATTTTTTAAAGTTACAAGGATTTCAAGGAAGTTACAAGGAAATTATCATCTAGCCATCCTTTTCAATATTTTAAATTTTTGTGTTTTGATATATTTTGTAATATTATCAATTTTTTTTCTCTTTTCAGATTTCAAGACATCTAGTAGCAACTGATCGGTAAAAAATATTTTATTCTATTATTAATTTCATAAAAATTAAATGAAAATATAAAAAGAAATTCTCAGTGATCATATGTAGCAGCTTGGCTTTTTCACCAAAAGATAATAACTACATAAATAAACATTGGTGACAGCATGTATAAAATTGTTGGAATTTATATGTACTTTTTCTTCTCTCTAAAACAACGTTCTTTTATCTCATCGACAGAATACAAGTAGGTAAACTGTATACATTTATTTTCTCTTCCAAGTTTAACGCCATTTATCTTGTTTTGTCTTCTGAACAGGACATCTTACGAGGCAATCTTAAACCCACAAAAATGTCTCATAAAAAATCATACATTATCTAAACTTGAAGATTGGTAAATAACGTACTCCAATTTTGTTTTACCTTATGGTTTTGAGTTAAAAAAAATCGTTCGTTGAACTTCGGAACTTCGTTCGGTTTGACAGGAATGTGTTGAAAATAGTAAAAATGCATAAAAACGAGAAGTTAAGTACTACCATCTTATTCGTTAAACACTTCTTCAAAATAAATTTGATATTCAAAGTAATAACCGGTAAAAATTAAGATTTATTTTTCTTTGTAAATTTTTTTTCAACTTGAATTTCTATGTTTATTTGTTACATGAATTTAAAATACCCTATCTCGATTTCGGTGTGCTTACACCATTGACGAGCTTTTTGGTTTCAGTACACCGATCGCGATAGCGTATTTTAAATTCATGTCACAATTAAACATAGAAATTGTTACATAATTTATGCCTCTAAAATAAGTGAAATATATATTTCTGCTTTGATAAAATATATGATTTATTCAATAAACCAATAAAACTACATTTCCAACTTACTCCCAAGAAGAAAATTAGAAGTTCAAATGCAATCTCACTGTTTTTCGTAATGACATAAAATTTATTTTGGAAAATGTTTTATTTTGAAAAAAGTCTCAAATACTCCATCTGTAAGAGCGTCGAACAATTTCGAAAAAATCGTCGTATCAAAATTAACAAAATTCAAAAAAGGTTCGAGTTATAATTCGAAAGACTTATATATTTAATTAAGCATTTGGTAATTTGGCAGCTGATATATTTTATTTGGCACTTGAACTCACTCAAATAATTTTCACGTTAAAATTATACAGAAATATGTAAAATTAATAAAATCTTAGTAGGTATATAATATCAAAAATTTAAGTTTTTGTTTCATCATAACAAAAGACACAAGCGATTCTTAGAAAACAAAAGAAAATCTTCCTCTCATTATTTGGTGCCATGAAAATAGGAATAATAATATTTTTTTTATTAACAGTAAAATATCATACAGACCAAGAATTTTCTATAAAATGGCAGACTCTCAGTCAACCATTCAATAGAAAAATTTAAAAATAAAAGAAACAATAAGCAATAATAATAACAAAAAAGATGAAATAAAATATGAGACTATAATTGAATAATAAGCAATTTTATCAAACTTTTTTTTTTTTTAAAATAGATATATCTGGGTTTGTTATAAACCCTAATACAACCTTTCACAGTAAGCTACTAAAAACTTGTGTCGTGAAAGGGGAGTTTGCCGGCACCTGGTATCGAACCACGGACCCCTTGTTCACAAGGCCGAGACTCTACCTCCAAGCTACCGACGAACTCGAACTATTAATGCATTTCTACTTTTCTCAGATAATATGCCCCAAAATTAACTATAAGACAATGAATGTTCGCAATCTCTCTCCATTACATTAAGATGGTATTGATCTCCGTCGCTCCAATACGGAATAGTGTTCATCCTACATGCCTAACAAAATCATAAGAGGAATCTTTTTGAACTAATGCTTGTTTAAGACTGATTGATATGAAATTATTTTGGCCGCGTAATTCAATTGACCGCATTACCAATTTTTCCTCATAATTTCTAGTCTACACTGTAAAGGTCTTTGACTGAAACATTAATTAATAACACCTACATACTACTTCCGCCAAATGAAATACAAACGTATACATACATACATACTATCACGCCGCTTCCCTCGCGGGGTAGGCAGAAAAGATCGAGCGACACTTCCTTCTATCCTTGCATACACCTTTCGCTTCCGTCACTGTCATACAATTCCTCATGCATGCTCTCCTGTTCAATGTGCTCAAAACATGACCGTCCTGTAGGATTTGATTTAAATGATCTTGCCATTTAATCCTCAGGCGTCCACGTCTCCGCGCACCATTCTTCTTAGCCAAATAAATCTTCTTAGTCATTCTGTCCTCATTCATTCTTTCCACGTGCCCAAACCATCTTAACTTAATATTTTTTTTATAAGTGTAACAATTGTTATAAACTTAGTATTCCTGTTTAATTATTGCTGTTCCTTGTTAAATAAACCACATGATTTATTTCAATTAAAATGTTTTGTTGTGTGGCATTATAATTCATTTTATTCAGAACGTCTTGTGTCTTGAATATAATAATAAACTTAAATGTACAGTTCAACAGTTTTACGATATTCACAAATGAAGGGAACACTCAAATATTATATAAAACACACCTCCAATAAGTGAAGAAGTCGATAGACTATGGTAACATGCAGGTCGTTCTTTCACAACGTTGACGCACTAACTCTTGCTTTTTCACTTTTTCCGATTGAATTTGGAAAAGATTTCATTGTGTAAACATGGTTCTTTGATTGAGATTTCTATGAAAAACTATTCAGAGATTGATTTTGTTATCTGCGCGTTGTTTCTAAATACAGAAAACAAAAAAAAAATAGTAAGTATTCCAACCATAAAAAGGAAAGTAAATTGAAGTCAATATAATTTATGAATTGTTGAGAAATTCAGTTTTTGTACATTATATGCATAGATAAATCACATATATATTGAGCTAGTCCTAGACTACGATGGTGAGTTGAAATTGTATTGATTGTTTGAATTGTATAAGGTAGGTACCTACCGAAAAAAATTGGTATTCAAATAATCTGTATTCATCTTACAAGCATATGGCCCACCGTAAGATGTATTTAGATTCATTACAAAATAGCTATGTGTTTAATTAAACAAAAGAATACCTACACATGCAGTTCAGAGAGTCGTTCACTCTTTAGTTAGTTTCATTAAATTTTAAAGTTGCTTTCCAGAGAAATGTTATAATTGAAATTTCTCTTTTGTAGTGAAAACTCAAGTCCTCAAGTCTTTTAGATAGTTTATTATTTTTAACTAGTTTTATACTCAATATCACTAAAAGCAAATCTAGAAGTCATTCCCGTGAGTACAATAATAATTGGCCTTGCTCAAAGAGGTGCTGTGATTTGTATTTTTTTTACGAAAGATGTTGTTAGGCAATCAAGCCAGAAAACCTTGAGTGCATTCGAATTATACACATACGTTTTGTTTATAAATAAGAGTTTATTAATAGCTTGGAGGTAGAGTCTCGACATCATGCACAAGAGGTGCGCGATTCGATCCTAGGTGCCGGCAAACTCCCCTTTTGCGGCACAAGCTTTTAGCTTACCATGAAAGGTGTATAAGGTTGTATTTGAGTGTATGTTGTACTTAAGAAAGACAATTATTATCCAGGTATGTATTAAAAAATTACAGTTTTAAGGATAGCAATGGTATCTTTATTGCTTTTCTAGTACGATTATTAAGAATACACATACTTACATTCTTCTAGCCTTAATCTCTCCACTGTTAAAGGTTTCGTCCTCTTAAGTGCTCTTCCCCGATTTTAGATTTCGAGCAACACAAACCCACCGTTTTACCATAAGCTGAACTAAGTTCATCTTTTGTTAGCTCTTCTTACATATTTTTTGTCTTATATAATACATATATATTTATTAACAAAGGAGTCAATAAACATACAAATATACACATTCACAAATGAAAATTTGTGTGATATTTTCTAAAGAAATGATATGTTTTTAAATCCACAAAGCATACTTTTGCTTTGTCTGACAGATTTATGACATGGTCTCTGATAAGATAATTCAACAAGAGTTTCGTGGAAAATGAACCTTTTTAATAATAATTATTGATAGTGGCATTTCTAACTGCGTGTGAAATGATTTTGTGAAAATTTTCAGAGTTGAATTTTTTTAGTAAAAATATTATCAATGTAATTAGTGACATAAATCATCAAAAAGACGCATCTAAAGTTTTAACATCTAATAAGTTCGTTGCCTCTATGAAAGTTACTGATCACATAGTTTAAACAAAAACATCAATCAATCAAAGTTAAACCCTTTTTACTTCAGGGCAACTTTCAGTCATTTTTCTGTTGTCTGATATAATATTTTGTTAAAAAAGAAAATATTTTTTTATGTAAAAGTGTTTGGTGTGTTATCTAGCTAAAAAGTGTTCAATATTTTCTATTGTTTGTTTTCAGTTCAAGCAAAAACCAAAAGGATTTTGAATTTGATTTAAATTTTAATTATCTTCTTTTTCTATGATAACAAGTGTAATGAAGACTGCACTGTTTATCGGCAACATAAGGAGAGCTTGAATACTGTGAAACGGTGCCAAAATCAAGTCACCCATCATCATCATTAAATCTCTTAAACAATCTTACACTTCTATATATACAAATAGGATATATACAATATACCATCTCAGCAACTTCCACAGGTGGTGTAGTCGATAGACTAACTGCATGTAATAAGCACAAAAGCTGTCCTTTTCGTGCTAATAAAAAATATTTCACTATTTTCAGGTTAGGTGACTTGTCTCATAGGTTAATTGAATATTTTAAATTTATTTTATTCGTGAAATACCTGCCTTGTACAGGAAACTTGAAAACTTGCAAAAAAGAATGGGAAAATTGTTGCCGAGAACTTCACAGAGACCTAACATTTATCTAGTCATATATTTTTTCCTTTTCCTACCTATGCTTCTCCTATATACCTCCTCTTTTCCTTCCATTAAAGTTTTGTTCGAACGTTTAACGAAACTTGATTGGTTGGAAGAAATCACACATCTGCGATAAACTCGCTCTCTGATTTTATGATTACATTTGATTTGTATGTATTTTGTGTAAATTTGCTTGTAATCGATGTACAGTTAAGAATAAATAAATAAAAATAAATTAATCATTCAGATACATTTATGAAGAGTTGTTAATTAGCCTTTCAAGTCCACTCTATAATAGAACAAAAGATTGTTGTGAATATAACTTATCATTATATCTTCTTCCTTTGACTTGGCTTGGATCATATCGTTTTCCATATATTAGATAGTTGGCGAACATACTGTTAATATGTATCTACAACACTGTATTATGATTGTACAGATGGTACATTCAAACTAAGAACAAACAAACAACAAAATAATACAACCAAGAACCTCATATTATTTACTCATATCGGGATAGTTGAAGGTAGAATTTGGCACAGTTAGTCAAATAATTTGCTCAGGTAATGGTCAATCTATTAACGATTAAATTAATTCCGTCACTCCATGAGTTGGTACTTTTTTATAAATGTGGCGCAAAGAAAAGAAATATTATAATAAAGAGATTTCATCTGTGAAAATATCGAGAGCCAAAATAAAAAAGTCCTTATTTTCCGCAATTGGAATCAAAATTAAAAAAATGTTGGTGGACCTGTAAACTTAAAAAACTGTAAAAAAAAGCGTACTTAAATTAGAAAAAGCTTTGTTAACCGAAAAACAAAATAAACTTGAAAGTCGTCATATTTTTAACAAAAGTTAATTAACTTGTTAATCCTAAAGCCCAGCTCTGGCTGAAGACAATTGTTTGTAGTTGGCTATTTTCAAAGTACGTATGTACATACAAAGGTACCAAACAGGCAGTCTGAGTATTCTCTCAGAATGATAATGAGACTCGGGTCTGGTTTAGTATTGTCTAACAACGTTATACAATTACATTACTGTTATATTATATACTCAGTTGTATTATTACCTGAGATTTCCCCTGGTGTTTGATTTCAATACTATTATTATTATTATTATTATTATTAATATTACGCCACGATATAATACAACCAATAGAACTACTTTCTATAAACCTACGATATCATTCTGCTGTGATACAATAATTATGTTGTACGTATCTGATTTTATCAAATCACCTACATACCCTCATCTCAGTTCGATTAGAATGATTTAACAGCCATTCACCCCATCACGGCGTCTAAGTGAGCTTACCAGCGTTACTCCGTTCCAATAAAAGTTGATATATTCAGTATTCACTTTTCCAGGACACTCGAAAACTTACAGAAAAGAATGAGAGGTCGAATAATAACTGAATATGTAAGAAATCGAAAATTTTGATTAACATGAAAAAAACGATCGATAATCCGCTGCCAAAGATCGAAAGACTTGGAGACCCATTGTATAGGAGACTCAGATTACAAGAGCTGTTTAATCATCAGAAAAAAGTTGGTATGATACCACAATAGCAATTTTTTTGAAAAATTACAATGTAGGTATTTACTAAATATGGTTAATGATTTATTCACAATCCGCACAATTTCGGAGGACCGCCTTTAAAAAAATGGTTGAATATACATTATACAATTTTATTTTTTCTTTTCGCACTCCAGAAGCAGGTCTTGGTGCAATTTGGTACTTACTGTAATTTTACCAATGTGATGATTTAAACTAAAGAAGATAAAAGTATGTAAACCAATATGTATACATACAAACTTTTTCAGACATTAAAATAATAAGGTGAATAAGGTTTTTATTCTTCAGGAACAGAAGTAGTTCCTTATCTGTCAAACCTTTCTCATGATTGAATTGAAAACTTGAGAATAATAAAGTAAATAGTTTGATTGATATCGAAACATATTTCATTGTATTTGTTTTGATAATATCCGTCACAAGAATGATCTTGTCATTGACTGTGAAAACAAAGGATCGTGTAGGCATATAAGTTGATGTAACAATGTACCTTTACCGCTATCACATAAAATTCAGGTACTTATGTACCTAATAAATAAGTTTTGTTTCGGTATCACAATTTTCTACAAATAAATAAGTTTTCTCTTAGAAACATAATTTTGAACTCATTATCATGGAAGATTATTTCGTTCAGCAAATAACACCTAAATACCAGATTTTATCTAGGTTTTGATAATTCGATATGACAGAAAATCTGGCAAATACCTTTCCAATAAAAAAAACTACATCAAATCATCAAGAAAATTTTGAAAACGATCTCTCATTCTTCAATAATTTCTTTGAATCAAAGTTTTTTTTAATTCCAAAATCTTTCCTCGTTTAATTTCGAAGGGAGAAGTTTATAAAGAAACAATGTCATATAGGATACCTACATTCATTGCAATTTCAATAAATTAGATTTGTATCAGAAGAGAAGGCTATAAAGCTATCTATCGCTTTTATGTCGAAATTGAAGATTTACAGAACAATCTAAAAACATATTGCTGCTATTTTGAAGACGTCTCGTCTCCTTTAGACCCAACTACAATAGTAGCCTTTGAAGTCACGTATCTTCACTGGACGTCACGCGACAAATTTTCCTATTGTAATAAACAGCATGCTTGTCGAGACAGAATATCTTGAAGTAGTATTGTAAGAGTATATTCAACAAACTTAATACTCGTAGAAATGAATTCATCCCGTTCAGGTTCGTAATGTCAACGTACGCATACATACTTTGCATATTCACTTATACAAAATAAACTAAAGTGTTTTCAAATAGGGTGAATATGAATATATTATTTATTCTACAATGCAAATGATGACAAAATAAATTTAGATGTTTTAAAAACTTTACTTAATTAACTGAGAATTATTAATTTCTTTTAAACATAGTGGATGCAACACATTCAGAACATCGATCTATGTATGTATAATATACCTAAAGGGTTTCATTAAAAAATGGACCCAAAATGGCTGAATAAAAAGAATAAGGGGAAAAAATCAGAAATTTCACGGAATACCCTAAATTTTGAACTATAAAAGCCTCATGTCAAGGTCGAATACAAGTTTTCATTCGTTGTCTTTGATTTTCTCTCGTGTCATGTTGTTTTATAATTCCCAGAATAAAACAATTTACTTCATCAACTGTATGATAAATTAAATTGAATTTACTAAAAAAACTCTAGAAATTTGTCAACAATATTACAAATTAAATATTCAATCATGTGAAATTATAATACTGATCCCGAAATCACAATATTAAAGTCGCATTCAAAATATTTTAATACACAACATTCTTTTAAATACTTTAGCCCAAAAATATGTAATTTTCAGTACAAACATGATTTTTTTACAATTTGGCAAAAACGGCAGTCACAATTTTACTAAACCAATTTTTTAAAGTAAAAAATGTTTTTTTTCGCAATGAAGTATGTAAATTCTTTGGATTTATTGGTGAAAATATACAAAATTCAAATCACTTTCAAAGTGCTTGTCAAATTGTATATTGATGTAAAACCTACTATTTCAAAATGTCAAAATTTAAATATGATCTGTAAACCATTGTGACACAATGAATACAGAGAATTTTATTTTCGATAGTAAAAAATATTAACTTATTAGCTATGTACGAAATTTTTACTTTTTATTTAGTAAAATAAAATATTTCGCAAATCTACGAGTATTCAACGTTAATTTATAGTTTGAGAAATAAAAATATCACAATATGTAATAATTTTAAAACTACTTCTTTACCATGATGGTTTATCTTACAAATAGGGTGGCCAGCGTACTAATTCCAAGTAATAAACAAGCAGATTGTCCACGGCAATAAAAAAAATCAGACATTTATTGAATTGTATGTTCATTGTCTTACACTTTAAGTTTTACGGACACCTGACTTTTACAAGATACTCGAAAACTTACCAAAAAAGAGTGAGAGCACTATACTTTATATGGGACCCTAAAGGATTATCAATAAAATAATGGTGGAAAATTTCCACTTCATGACCAAAACATAAGTATATTTTTTTTTCAAATCTTGAAAGTTATCCCGTGGAGCACCTGGCAAAGAATTGGTCTCCCACTCTTCTCCATAAGTTTTCGAGTGCCCTGTAAAAGGCAGGTGTTCGAAAAAATAAGACATTTCACATCTTAAATTCGGCGATGAGGTTTGCCACCCATCCTGAATGTCTTAATTTCATATTGGCACGGAGAAGACAGCTTGCATGTTTTATATGCAGCTGGTCTGCTGGCTACACCACTTGTGGGATATGCCGTGATGGTATAGTAGTATAGTGTAGTAGTTTTCAGTTTGATACTTTCTAGTATCAAAATAAAAATCAATAAGATTTTATCAGAGTTGTCGTATTAGTTATATAACATTCATTGTAATATATATAGTGAACGTTCATATAGTAGATTGAATCTGTTGTCAATGATTATGTTTCTTGTTTACCCCTGTCACGATAATAATAATAATAGTTAATATTGGTGTGAAATTGTGTCACAGAAATCCAATCAAATAATCTATGAAGTACACATAAACATAGTAAGCATATAACTTGCTAACCCGACTAGTAGTGTCAGAGAATATTACGCGTCATATCGTTATATCTACTAGATTTTAATTTGTCAACACTCAGGAAATTAAATTTCTTTCTCTCTCTCTCTCTCACTTCGGTCATTTTCACAATTCTGGGAGTCGTGATCTCCGAATAGTTTTTCGTAAACAATCCTACACCATTTTTTTCTGTTCTCAGCCAGATACACTGACGAAGTTACAACCTGCTTCATTTTTTAACGCAACGCATTCATCAATGTTTTGATATTTTCATCTCCTCTAAGTGCGATGTGTTTTAGTTGGAAGATATCGCGCTTCAGAGATAAACTCGCCCATTGCACAAAAGTATGTGTTCTGTAGTTATGATACCATGTTTTTTTTCTTTGTATACTGATTTTGTGCAATAAAGATTATTATTATTATGTGTTCGAAATACAGCAGAATTCTTTGGAAACGTATTATATTGAATTCTTTAGAAACAGAAAATTAACATACGAAAAAGGACATCAAAAGAAATGTCTTATCATGAATGACACGCAATAGATACGAACTTGTTTAGAGGACAATTGTTTACCTATTTCTTATCTGGTTATTTAGTAGAAGCAGTTATAACGGATAGGTATGTATGATACATATATGTACATACAAGTAGACTAAATTATTATAATATATTGACCATAAGTTATTAAAACTTGTAATATCAAAGGGATGGTATGTATGTGATTGTAATCAAAGCAGTCCACCTACTGATACTCAAATTATACATGTCACATTATTCTGTATGTTTATTACAGTTAGTTTACTCATGGCTACCTCACTTCTGTGTAATATGGTATAAATCAGCGATTCTCAATTTTATTTTATTATTAAGGACCACTTTGATTAGCATAGTTGGTTAGCAGAGACACGATTTTCTTAACTCTGACTCCTTATTTCGCTCTCAGGTTTGATGACATGGTGTAAGAATCTAACTTGGTATAAATAAAATAAAATATCTTTCTATTTGAACCATAACAGCATCTATCAAAAGTGAGGTGGAATTTCATATAATGAATATTCCAGTTGTCCATTCTGAGCCAATTAAAATTAAGAATTCTCAATGGACAACATACCTCATCACTGAATTCAAGATGTTAAATGCCTTATTTGTGATACCAAAACCAATACCTGCTTTTTACATGATACATAAAAATCAATCACACCCCACTAATGGTTGGCAATTCCCAAATATCTCAGGTTAGTAAATTCAGGTACCTGGGAGCAACCATAACGCCAGAGGGTGATCTCCGGTCGGAATTACCAATCCGCATAGGAGCAGCTAGCGGGGCTTTCAACAACATGAACAAAGTTTGGAAAGCGTCTGGACTCAGCATCAGGACAAAATGTCGCTTGTTCAATGCGTGCATCATCCCAATCCTTCTATATGGCTGCGAGTCTTGGCACTTAACCAAGGCTCAAGAGCGGAAGATACTAAGCTTTGAAAACAAGTGTCTTAGAAGGATTTTGGATGTCAGATGGTATGAACATGTTACAAATGATGCTGTGCGCCGGCGCACCCAGCAGAGACCTGGCCCCCTAGTCAAAACACATTTTAGCGTTATGAAGTCGTTCGACTACAAACGAAATTACGACAATCTACCTACATGTACCATATAATTATGCGTTATTGTTGCAATTATAGTCGTAATTTCGTTTGTAGTCGAACGACAAGTGACGCTAAAATGTGTTTTGACTAGGGCTGCTGTAATCTCCGTAATACAAGAGAGACGATGGTCCTGGCTGGGACATGTTTTGAGAATGCCCAATGATAGTTGGCCAAAAAGAGCACTGTTTTTCCGTCCGCAGGGGTTCCGTCGGCCCGGGCGTCCCTCTTTCACAATACACCGTTCCTATGACAACGATATCAGAGCGCAAGGAATGTCGTGGGAAGAGGTGACGCAATTGGCACAGAGACGCTCTGAATGGAGGAGGCTGGTTTCTGCCCTGTGCTCCCGAGAGGAGCGTTGAGGGCGATGATGATGATGACCAGGCTTTGTAAAAATCTCATTGGTTAGGAACCATTGGTATAGATAGAGAGATTGAGATTATTCTGTAGTATTAACTATTGCCAATTTATGATTGACCCCTCATCGCCACTATATTTAGGTCAAAACAATGCGTAAATTATTCATAATTTGTAGACAGTATTAATTATTCATTGCAAACATATTCATCAAAAAATATTATAGGTATAAAGTAATTTTTGGTGTTGTCACATTTCAAAATTAATAATATACGTTTTCATCATATAATAATTTACATTATATTTTCATTTAATTTTTATTTTTATAATTTGAAGTGATGCAGTATATTTTATATTTGTTTTGAGTTTTAATTTGATACGATGGTGGTGTTGTGCAATTATTGTTTGTAACTATGTATTAAAGGCGTAAGCCGTATGTATTATTATAAATAAATAAATTAATATTGTATCCAAGTTTACTTTATCTTACATAATTTTATGCAAAGAATATAAAGAATAAAAACCGCTTGAATTATTTTATTTGATTATTCCTAATTATTAGCAAAAATGTAAAGAAAAATAAAAGTTTAAATTATTTCGACGTTATCTTTTAATAAAAATACCTATTTTGAGTGTAAAAATCTTAAATAACTCGCAAGAATTGAGTGTTGGATAGCCTCTTGAAAAACAATTTTTTTTTTAATTGTTGCAACTGATAAACATCTACAACATCATCACATGGAATAAAAATAAATAAAATAAATAAAAAGTTTTTTGTTTTTCCAACGGCTGACAGACTATAGCAGAGAACCAACTTTGTCTTCTTGGGCTTCCGTATCAGATCCCACTGGCATTGGAGATCACCATGGAAAATGGCAGTCTGTCCTGTTCAACCCAGAAAACTCCTCCATTTGTCAGATTCCGATCTTATCCGGAATATTGCGCAGTTTTAACATCGACCTCTTATCCAATCGATATTTAAGTTTTTCAATATTATGCTTTGTCCTAATCACTGTTGATCTTCTTTGAGTACCTATGTACATTTTGGTACAGGTTGGCATTTCAAAAAACAACAACTACTACTACTATACCATCATGGCATAGCCCACAAGTGGGGTAGCCTGCAGACTAACTGCATGTAATAAACATGCAAAGTGTTCTCACTAGCAAATTAAGACATTTACGACGACGAACCTCATCGCTGAATTTAAGATGTAAAATGTCTATTTTTTCGAACATCTGCATTTTAATCGTTACTCGCACTCGAAACTTTTTCTTTCAAAAAATTATCTTTAAATTAGTCTGTTTAGAATACCTATTAGTTTTTGTACTACTAGGTTTTGGCACAATGCACATAATATGATATACTTAACCAATCAGACGCCGTAATTGGAGAATCATGTTAACAAAATAAAACCTTGTGCCAAATCCAATTGGAAATGAGAAAGGCGTCTCAATGTTTACGATTTGACTCTAGCCAAGACTGAGTTATATGATGGCTTACGTTGTCCATAGATAAAGTTCACCAATTCCGCTATTTTCAATGTTGCAATAGAAAATCCATCATTCGAGTAAAGCAATTATTTATATTGAAAATCGTTGATATTGTATTCACTGCTGAACGACTGTGTCTGATACAAAGTTGATTGTACTTCAGGGATTAAACTTTTCGTGTTAGCGTTGGAAATTTGTATCGAAATCATAGCACTTGTCGTGTAAATTATACATAAAACTTATGCCATTATAAGTTTTACATGGATTCTTGTTGTTATTAGCATGTAAAGCAATTACAATACATATAAACATATGTATATAGTTAATATTGGTATTTGTCTCAGGGGCAATGATACAAAATACAAGTTACTGAGTAGTTATAACATGTTTCTTCAAGCAATTTAGATATGAATTCGATGAACCTATTATTTTCTCTATGTATGAACGATGTTGATCAACTTATTCTATTTTATGTAGGCACTTAGTATAGGGATTTCTTATTTATTATGGTATTTCGAACTGAATGCTTATTTTGATGGATGCTTTATTTTTCTTATCATAGAAAAATTGCAATCGAATTTGTGTGATCAAAAGATTAATTTATATCTACTTGCCTTTATCTGTGGCATCACAAGATTTCCCATACACGAGGTAGTCGATAAATTAATAAAACATTCAGGAACGATGACAAAACTCATCACCGATTCGAAAATGTAAGAGTTCTTGTTTTTTCAATGACACGCCGAACTAACAGAAATGAGAAGAAGACCTACTACTATGCAGAAAACTCCACAGATCGTGGTAAAAAATATTATAAAGTACCTAATTATATGATTACCACCGAAACAAATCAAAATAAACACTATTATTTTGGCATTTCTGAACTGAAAATAATATAAAACGTATGAATAATTTCAATATCTGCTTTTAAATTGTAGTTGTTTTTTGAATGAAATATTAAATTTGTTATGTTTTGTATAAAAATGACGATGAGAAATTTAATAAATTAACTGTTAAAAAATCTCAACTTTTAGTGTAATATTTCATTTTTGACAATGTGCAAATGAGATTCCTAATTAAATCAGATTTATTTTCATTATTAAAATTATACAGTACAAAGCAAACTTGAAATGAAAATGGAGCTTGATGTGAGATTATCATCTTATTGTATTCGGTTCAACTAAAAAAAGTTTTGTTATTCTAATTTTGTTAATGTTCGTGTTGATGCTATGTACATTAGTTTCTTTGAAAGAGCAGATTAAGTGCTGCACATTTTCATGAATATTACACACGAAAACTGCATTATTTATACCAAAAAGAAGACATTAAAATAAAAAATATGTGTAGACCTGTCACATCGTGAATCCAACGTTCCAAAAAACTTTACAAAGTTTACAATCATCTGCTAAGTGTTTTGGAGACAACGGCTACGTCAAAAATTTCCTATCCAATACTCGTATTTTTCTTTTCTGAACCATGCCATAAAGTTTATGGCAGCCTGACCCATTTATTATACAACCACCCATATTGCGTCAGCAATTATTAAATTATAAATTCTAAACTAGGTCAGATATGTTGGCTATTTCATATTTCGAAACAACTGAAAATTGAAATTATTTTCGCATAATATTTTCATCTGTTCCACGTATGTTTGTATCTAAGTTTAATTGTTCTATTACCATGTAGATAAGGGTTAATTTAATAGGTTAAACAGAGGAAACAATCACTGTCATGAAAACTTTAATTTGAGTTGATTTTCTCATTAATATAATAACATCGCCCACAAATGAGACAAACGGTGAAATAACTGTATGTAATAAATAAATATCGATTTTTCAGAGCTGTAAAATAATTAGACATTATCAATAGGTGCCTTAATTTATTGCTAATTTTTGAGTCCCAATAATTCAACATCTAATTTCTTCATCCCGTGGAGCACCCGGTAAAGAATTGGTCTCCCACTCTTCTGCGTAAGTTTTCGAGTGTCCTGTAAAAGGCAGGTGTTCGAAAAAATTAAGACATTATACATCTTAAATTCAGTGATGAGGTTTGCCACCCATTCTGAATGTCTTGATTTTATATTGGCACGAAGAGGACAGTTTGCATGTTTCTTACATGCAGCTGATCTGCTGGCTACCCCACTTGTGGGCTATGCCGTGATGGTATAGTAGTAGTAGTATTTCTTCATTTAGATATCAAAGAAAATATGAAAGTGAACTCAAAATATTGAGACAGTTATCCCTAGTTATATTCCTCCGAATAGATGCCCCGGAGCTATATTTGTATTTAGAGAAGAAAGAAAAGTTTGTTTCGTGGCTAAATTTTACTCAAAATATATTATTGATTACTGGTTCAACACACTGTGTGCTTAAAACTAGTATTTAAATAATTGATAAATTTTATACTCATCCAAACTTCCAAATCTGAAAACTTAACAATCTACCCTTTAAAAGTTTATTATGAAGTTTATGTATACGCTACGATTTCTTTTAAAATAGATGGACTGCTCAATTTCATTTCATCGTTTCATCTTCAGTACTTCAAAAGATACCCATATTAGTTGAGGAAAATATAAAGATTAGAACATTTTTGATTGATTTACTGATGTGTAATAAATGTTAAACATTTTTGATTCGTCTGGATTTAGATTTGACTTGATACTTATTAGTTTAGACTTAGAACTCGCTTGTACGGGTGATACTATGTTTAGACATTGTCCCTGTCTAAAATGACATTTTAAAGTTGAATGGAATGCACTTTCCTATACCTGAATATCTCAGGTGTCGAAGGACTTCTATTTATGGGCTCTTCTAAGAAAAACTTTTATCCTCACGAGCGAGCCACACCTGAAGGGCAGGACAGCTAAAACCTTAAATTTTACAGCTATTTTTCAGTCCAATAAAACTATGCATATAAAACACAAATCTATACTATCACGACATTATACATAAGTTAAGTAAAAAGCAGAATAACTGACTGTAATAAATACACACTGAGAAAATTACTAACGAATCATTAGTAGGTACTATCAGATTAGAACCAGATATAGTACAAACGATTCATTAGTAGGTACGAATCTATAATATTAACTTTTCGCAAACAAATCGTTGGTAAATTTCACTCTGTAAGATAAAAAAATTGACATTTGAAGTAGGCGGTTTGCTTCATTCCTAAATTTTTACGAAGTTTTACGAATACCCACTTTAAAAAAATAAACGTGTACAACTGTATTTTGTAATTCACATTGTTCATATATAACATTACTATTATTTATTTAAATTTATTTTTAAGTAATATCATTGTTTTCTTCATTAAAATTCATTGATTATAATTGCAAATGTAAAATATATAATTCCGAATAAATAATAATTTCAAATTCACAGCTTTTCCAAATAAATAAAGATTCACTAGTAATAAATATCAAAGAACCCTGAACTAGTGATGGGCGATAGTATCATATTTTACAATCGAAATAATCGAAGTCGTTCACAATCGATATAAATAATCGACTTCACTTGTAAAAAATAATCGATATATCGAAGTACTATCGATTATTTGAAGCGCGGTATGAATAACACAAAAATCGATTATTTTGATGTCGGTTATTTTCGTGTCTTACGATAGTATTACATTCGGAATAACGAAGTACAAAAATATCGTCAACGAAACGAACGCATCTACTCTCCTCTCCCCTCCTCAAGTCCTCACACTTTAATTCAGTTTGATGGATGTGGATGTGAAATGTGAATGCTTATGTTCTCATATTAATATTGCCTACAAAATTGTTCAGGTAACTACGCGAGCAAGTCGATTAATCAATATTATAATCGACTTGTAATATCGATGTTATAATCGACTTATAATAATCGATATTATAATCGACTTATAATAATCGATTAAAATAATCGACTTGCTCCGATACTATCGAATAGTCGCGGTGTTCTTAACTATCGATATAATCGAATCGTATATCGATATATCGCCCATCACTACACTGAACCATGTTATTTGAATGTACGGAGTAATAATTTAATAATTAGAAATTTGTAATTAGCATCAAATATACAGTTTATTATTGGGCAAAATCAAATTTAATTAAATATCAAGAGCAATACGCCATGTTATTAAAGACTAGTTGTAAGTTTTGCTTGCTCACAGAATAATTTACACTGAGAAAAATACTAACGACATTTCACAACGAATCATTGGTACGTACTATCAGATTAGGACCAGAGATAGTACAAACGATTCATTAGTACGAATCTATAATATTAACTTTGCGCAAACAAATCGTTAGTAAATTTACCAACGATTTGTTTGCGAAAAGTTAGTATTATAGATTCGTACTAATGAATCGTACGAAATTTCGTTAGTATTTTTCTCAGTTTATTATCATTGAATTAACTAAGTAAATTGCATTAAACACCATCGTGAGAAATAGCAAGAGTGATCATTTCCCAGCTTTCTCTCCGTGCTCAGATGATCAAATGGCAAGATCTTATAGAACAGAAATAAATGACAATCAATCCTTTCTCCTCACTCTACAAAGGAAGCGGTGTGATGGGATGATGATGATAATGAAAAAGAATGAAGAAAATATTTAATAAATCTCACCAACTTGATGTAAATATTTTTGGGCATATCACCATGATTTGATGTATTTATCAATAAATGAGATAGATACAAAGATAAGACTTCGAAAGGAGGATAACTAAATTAAGGATTGCGTGATAATACTTGGATTGATGATATATAATAATTTTTATAATAAAAAAACTCTACCAAGTGTAGTCATTTGGTGGAAGCTATTAAATTTCTATGTTTTGTCCGGAATTTAACGTGCGTGCATGTAAAGGAAGCGAAAAAAGTGTGATTGAATAGATCTTTTTGTTTTTTTTTTCAAAGTATTTACAGGACCAAACAGTCAATAAAAGGAACATGTTAAAAAAACATATCTTAAAAACATCAAAGATCCTAAATTTAACAAAGATGTTTAAGCCTATAAAAAACCATCAATCTATATGGCGTTTTTATGTATAATGAAACTAACAGACATGTACCTGTGCAGATTCTGCATGAATGAACATGAAACTCCTTTGCATCTACTCACAGAATGTGAACCAATAATGCAAACAAGAGCCAAAATAATTGGCTCACACTTTCCTGATCAAGAATCAAAGGAACTAACCCACACAAAATTTTGAATTTCTTTCAGGTTTTAGGTTTGTGGGAAGACATCTTAGGACTACATCTAGAAGTCGAGGTGGGCAAGGTCTTTGGATGGAAGAAGAAAAAAAAATGGCTTCCGTTCTCTCTGCCAACCCCGCTTAGCATATGGCATGAGAGTATATTTAAGCATAGTTAATATCATTTATAATATATATTATCAAAACTATACATACAATTCACTTCCGGACTCAATTATTATTTATAGGTTAATCGCCAGTGCCATTCATGTTGAATAATTATAAATACATCTGTTAATTAAATGTAACATCAAATACCTCATTAACATTTTCTAAATAATTATACTTTAGAAATATCGTACAGGCAATAAAATTTTCGGACTTGTTTTAAAATAGGTCATAGTATATAAATTAATTACATTGAGAGATATTATTTTATTCAAATTTTTAGCATTTGCGTAGTTTTATTAATGACAATAATAAATTCTCCAGAGAATTACTTCATTCCAAATTCACTTTTCAGTTTTGCTGTGGTAACGATAACAATATTATAAAACTAACACTTTTATGTAAAAACTTTAACAATAATTTTATCTTTTTTAATTATGGTTTATTGTTCAAAAAGATGAGTGCATCATCTCTCCAATTTATAATAACAATACCTGTATTGTGTAAAGTTCTTATTTTGTTTAGCACGTTATCTATATTAATGACATCAGCAGAACTATATTATTATCACTATAATATAATTATTTTGTAAACAATAAAAGTTTTTAATCAAAGAAAATTATGTGTACCTAAGTCTTGGAGAAATAATATGTGCATAGTATAAAGAGTCTTTTTTCTCGACCAATATATTAAGTGACCAATATATGAAGTGACAGATCATAGATTCAAATTGTTTAAAAATTTTGATAAACCTATGACCTAAACCTCCTATCAATGGCTTTAAAGCACACGCAAAAAGCACATTTCCACTATTTAGGTAAATAAAGTTAATATACATGGTCCATTATGAAAGTAATGCACATTTTCTGGGAAAAATATTTTTTTGATCCTATCGGTACAAATGCTTGAAATTCTTCGAAATAATCCCCTCCTGCATTAATGTGCCTGCGGAGACGTGTCTGCCACGCCTGGAAGGTACCCTGAAACTCCTCCACAGGAATGCCTTTCAAGAACGTAGAAACATGCCTTTGGATGTTTTCCACGGACTCCAAATGCTTTCCTTTCAGCTCTCTCTTCAGTCGGGGGAACAAAAAAAAGTCATAGATAGCTAAATCGGGACTGTACGGAGGCTGGAGATCCACTGGGGTACTGCTTCAGACCAGGAAGATGTCTAAGATGAAGGCTGTGTGGAATTTGGGAGTCAACGATTTGCTGGATGCTCAATCGACGGTCAGACGCAAAACTTGGCGCACAAGCGTCACGTTTTCTTCGGTTTTGTGGGCGTCCAAAATGGTGTTCGTCAAGGTCCTTCTCCCGGCTCTTGAAATGCAGTCGTTCTTAAAGGCCTCTTGAAGCATCTGGAATGTTTCGATAGCATTGTTTCCAAGCTGCACGCAAAGCTTTCCAAGCCGCACTCAAAGCGTACCGCTGTTCAAGCGAACCGTCTATCACGCCATGTTATAAAGACAAAAAACACACTTCACGTAAAGACACGTCCTTCCACTCTCACTACTCGGAGCGAAATTAAACCATACGCGTTTGAACGGGCAGACTTCACGCCACATTTTCCGTCCGAGTACGCTGCGATGGATAGATAATAAAATCATGTGCATTACTTTCATAATGGACTATGTATATTCAAGCATCGCTTGCAACCTCACCTATGTCTCGAGTATATAGTAACCAATAATATTTAATAACACCCAAACGTCACACTTTCACAAATGAACATTGTTTGTACACAGATGTAACATATAAGATATTTGAGAATGCATTTATATCGACTTTCTTAATTCTCAAAAAGCTCATATCTATCAAGGAAATATTCTGAATTAATTTGAAATATGTTAATTAATTGAGAATCTAAAATGTTGAAAACCTGTTTTTTTAAACTGTTAAATCCGGACATGTCTTCTGTGCTTTAACCCATCACTATAATACTTAATAGACTGGATGTTGTAAATCGTAATGACGTAGACTATTTGCACACCTTTTATATGATAAATTAAAATCACCTGTATTTTATATTACTGAGTTCATAAAAGGTATGCACAATAAAGTGATAGGATAATGACCATTTGATGTTTACTAACATTAAACATTCATTGAGATGTCTAGACAAAAAACATAAATGAATAGTATTACCATCCGTATCATTCCATAATAATAAAGAATTTATTTATTTATTTAGATATTCACGGCCGAAGCCTTTTACATGTAAAATAACTTAGTATACATATAATACATGCATACAAAAAGTATTATTTTTTTTAAAAAAAGACACAAAAAAAATAATTTGATACAAAACAAGATTACAATATTAAATAATAGTACAACGTAACTTAAGTAAAAAAAAATCAAAAAAAATAATTCGGTCAAGAGATTTATTTAAAACGATTGAAATTATATAAATATAAAATGTCAAACAGAATAACAAATGGTCAGTAAGTTAAAAATCGCAATTTGAGGTCAAATGGTTGTATATATATATATACAGCAAATTAATTAAATAATAATATAAAGAATTATTTATATCAAGATGCATGGAAAAATAATATTCTTACGTTAACTTTTATGAAATGTTATTAATTAACGATATTAGAGTATTTTGTATATAAACAAAATTCTCTTGACAACATTTAACTTGATGATATCCTATTGTGCTTTGTAGTTAAATATGATTTTAAGTTCGATTCTTGGTTAGATTATTCATTTTTAACGAGTTAGTAAAACATCCGAGAGTGGACCGGAGTTCGGAGGGTGGAGGAGTTGTTCCGGCTGGCACAGGACAGAGAGGCCTACGCCAGGGTGATAGCCGACGTCGGGGGGACCTGACATGGCACTTTGAGAAGAAGAAGTAATAGCTGTCAGTAATATTTACTACAAACATACGAGTATTTGATACACTAAGGGCCGATCTTATATACATTTTAACAAATATCCGTTAGCATTTTGGTAAGTTGCTGACGGATGGCAGTTTGTAAGCCAAACAAACCGATGGGTGTCTTATAAAAGGTATTGCTATGATTTATTGTTTTTCTATGCATAGCAACGGTCAAATACACACACATTATTGAAGTTTAACCACGCAGCATTGCGTAATCACGTTTGAAAATATATTTTTTTGTTTAAATTCAAGAACAATATTTCTTATGAGAAGTGAGGCATCACAAATACACTGTATATTTTAAGAGAAATAACCTTTTCTTTAGCGAACAAAAAAAATTACTTATAAACCGACGGTTTAAGTGTCAAAACCGTTCCCAAAACAGTCGGTATACTAACCTACAGATTTTTACCGAAATATGGCTAACGGACGTTTATAAGACGCAAAAGTTACCGATTTTTTCTTTTTTCGGTATATTTCGTCGGTTATGTAACTAACGGATGTTTATAAGATCGGCCCTTAGTCTGGTTTGATGTAAGAAATGATAATTCATACAAACAGACTTAACATCACGCTGGCGCTGCTTGCTTCGCGATATAAGCAGAAAAAATCGAGCAGCACTTACTCATGTCCTTACAAACGCTATTAATTTGCTTCCATCACATCCATACAACTCTTCATGCATGCACTCCTGTTCATTGTTTTCAGAACGAGTATTATAGCCAAGCCAGCTTGAACTGATATAAGTTTACGATATTATAAGAATCTTAATAAAAATATCTAATATTTAAAAAAATCTATTCAATGATGAGAATACCTTATTTTTTATTGGCACGTAGAGAACAATTTGCATGTTTATAACCTACAGCTGATTTAATGGCTACCTCACTTGTTGTGTATGCCGTGATGGTAAAAATATCCAAAAATTTGCCAAATCAATCATAATACCATAAAAATATAAATTTAAAAAAAAAAACATATTGTGAGCATATGCAATTACCACACTCTTGGAAAAATATGTTCAAAGCTTTTATAAATAAGAAATTATTTTAAGTACATGAAAATAAAATCAGAATTATACATACTCCTAAATCAAATTAATTTCAACTTTCAAAGCTCTAAAAAGTGTAACACCGCCACGCTTTGGTTCATTCATTGACATTAAATAATATAAAAGCAGTACAAACACTTTACACATTACTCCACAACAATATATGTGACAAATATGTATGGTATCGCTCCAATACAAAATCGATATAATGTGTTAACAACTTTTGGATACTTTCATGAAGTTTTACAAGCTTTGACATTTTGTGGTATCCCAACGTTGTGGCGTGACTGAAGCTTCACATGATATTGTATTTTATACTATATATTTACCAAAACTTGTGATTTTTTAGAAAATTATTAGATTTAACTCTAAAAAAACCGAATGACTTGATCATCATTAATCTAAACCTTTGAAAATATACAAGTACCTACTCATCTTTTCATTTATTCACAAGTAGGTTAATTATTCATGCTTAGAAATTAATTACATTCATAGATTTCATTTGTATACAGATGTCCACTTTATATGCAAAACTATAACTTTTTATTTTCCATCAAGATAAAGATATATTTTTGATGATTTGGTATCTATCTTAACCCTCACGCCATGTCCCAGGTGGGGTAGTTTGAGGGAACGGAACTCCATATAAATCAATCCTTAAATACTTTTTGTACGCACGCATATTCCCACATCTCTTTTTGTAGATAAATACACCCTCTTTCTCATCATTTTATCGTACATTCGTTCTACATCTCCAAACCACCACAACTTATTTCCACGCATTCTATCCACAGCACTCCTCTCACATTCGCTCATTCTCCTGATATCCTCATTCTTCACTATATTTACCGAACATTCTTTTTAGTGAGCGTCTTTCCACATTTATAATTTAGTAAGGTACTCAAAAATGTGTATAATATAGTTTTATTGTTGAATTTATTAAGTGGAATTCTAAATAACCCATCTTTCAAAGTTGCATACATTTACAATTCCAAACTCTTTAAACTTTACATCTATATATGTACATATTGTTTAGGTACTATGTATCGGGTATCTCGATAGTAATTTTATGTCACCGCTGTCAAAGAAAAGGATAAAAATGGATTTATTTTTTATGATATATCGTAAATCGTCTTTCAGCGTTACATTAAGTTCCGTGATTTATCACCATAAAAGGTATAAACACTAAGTTCTATACTCAATAAAGGAAAAGGCATATGAAAATATTGTAAATGTTTAGCTTAAAATATAAAATAAACATGCATTATCTTAAGGAATGAGTTGATCAATAAGGCATTTCCCTTACGACATGTTTTTAATATGGTGGGTGGTTAAAATGCCTTGATATTAAACCATTCACCCGTAAAAGGTTTTGACATTTTACACTTATGATTTTCAAAATATTATCATGTGCGAAATGTGCAAAATATGAAATTTACGCTTTTATTCACATTTAATGCATGAGTTGTGTATCGAGATATGTAAACCTTTTGGAAAATGTTATCTATCTATTTATACCATCATAACTTTTCCTATGTAAGAATGTAATAAAGGTGATGTTTTTCGAAAAACTACCTTTATAAGGGGCGCCAAAATTTACGAAAACGATTGAAAGATTTATTTTTTGTGGTGGATTCCATGAAGATGGGCAAAATCAATATAAAGGTATTTTCTGACTAACAAATGTGAAAGAAAATCTTTTATAATTTAACAAATCATTTGGTAACCGTGCCTGAAATTGGAGCGGAATCCAAAATCTTCAGGGCTACTCTTGACAAAACTAAACACAATCTTAATCTAGTCTTGATCTTGATCATACGACGCACGAAGTGACTATTGGCCAAAAAACACGCAAACCGATCGCGCGTTAGCGGTAGCGCGGTGTTTTTGACCATAGTCCCTTCGTTCGTCGTATGATCAAGATCAAGACTAGATTAAGATCGTGTTTAGTTTTGTCAAGAGTAACCCTGCTTAGCTTAACACAATGCAAACATACAAATCAAATTTCGTCAAAAAGGTGAGCTTAAATCAACGACATATTATAATTATACAGTGTCTTAAATAGGATTAGGCAATATCTGTCTAGCTTTTTAATTAATATTCATATGAAATTATTATTAATCAAATTCCCAAATTACATAGATAGACACGAGACGATCAAAATATTTATGAAAACATACTGCAAAATATGCTTATCCATCGCTGTTGAAATATAATTTATAATTTTAATACACCACATAAAAATCGCAACAGATGAATAAAGCATTATTTTTCAGTAGACTGTATAATGTGTCTAGTAGAATCACCCCGTAGACAAGATAAATAACATTAATATTTTAAACAAAAATAAAAACCTGATCGCAAATTTATGAAAACATTGTCATACATACATGTGAATAATAAATGGATTATTGTCTCAGCCGATATTCTCCGTAAAACAATGTTTTTAATCCATACATAGAGTAAGCAAAACAGTATTTGACTTTATCCTTTGCATTTTGAATATATTTAAATTATGATTATTTGAAAGTACAGTAAGTCATTAATAGGTATAATTGTATTTCACTGGAATTTTACACCACTTTTTGATGGTGAGATTTGTTTGATCCTGAATGTCTCAACTTTAATTGGCACGTTCCATGTTCATTACATTCTGTTGATTCTTTGGCTACCCCACATGTGAAAAATTCCATAATGGTATGAATGAATGATTATCATATCAGTCATATGATTTTACGCACATGAGCTTTCCTCATGCAAAGGCACGAACGAAGTCACTGCCCGACTCTATGCATGTACAAATACTTATTTAATTTAGTATATTTACTTAATTTTGTTTTATGTTATTCGATTCACTATTTCATAAATTTATTTTTTCTACTGTTCTTTCTACATTACCGCTTAACTGATCAATTTTTGTCTTGTTTACTCTACAACTATAATTATAAAAATAATCAAATAAGTCTAAAATAAATTACACACCATTCAAACATTATTGCTAACTGTAGATAATACCATCAAACTCGTTGAGTTGATACAGTTCATTTATATAACATAGACTTTGTTATAAGCTAGAAAGTACATTGTTTCCATTTTCAGCCAGCACGTTACATTGTCATTATTTACTTTATTACAATTCTATTGAATATTATTTCAGTAAAACTTACTTAATATTTATTGAGAGTTGTATGTTATTTGTTCTATTGAAAGATGGGTAACGCTCCATGCGATGTTTACATTTTTTTTTCTTTTCTTTGTCCTCTTTTACTTCACAACTTTTCCAATTGTCACGATCGTGTGCCTTCTACATCCGTATTCGCCACACCGATCAATCAATATAACTGTGGAATTTCAAAATGTTGAACTATCCACTCGTATGAACTATATAATACTCTTGAGGTTAGAAAGCCTTTTTCTCTCTCCCTCTGATTTCAATTCTCGCGTGGATCGGTTTGCAGAAAAAAATTACCTTTTTTTAATTCAGATCCATCCTATGTGACCTTGTTTAGCTCATCGAACGATTTGGAGCTCATATCCACGCATAAATCTTTAAGATTTATTTTTTCAAAAATGCTTATTTGATATTTCTAAGATACAAGATAAGATTCAGGGCTATGACGGCGTCATAACATCAGAATTAACCCTTCAGAACTTTTGTGTACCTATCGATTGTCAATATAAGTATGTTATATCAATATCTTGACTTAATAGTAAATAAACAAATATTACTATTAATGGGATCATAGTATGAAAACGTGCGTAATTTTCCAGAAAATAAACGGTATATAAAAATGAAATACTAGTACAAACTACACCATATTTACGTCACTTCCCTTCCGTTTCAAAACCACAATATTCTATGAAATTCGCTAATATCATTACCACGTACGAGTTTAATTACTTATTCTATGTATATTATCATTCCCACATTATTATGTTCAAACATAATGTATATATTTTTGTTAAACATTTTTTTAGCTAAACTGTTACCTTATTTAAACAAAGTTTTTCACAATAACTTTAAGGTAGGACTGCGAATGCGTTATATTTCTACCCCGCAAGGGTGGCCATATAACAGTCCTGATGATACGAAGAAATATCTGAAACGGATTTTTTAATTACTACTTTCTCTAGAGATTTTTCGTTGATTTTGAAATATTTGTTGAAAGTCCAATTTCACATGTTCGATAAATGCATCTAGAAGGGCTCATTTAATACATTTGGGCACATTTGTAAGTCTGTTATTATAAACATAAATTGCGTACGCATATTACGATTGCTTCATTGTTCAGTACAAGTCCCAACAAAACATTATTATTATAAAGTGATATGAGAAGAAAATAGTGAATCCCAAATAATAATAACATTGCTAAACTTTCCCCATAGACATTATATTACCTTTCAATAATATGTTATCGTTTTTCAAGATACCCTTTCCGATTTAACATTGTGAACATTTCAGTATCGTGAAATAAGAAAAACTTCTAATTTAATTTCTACTGAATGTATCAAATTAGATTTTTATTATGTTGTGTAAAACCTAACGAACCGAAACACATTGGTCGAAGTAATGGAGGGTTATGGAGTGTTTATGTTCAACTCTTTGTATTCTCTCAACTAAGTTTTATTCAACTGTTCAAGTACATAACGTATACAATTTAATACCATGAAAAGGATATAAAATATAGATTTCGATTTGAAAATTCTGTGGTCATTTAATCACCTTAATCTATATTTTGATTTTATTTGTGAATACTATGGGAATTACTGTGAATGGCGGAGAAGATATTATGTGAATAAGAGCATATAAAATATTTTTATCTTACTTCATAATAAAAAACTTAATCGCCAGCATTCTTTGTTTTAATTCTAACTACTTTTTTACTTCAAACTTTTTCATTGAATAAATTTTTCAGATTATCCGATATATGTTAGTCGCAAATAATCTAAATTTCACAAAATAAAATAATTGTAAACTTTGTATTTTCAGTAACCTTTTGTAACAATTTACCCAACCTCAAATATATTTTTATGTACAGTATATATGAATGCAATTGAAGATTTATTTTTCAACTATTAACTTTTAGAATCTTATTCTAATCTAAAAGCAGGTAGAAATTTTTTACGCTTGTTTCAATAAATCACGCACCATATATTGGAGGATTTACATGATCTTTGCCTTCGTTTGATGAACCCATAAATTCTATTCAACCAAAACGGTTTTCCTTAATGGTTTCATGAATGAATCCATTCGATCTTTTTTCATAGCCATAAACCGAACCTTTTTGTTTTAACGTTTAATATATTAATAAGGTCTATAGCAAATAGCGCAAAAGTCGCTATTTGTAATTTTAATTTCATTAAATGTTTCAATATATATACAATTTTAATATACATATATCTGAAACTTATCTACAGTTGTAATGTTATGCAACCCATTATGAAAGTCATATTTTTATAATTTGTATAAATCTCGTAACTAAGCTAATTGTGGAAAAGTGATGTACGAGATAAAGAAATAAATAAACATGACCATTGCTTTAGCAATAAATAACATTCCCGTCCCTCCACTTCTAAGATCCATTTTTTTACCCAGACGGAGTCAAAATCTGGAAACTAATACCATTGAACTATTTGCATTGTATTTATCATTCATAACATTACATAATTTCATAAGGATAAGGTAGGTGAAGGCACTATTCATATTAAATAAAAAAAATAAAAACATTCATCATGGATGACGTACCTCATTGTAGGATGAAGAATAATAAATACCTTATAATAATAAGAAGCTTTTAAAACTCCTTCCATAATTTTCAGTAAGAAACATGCAAATGGAGTAATATTATTACTTATGTTGATAATAATAATATGTGAAATGATTCTCCTGTTAAGAATAATAAATCGACATAATATCCTTATACATGTGGAGGAGAACGATAAATTGTATGTAATCTGAATATAATGACTCTGATACTTAGTCCTAGGAACTTGTACGGGAATTGCTGCGTACCGAAATGAGGGCATATCGCAATATTAAAAAATTATATTGTTTATATATATTAAAAGCAGTAAATTAGGTAATGAAAATGTTATTTCTGTTTTTAATGTTCGTATTTATTTCAATGTAACTCTAGTAGTATTATAAGAAAGCATTTGTTTTCAAATGCTTAAGATATAAAGTTTTCTATAGCTAAGCTTTTACACATTGGACAAAAATATGTTTTGTTTATCAATTTATTTCACACCAAATTATACTTAAACAATTTACAATGGAAATAGTACCTACTCTCAAGATATGTTCACATGAACTGTTTGGCTTTTAAATTAAACTGATTTAAGCCAACTAATTACAAACCAAATCGTAAATATTAAAACAAATGTATCAAATTTTATCTTAAATCTACGCCCTTATTCTCAACTAATGCACCTAGCTCCTACGACAACGATATCAAAGCGTCAGGAACGTCATAAAAAGAGGTTACACTCTGGAAAATTGTTTCTGTCCCATACTCCCGGGAAGAGAATATTTTATAGTAGTAAAACGATTCTCATGAGTAATGATTCTTTAGAAAACCTTCAATCGATAAAATAAGAATATATCCTTGTTACAATTATATTTTGAAGACTCTTAATACGAAAGCTTTCTTCATTGTAAAGTTAATCTATTACGCTTCATTACCGTTTCTTTCATAGGTACTACTATTTTTTCTATGAATCCGGCTCACCGTATGTCTAGTATTTATGTAATATTTCCGTTCTGATTTCGCTTCTACTTCATACATACATTTCACGAATAGGTTGAGAATATTTATTCATACTCGTTACATTCTTAGAAAAGCTTGTTAGTTGAGCATTTGTAGCACCTTCGAACTTCATATTATATCAAGTCGATGTATAATGATGATATATATAATAAAGAAGAAGGAAGCGAAAGAAGTATGTAAGGATAGATCTATATGGCGTTCCGTTCTCTCTGCCTACCCCTCCTGGGACATGGCGTGAGGGTATAGTATAGTATAGTAGTAGTATATAATAAAGTATTTCAAGTGATAATGGATATAATACATACTATAGTAATGTGGCGATGTCTTATTTTTGAATTCGTGAACACGAATGTAACAATTTTAAAATAATTACAATTAACTTATTACAAGTAACGATGTTATTTTTACAATTAATTTAAAACTTTATTGAACCATCAAGTAAATTGGGTTACCTACTTAGAAAAGATAGCACCCTTGCGATAAACTCCTACTCTGCAGGATTACTCTTGACACAATATAAATACGATCTTGATCTAACCTTGATCTTGATCTTATCTTGATCTTAATCTAATCTAATTTTGATCTTAATCATACGACGCGCGAAGGGACTATAGTCAAAAATACCGCGCAACCGCTACCGTGAGATTGGCATGCACGTATTTTTGACTAATAGTCACTCCGTGCGTCGTATGATTAAGATTAAGATCGTATTTAGATTTAGTCGAGAGTAACCCTAGTAACTGTACAGTGATTATACCTTATATCGCGCCCCTGCGATAAGCTCACCCATTGTGCAAATTTATTCGTTTATACTTATTTATTTATTCATTCTTTACTGTACATTGATTAAAAACAATTACATAAAGGGCATACATTCAAATTAAATACAATTAATATACAGAGGGAGAGTTTATCGCAAAGGAGCAATCTCTTCCAACTAACCAAAATACCATGTTGTTATCTTATTATTTATATCCAAATATTATTATTATTTCAAATATTTGATACATCACAAAATACATAGATACATAAGTGTATCTCAAAGTCATTTACTTCGTGAATCATAACTTTATCATTTGTATCTATAATCATGCTTCACCTTCCAGCATTGAGTAAATTGCTAAACTTTATTGTGTCGGTATAAGTTTTTAATTCAGTTTTGATATTTCAATTCAAGTTTATGCAAAGTTTATATTTTAAATCGATGGGATTTTTAGCTTTCCCCATGCCATCCACTCTGCATAATATTGTAATTTCCTATTTCCTTAGTTTCGAGGATTTAATCAAACTTATTCGGTTTACGAATAAAATTGTTTTAACTGCTACCAAAGTGTTGCTAATTCTTTGTTTCTCAGTTAATACGTTTCAAATTTCATTCCCGTGAAAATGATTACTTTATCTGCACCGTAATAAGCTTAATTATCCGAAATTGAAAATATAATAGGCTTCTATAATAAATTTATACTGATTTAATGAATATTGCGTTTGACATTGCTTTGAAAAATCATTCAATATCAAATTGGCAGCAAATGTGTTATGATTGGTTATTACACAAATACCTTTATGGTTATTTTGTTCTTTATTAAATGAACAGGTAGTAATGCATTATACTCGTACATACATATATAACTAATTGCTTTGTGGAATTTGTTATTAGTGTTGTTTTCTGTGTATTGTATAAGCTATTTGGAGGGTTGTAACTAATTATGTGAAGGAGAAATGAGATAAGTAAATGGATAAATTATTGATACATATTTGCGAAATAATTGGATCATACTCTTATACAATAATAAAGCAAATTATGAGATATTTTTTAAGATATTTTGTAAAACCTACATAATCTTTTTGAAAGGAAGGGAAATATTTTATACTTCTTGTAACTAAAAGTGTGTGTAAAAAGAAGTACAAGCCTGAAATCATTATTACAATCGTAAAATACATTCTTCTTTAAATGTCATGTCGCGCCTCGCTGATGTTGACGATCACTTATGAGAAACGCCCTCTGTCTTAACGCAGCGTCTTCAACATAATACTAATTCATCGTAATATACAAGAATAAATTTGTTATTTGTTTTTGTCTTATACAAAAAACGATAACGATTTCAGTAAAAAACGATGGCAACGTCATAGATATTATTTTGAATGATAAAAACAAAGGCTCCATTTTTCCCCATATCTTATGCAACAAAAAACTATAAATCTTTCGCATTTGAACTAGATTTATAACCCAAAATGCACAACTTTCAAAAACTAGGTCGTATTTTTCTTATATTATTTTGGATATGAGTCTATTTTGTTGTATTATAATGGCGTTTTTACCGTAGATATTATTATCTAAGTTTTTCCAAATGCTTCGACAAATTGCCAACTTTGGGTTTTGTTCAAAATATTGAAATTTATAGCGAATTGATAAGCTTTGAAGTCAAAAGTAATCTCTTTATAGCAAAACTATAATGTTTTTATTTGTTTCTGTTTGATTTTATCATAAGATGTTTGGTTGCTATAGTAGTTACATTTTAAATTATACATTAGTACAATATGTACATTCATATTGTTTATTCTTTACAGGCTGACCCAGCGAACTTCGTACCGGCTAAGAATCGATGAATGAATCATATTTTTGATCTTTTTACAAACTCCCGTAATTTTCCAAGTGTGTCATCGTATAGTGTAAAAAAATAAATTTCATTTATGTTGAACAATTATACTACCTAACTCAGATTTGTTTGTTTGTGTATTAATTATATACCATTATATAGAAAACGATCAATTCGAGTATCCTTTCACGTGAAACTGTGTAAGGATTAATAGTGAAAAAGTAAAATTAATCCTCCTTTTTTGTAGGATCTATCAGTCTATTCATCCCATCACGGCATGTCCCACAACTAAGATAGATAACCATAAGACTAACTTCATATAATTAACATTCCAGTCGTTCACTCCATGCCAATAAAAATAAGACGTTCAAAATGGCAGAATAATTTCACAGCTGTAATCAAGATGTTTCATATTTTTTTTTTCGTGTCATTTTACAAATACTTATCTTTTATAGAACACTTGACAACTTACAAAAAAGATCGTAACCTAAATCATTACCGGATACTCCCAGAAAGTCAGTCTATGATATCTTAAAGAAAATAAAACATATTTGCATTTAAAATATATCCGTAGCTTTGAGTAGTATTAATAATCATTATTGACATTAATGAAAGCATTAAACACCACATTAAATATTACAGACAATGCAGATTTCGCCAATGCGGACGACTTTTATTACAACCATATTATTGTTCAGGAATCCATTACTTAATGCACCAAGTACTGAAAGAGGCTGTAAAGATTATATTATACACATTATTATGGGTGAATTTACTCATATTATTTTCATAAAGTCATAAAGTTTTATGATTTTATTTTACTAAATGCATACTTAACTTCATATCGTGAAACATTCTCATACGCATCTATTTCACTGATAATTATATCATGATAAAAAGTTTAGAAATAAAATATGTTTTTCACTCCCTTCAGTAGCAGGTTTATTCAGAATAAGAAATTTACAATTCTAGGTCTTCTTCTTTTCTTGTCTGTCAGCAAATGATAAAATAACAAAAACATTAAAATCCATTTCTATATTCCCATTCCTTCCCAAAAAACCACGACCTCTTTTGCAGCTCCCCCCAGGTAGATTCGCTCCACGAATTCCTCCCAGTGACACTGCCTGGGAGCCATTGGGCATGTCAGGAAGTGCTAGTATTTTGCTCCTCTCCACAGTCACAAACCGTGCTCTCAACCAAACCCCATCTCTGAAGGTTCTTCGTAGTGCGACCAATTCTTGTTCTGATCCTGTTGAGAGTTTTCCACATTGGCCATTATAGGTCATGGCCCGGAGGCAGTGCTTCCACATGGCTGTTTAATATTGTTCCTTGTATGTTCTCTGCTGTGTCTTACCACAGGCGTATTCTTGCAATCTCTGGTGAGTCTGCCAAACGTGTGGTTGCGTTAAGAAAGGTCCTCCTGAATTAACGCGACTACACCTTGGTACCTTTTCTCGGCTTGATGATTTATGTATTATAGTAAGAATTGCTTATTTCTTTTTGAAATAGGATAATGAAACCGACGTGATTTTTTTTTTGAGTGTGAAAAATAATGCCTCAATCAATACAATTTAATCCACTTAATGGATTATAATGTAAACAGAAACCAACAATCTGAATAAATTATTATAATCATGTCATTACATTATCACTGTTATAATTTACGTCGTGGTTTTATTTAAAAAACGTTTGATTGTCATACAAATAATACTCGATTGCGTTGCGTAGTAACAATGTACAAACATATCAGACATACGAATAGGTACCTGATTAAATATTTACATACACACAGTGCACAAAGTATGGACTAAATACTATGTTAAAGAAAATGCAAACTTTATAGGGGTGATAGAAAACGCTTGCCCTGTAATGTTTTTATTTTAATTTCTATGTTTAAGTGCACTGACACTAAAATTGACACACATTTCATTGTCATACAAACAGTAGATTGTTAAAGACCCAACTCAGATTGTTTGACATTTTTCATGAATCACAATACTTTGTTAAATGGACCGTAAATTTACCAGCTACCTACCTCTAAATTTAACAGAATAACCTTGTACTTATGGAAAATTTGTTAATTTGTTCTCTAATGTACTGAAAACCATTAAAGAAAAACCACTGGAATAACAAAATTATGTAAAATGATTTCTGTTTAAATATAAATAAGTAATTAATGTTTACAATCTCAATGCTAAAACAAAGTGTTTTTCTCTTATAATTATTAACTAATAACTGAATTTCAAAGATTTCTTAAAATAGTCCTTTTCTTATTACCAGAGAAGGAAGTTTATTTAATAAATAATTGTTTGCTTCAGTAAATACTAAAATGTTTATTTTTACAAAACCATAATTTATTTTTTCAAATCAGTTACTCAAACCACCCGATAAAAAAATGTATGTAGGAAATTGCGAAGAATTACATTAACTAATTACATTAGTTTATAGCCCTAGCCCCTAATGCTCCTAGCGACAATAAAAAATCCTCAATTCACGAACATAAAGTTTAGTGTATTTCCCATTTATAATATATGTATATCTACTCTCTTTATGGAATTTTCTGTATTCTTATCCACCATACTGTTCATTTATTTATATTTGCAATTGAAATAAATGCACTCCATAGTACTCGCACTAATTTTTGTATTATTAAGATATTATTTTTGTATTGTGAATGTGAGTGAAGTAATGTTCCAACCCTTAAAAATGTAAAAGACGATCACAAAGAAAAAAATATGAACGTAGGGACCCACTTGCTGGTTATGAAGATTGATATAAATTTTATTGAGAGTTTCCAAACATTGCAATACTTTTGGTAGTCCCTTACAATCAATAACTGTTGCTGACGGGAAACACAAAATAGCTGTCATAAAAAGCTTTAACTCTTCTTCAATCCAAAGCTGCATCGACAAAAATTATATTCTTAAAGTACCACTTGATATATTTGTGACTTTTCTATTGTGTATCAACATTCAATACAAGATTCCATTTAGTATATTAAAACACTAAATCTCTATTCTTTACATCGATGAATAAAATATCTTAATAAATTTAAACCTCGTAAAGTTTAAGCATGAAATAATAAGAAAAACTTAGCTGAACGCAATTTTTTGTAAGTTTGAGTGAACTATTTTAAATATTTTCATAAAGAGTCTTAAACTTTTTCACAAAGGGGATAAAAGTCTGCAGAAAGATGAAAATACGAGAATTTTCATTTTAAGTCCAAGGAGATGCTATAATATCAGGCTACTAATGAGCGAAAACTCGCTCTTTTACAATTTTGAGACTTCCCTTCAACTATTGAAAATATGTCCGAAAAATGAATAGACATAGTTTGCTCACCCTAAGTGATCTACACACAATCTCCTACTTACGATGCAAGTTATCTTTTGTAAATGAATGGTTTGAATCTAATATGTTTGACACTCGTACACACTTCTCAGTAAGTTAAATATAATATTATGAATTAATTAAATCGCAGTAACCGCAGGTTTTTAATTATTTTGTTAATTTTTAATATCATGTATTTGATTTTTATTTGTATAAAAGCTTAAAGCTGTATATTTATGTAAAATAAAATAAAATTTGTATTACTTCAATCTATCTGCAATTTTTCTATCAAATCTACATAATTTAAAGTGGTCAATTGTCTTATGATATGGGTTTATGATCTCGCATAAATTTTCAATCAAGACATATATGATTTGATTTCTCCCACTACGGATAACTAGTTTAGGGGTGTGTGGGGTGTATATATTAGGTTTTATACAGACCTAGATTCATCTTCTGATTGATATTATTACGTAACGAAAAGTATTGGTAATAAAGTGTACCTAGTTCAAATGAATTCATCACTAAGCCGTATATTATATGAAGTGATAATGCTGCTGTCTCCTTCATTGCATAGTTTTATTATTTTCATCGTTAAAACTTAGTGTTTCACCAGTAGATAATAAAAATACTCATAAAGATTGCATCGCTTTGATGAATACTAAAGAGACATTTCTATTTAAACCCTTTATAGAAAACTTCTACATGAGATATGTATGTACTAAACTACTTTATAGGGAAATAAAACAGTTTGCACTAAACACAATAGTATTTAAGATTATAATTAATATTATTATCCTCCATTTTACATCATCCCAGGAGTAATACCTCTTTCTCTATTAAGAACTCAGCCACACTCGCAGATCTTTAAATATTCTATTTTGTAAATTATTTACTCAGTACTTAAATTTCAAAAAAAAATATTACAGCGTGAGAAAAGAATCGCTATAAATTTGAAAATCTCTGGATTGTGGAGAATACGAAGAAGGGAGATCACGTGGGCACGTACCAACTAGGTAGAGCGGTATTCAAAAGAGAACAGAATCTTCCAAAATCCCTTAGCACTATCAACACCACCTAAAATATAAGCAACAACTGCTACTATCCTCAGACATGCGAGAAAAAAACAAAAATGTGAGATATTCAGCAAGTTGTCTAAAATTATTTGTTTACAATCAATATCGATACAACATTCTGAAACCAAAGCGATACCTACTTCTATTAGTTATTTATTTCGTAAAAACTTTATACAACGAATAATATTCTGAATATTTACTGCCGAAAGTGATCACATAAACCAGCCTAGAGCCAATTTGTAAGCGTCAGCACGCCTTCCTCACTTCTTCCAATTTGGTTTTGCACCATGTTACATTGTGTAAACATACATAGTTCTCCTATCGATTTTGCCATACATATGTTTTTTATTATTATTGTGTTTACATAATTATTTCTACCATAAAAGAGAATAAAGTAAAATAATATATTTCATCATTTTAACTGGAAAAAGTCTTCTGCTAGATAGAAATCCAGTAGTCCAATAACAAATTTAAAACAATAAAAAGTTATTAACTAAGTTTCAACTCTGTCAAAGGTTTAGCTCAGCCTTAAGCGTTTTCCTTCAATTTCCTTTTAAATTTAATTTGTACTTCTAAATTGTAGAAAATAAATAAAATATTTTACAATGAAATTGAATAAAATAAACCACTTGTATAAATATTCTTCAATTATATTATAACTACTGATTCCCTTTCGTACTTTATTAATTAATAGTATGTTATTAACCAATCGACATAAGCGTCGGGACGCCTTTTTCACTTCTTCCGATCAGATTTTGCACAATGTTACATATTATATTATGTACATTGTGTTTATATGGTTCTCCAAATTGAGATCTCTGATTGGTTTTGTTTTCAGCGCGTCGTGCTCAAAGTCTGTATACTAAAAAAAATATAGAAAGCATTCTATACATAAATTATTCATCGTTTTAATTCTCTTAAATTTCTTTTTTTATGGTGTATTTAAATTTATTTTGAACCCAAATTCATCCAGATTTACTTTGAAGTAACATAAACATTGCTGGTTTATGTGTCAACTTTTTTTTATCTATTTGTACTTTATTATATTGTAATAACTGTATGTTTGCGAAAATTATAATATAAAATAAAAAAATACTTACAATAGGTCTAAAACAATATTTTTTTAAAATTATATGTCCCAATGAGTTTTCAATAACTTTAATTGTAAATAAATTGTTTCAGTAGATATAAATTACTTGACAGTGAGAAAGCGCAGACGTCCACGAACTACAAGACTTAATTACGTTGATCAATTCTCACGGAGGACCGCTTGTAAATTAAGAGAAATCGGATGAATGTAGAGGAAGCGAAATAAGTATGTGAGGATAGACCTTCATGGAGTAGACAGAGAGAACGATCTACTCCATCTACTCCATGAGGATATAAATAGACGCATACATTATTTTAATATTTACCTACATCTATAGGGCATTCACATAATATTTCAGTACATAGGTACATCTACAATCCATCTACATATATGCATAGTAGGTATATAATATATACACTTTGTACCCAATAATAAATTAGTTCTTTAACACACAATATGTGCAGCGCACATGTGCCGAGCATATTTCACTCGTTAAGGTATTTATGACACTTGGATCGACATCATTTTAACCAGTTGTAAATAACAGATGGATAGCGAAAAAAAATGATAATAAATTTGAACCTATATTAAAATACTTTTTCTTCGATGTACGTTTTTTGTGTGAACATATTTTTTGGTAATGTTCCAGTATTATTTTCTGGATATACTTTATGACCGACCTTCAACGGGGCGTACAATATGTTACGACATTTTTTGCCAACGTCATGGGTTATGAAACAGAGGGTTAATATTTTTGTAAAACTTATTTCTGAATATGAATTAAAAAAAACAACACAGCAATGAATTCTCTCATTTTTAATATGTTGTTGAAATTCATAAAGAAAAACAAATTAGTTTAAATTATAGTTTCTCTTTAAGAGTGCATTGTAAATATCTAATAGATTTATTTACACGGTATGTAGTTTTTATACAGTATGATTACTGAATCAACTGAAAGAGTATGAAATTTATTTTCAAGTTTATGTGTATTTTATTAAAGAACTTATACTATCTAATTATATGTAATGTGAAAAAATGTTGCATTTTCTAAAAACTTATTTACTCTAAAAAGTTATCGTTATCTAATTCCCCCCTAAACTCTCATCTAATTATTAAATTCACCACCTGTTCTGAAAAACACTCTTATTCAATCAACATTACGAGATTTTGATTAAAAGAAACAACATTCAAATGCATAATAGCAAACGTGATGAAGATAACAAACTTTTACAAAGTATTCACATTATCTCCTCGCACTCACGCCGAGGGTTGTCGACTCCATTTAATAACATGAATTTCTCACATAAAATTCAACACAGCGCGTAGAGAAGATGCACTTTTAAAACAAAAAATCTTTATTTTCTTCTTTTTAGTACACAACTCCATTAAAAAATACTTCCCAGCGCTGAACTTGGGTTTAAATTTAATTTCTATTGTTGATAATCGGTTTCATTTTAAAGTTTGAATAATAATACAATTAAGATTTATTTTTATGTTAAGTAAGTTTATTAAGATTTATTTTTATATATAACATTTTGTTAAATTGTCTGGTGCAAAAAGTTTTTTTTTATTGAGGAATATAATAAAATTAGATTATTTTAATACAATAGGAACATTGCAAAAAGTAATATAATCATTAGCTCTTCTGTTACATAACATGTATAGACAATTCACACAGATCGAGCTAGTCCCAAACTAATATATGAATCTTGTATTATGGATACTAACACGACTATACACATATATACAATGCACTAAACACATATACATGTAACACCCAGACCCAGGACAATTTGAAAAAGGTCATTCTTCATTTTGTCCTGGCCGGGAATCGAACCCGAGACCTCGTTTATACAGATACACTCAATACGATTTATTAGTTTCTCGCTCTTTTATTTACAATGAAAATACACACTCATATTGTGGGTGTATTTTAATGAAGTATTGTGGGATTTATTTGGGTTTATAACAAACCCAGATTCATCTAAATAAAAGTTTAAGTATATACATATTTCTGACATTTTATATTTTTTCAAACCAAAATCATTCAAACACTTATTTATATAAAAGTTTTAATTTCTTTACCCAACTTTTAATCACATTCTTTTTAATACATTTCCTCCCTGCACGCATTAGGGAAAAGGGAGCTGGTGTAATTATAATATTTTAATATCTTGTCGGAATTAATATTTATTTTGGAGATAAATATGTTTACAACAAAAACTCATAACATATTTTTATTTTATTCTATCTTCTCATTAAAATTAATACATCAGTACTCCATAAAAATATATACTAAACCACAATTTATGAATTACAGTACTGGGTACTCGAACATAGTTTTTGTAAATTTATCCAAGAGATCTTGTAGTGAAATCTCAAACTTCTGAGTGAAAGGCGAGAACATGGTTAGAATCCCCGCTATCAATTTACTCCGCATTCACGACACAAGCTATTGCTTAGATTGATGGTATTTTGCATTTATTTAGACTCTACAACCTCGCCCCGTAATAAAAAATATCGCCTCTACAAGAACCCGTAATAGAAAATTATCCCAATCTTTTCTGTTATCTTCCGAATTCTCCGTAAAAGGAGGTTCTCGTAAAACATCAGGTTGAACACGTTTTCGCGGTAATCGTGACATATTTGTTTTTCGTTGTTTATGGATACTTCAGTGAAGATATCCCCAGCTGGTGGATCGCAACGTTGGATGCATATCCAACATAATATAATGTACAAGTCTGCAAAACCAGAAACACCAAAGAACAATGAGTTGAGTAATCCAATTCAACGCGATTATTTCACCGCTTACGTCATTTGCGGAAGTTCTCATTATTGTTGTATAGATGTTAGATACCTATCGTCATATATTTCTAATAGTTTGCCATAGCTTATTTTTAACGATTTTTGTTATTATCTGAGAACATAGTAAATATTTTTTTATAACGGAAATAGCCGCAGTGTGAGATTCTTTGTTAATTAATTTTCAGGACTAAAGAGGATAAAACATGTACTTACAATGTACTAAAAATGTGTACAAAACTTATTACACTCTTGTTCTTTCGTTATTTACCAAATAATCCCTGTCAAAATATATAAGTAAGTTCGAATGTAAGTATAAATGATCATATTATTTTTCCTACACAATTCTTTAAGAACCCTACAACAGTATTTCCCAAACGAATGGGCCCTAATGGAATGCTGAAATTGTAATGAAGAAAAATCGGAAACAAATACAGCCTTTCTATTGAAATAACTTTGTAGAAAAAACCTAATAAGTGGGTCCCAAGATTAGAATTTTTGTTAGATGGGTCGGAGTCCAATCAACTCTGGGAAGCACTGCGGCCTAAAATATAAAGTCACGCCTATAAAGCATGTTCAAAATGACTTAAACTCTGTGCTCCTATTGAATTTATTTATCATTTTACGAATTTTCAAACTGTTGTTATTTTATTTCATTCTTGTTTTTATTACAGAGCAGAGATATAAACATATACCAATATCTTGTCGTGGTTTATCCAATGTTTGAATTTGCATTCAAATCTCACAATAATAAAATGTCACGTCGACCGGTGTGGCGCGAAGATAACGCTCTTGCCTTTGAGTCACGAGGTCCCGGGTTCGATTCCCGGCCAGAGCAAAGTGAAGAATGACCTTTTTCAAATTGTCCTGGGTCTGGATGTTACATGTATACGTGTGTAGTGCATTGTATATGTGTGTATCGTCGCGTTAGTACCCATAATACAAGAATCATCTAAGTTTGGGTCTAGCACGATCTATGTGAATTTTCATTTAAAAAATGTATAAAAAAATTATAAATGAGATAAAGCTTGTTAACTATGTAAAATAAATTATCGAATCGTGAAAACTTATTAATATTGAAAATTGTCAACCGAAAAATAATTTTTCCGTTATCTTAAATACACGTGAAAACTTGAAGCTAATTAAACTTTTTATCAACAATTTCATGGACTATGAAAACTCCTAATATAAAAGATATGGTTTTACTAATGTTTAATCAACTACTTGAACCACCGTGGAGTCCCAGCAACGAATATGTCTTCCAAACATTTCTATTACCTTACGAGTATCCTGTGAAAGGCAGGTTTTCGTAAATAATCACGTTTTAGACATTTGACATCTTTAGCTCAGCGATGAAGTATGTCACCTAATCTGGACTTTTTAATTTAATCGGTACAGAGAGAGCAACTCGCATTTTTTAAATATATAATTATACAATATCTTACTACCTTACTTAAGGGAAATGCCATTATGTTATGAATATATGATTAAATATGACAATCTGTCACAAAGACTCACGCCGTAAATAAGTTTTTATTTGAGTATTTTATGATTACTTCCTGGACAAAGCCGAATTTCAGTTAGTATATGTACATGATATAATTATGAGAATAATAGATTTACCAACCAGTTGGGAGGTCCCTTAACACAGAACATTAGAGTACCTACCTACATATTATGTACATCATAAGACTCATCAGTTGTGAGAAGGATTAACTGATGTGGCAGCCAGGTTGAATTACATTACCACTGTTGCTACTACTACATGACATCATGTAGGTACTTGTATTAACATGACAGTGGCTCCTCATAATATTATCTAACTAAATTAAAATAACAGTTTGGGCTACCAAACAAAGTTAGAGTAACCATCTGACTGACCAAATTTAAAGGGGAGATTCTGCTTTAACATGTTGATTAGAAAAAATAATACAGAGAAAAAATAATACAGAGATGTGGTGCGATGGTATAGGTGTAGTTGTCGTAGTTGCATTCTTCAGTAAATAATAGATATTTGAATTAATTTTCTTCGTAAATTAAATTTCTATATTCGTGATTGTTTTGTACAATCCATCTATTCGATACCAAAAGAAAAAAGATAATAATATTGTGAATATTATTCGTCGTTATTAAGAGTTCGTCGGTAGCCTGGAGGTAGAGTCTTGGCCTCGTGAACATGGGGTCCGTGGTTCGATACCAGGTGCCGGCAAACTCCCCTTTCACGACACAAGCTTTTAGTAGTTTACTGTGAAAGGTGTATAAGGTTGTATTTGGGTTTTAAACAAAAACCGAAATATATCTTTTTAAAAAAAAAAAAATCATCAATATTTCTCTTATATCACGATCATAGATAGAAATTTAGGTCTACGAATACAATATTTGTTCGAATATAAACATAGCCACATTTATTCTTGCAAAAAACCTGCTAAAGGACAAAGTCATGCTAAATTTCACTGTGTCGGGGTATTGGTTGTAAAATCCTTTTATGATTATTTTTTCTTTATTGAGAAAGATGTCTTACATCTTATAAAGAAACAATAAAGTATTGTTTTTTATTTTATCAATCTTATGTAAATCTCAAGATCCTGCTTAGTCTTGTCATCCTGGTAAACATAATAGGCCTCATTTTGTTATTATTATTAAAACACGCTCCAGGGAATCATTTTGTAAATAATTTATGCCAAATTCCTAAATACAATAAGCTTTTTATGAAAATGAAAAATATTTTGACTGGAAATTCAGTTAAGGTAATTATGAATTATACTTAATAGCCTTTAATCCAATGTAAATGGATATTTTAATATCCATTGTTAAATTAATCTTCATACAAAGATAAATATTCACATACATACATCTTCATCCCCTAGTTGGGTCGTGAGCCCATTGCGCATAAGTACATCTTCCAAAGATACCTACCTATCCATTGCGTCTTCAGGACCTCTCATCACTCCAAACCAAGTTTTTCAACACCCATATTTGACACTTGATCTTGTTAGCTTCTTTAAAGGTAATCTTTCAACTTTCTACCATATCTTGCAGAGTCCAACGATATCAGAAATGGTAATGTTGAATAAAATTTATTCATTTGTTTGTTTTATATATTTAGACTTAAGTATGCGCAAAACAATAACTTCTGCAATCATTTTATATTTTAAAAACTGATATTGAATATTTTATACAATTTTTTTTTTATCTTTTCTATACACAGATGTCAGCATAGCTGGCGGACTTATCACTTTACGTAATTTCTTCCAGAAAACCAGTGCTGTCTCAAATTTGCCGAGACAGTTCTTTTCTCAACCCTGGTTGCGAAAATTCCTTACGGAAATCCGCGATCCAACTGGGAATCGAACCCAGGACCTCGATGATGCAAATCGACCAAGTGGCCGATTCACTAAACTTGTATGATAAAATGTTCACTAAACTTGTATGATATCAAGAGAAAATTATGATATTTTATATTCTAAATTCCTTCAAAAACATTTTGTCATCCTTGATACTGAATCATTGCCTTCTTTTACATTTGTATTAATTTAGCGAAATCATTACATTCCCTTTATTTTTACAAAAAGGGCGTACAATAAATATTATTCATTATCAATTTAAAATGTAAATTTTATGTTGATTTGAAGTTACAATTTAAATAACTAAATTAGAACACGTTCATGTTGAACTTTCAACATAAAAAAGTATCAAAAAGTAAACGTTCTGAAAATTTTACAAAGAACTTTCAAGATTTTATTTCTTTACAAACGAATTTACATCTATCGCTGAAAAAATATCGCCAACGCTTTCAATCAAATGCTGATAACTTTCAAAGGGAATGTAAAGACGTGATGATAAAATTTTACTAACATCATATCATTTCTTTCTCTTCCAAAGCATTTCTAACATAATTTATTTAGATTTTTGTGTGATTTTAGATTTCTCAAATGGAGTAGCCAGCAGGTCAGCCGCATATAATAAATATGCAGATTGTCGTTTTAGTTTTACTATGTTGATATTGTTTTAATATTACGAGTTTGTCGCCATCGCAGTTTCGGCGGAACGTCTACCATTAACAAGCGAAAGCATTAATCGTGTTTTAAGTCTTGAGAACATCATATATACTCATAAATCAATTTGAAAAAGAGCCAATCTAATTAGTTTCTTTTGATATTTGAATTGATAAATAAATAAATAAATAAAAGATAAATCCAGATTTGATTATAACTGAAATGTTCTCCACGGTGATCGAATGCATGTTCCGTGAATGAGAATGAACCGGCTGCAGAATTTGATCCTTAATAATTATCTACCGATCGAAAGGCTTAGACTCTACGACAGAAAACTTATTAGATACCTAAGTTAAAAACACTGAATTCAATAACGTACTCACATGAAAAATCTAAGTAAATCGTACTGCAACTTCAATTTCATTTTGTACATTATGAAAAAAAATCAATACTCTGTATGCGGAGTCTCGTTTCGATTGCTTTCCACGACATATATTTCCATAACGTTATACAAATAGATTTGTAAAAGTATCGTGCAAAATACCAACATTTTAAATCTCTGCAAAGCAGCGTCAGGTGCTATATGAGTCGTAAATCACTGATATTTTATATCACATGTGCTTGGTTAATTAATTATAGCAATAACAATGTTAAAAAGAGTATTTTAGAACATTGACCACGTTACTATTTTATCTTTGATCTACTTCATATTTTTCGTCAACTTAAAAGTTGGGTGATTTTTTTATAGAACAATCGATTGAAATCAACAAATCTAATTCATCACTCTTTTCCAAAAGAAATTTAATTATTAAAATTACATTTTTAATCGGTGTCCTTGAAAATGACCGCTGTTTCTATAAATTGTTCTCACTTTTTTCTTGCGTTTATCATATCTACCTCATTAAATTGTGCTTAAATTAATAAATTATTTAACTGTGAACACCTGAAAATTAACAGGAATACAGAAGTTTTTGAGACTACTTCAATTGGCGTTTGATAGGAAAACCTATAACAAATACATACTATTTCAATTGGCGTTTGATAGGAAAACCTATAACAAATACATACTATTTCAATTGACGTTTGATAGGAAAACCTATAACAAATACATACTATTTCAATTGGCGTTTGATAGGAAAACCTATAACAAATACATACTATTTCAATTGGCGTTTGATAGGAAAACCTATAACAAATACTTACATACTATTTCAATTGGCGTTTGATAGGAAAACCTATAACAAATACATACTATTTCAATTAGCGTTTGATAGGAAAACCTATAACAAATACATACTATTTCAATTGGCGTTTGATAGGAAAACCTATAACAAATACATACTATTTCAATTGGCGTTTGATAGGAAAACCTATAACAAAGACATAGAAGATGTTGGCAGCAGTTAAAGTAAAAGTAGAAATTGTGGGGAACTGAAAAAAATAAACCCTGGAAATTTAGATCAAAGTCACAAACCTTATGAGTACGATTATCCGTTCATTTTTCTCGCAACGAAATTTGTCTCACCTTTCAAACAACTTGTAGCAAAGAAAACAACATGTTGTTGTCTGGCGAATGTTATATTGTATCTACATTAGTTCTCCATAATAATGTTATTGACGGTTCTATTGTATTGAAAGTTTACGTTTGTATCTGAAACGTGTTTTGTTATTATAAGCACCACTAATACCAGTACATTGTTTAAAACTTTGGTGTTTACAATCTCGGTCTGTTACAGTACATAAACCCTCACATAGAAAGAATTATGGTTAAATAAATATTTTTTATTCCTAACTCTAAGTTTTGTTTAGAACGCTAAGATCAACCATAAATCTTCTTACTCGAAATGCGTCTTTTTTTAAAAATGTTCCATATTGAGCCAAGAATATTTTTTCATCCATAGTTTTTCCGATCCATCTGTACGTCAATACAGGTTATTTTTTCTGTGTCTATAAAATTTGACAATCTTTTACAATATAGCATTTCTAAGATAAATTTCATATCAGAATGTTAGGATTATCGTAGAAAAAATACTCAGTTGGTACGAAATTGCTCTGAATTAATAAATCTTGATATTATGACGTTCTCATTAATAGCTAGAAAGAAATAAAATACACAACTGAAGACGTTTCATTTCAAAAAAAAATCTATGCCGTATCAAATCCTAACAACTTTGATGACCAATATCCTGTTGGCAGTAGTGGTTAATTTAAAAATGAACTTTTATTATTAAATACTACTTGTTTAAGCACATGAAGTTGAATACTTTCCAGTTATTCCTTATCAAACTCAAGTTCTAAACTGTCGTTTGACACGAAAATGTTTGTTTTAGATATGTTTTCTTCGCAATATTCTAGATTGGAACTACAGATTATATGTATAATTGTCATTATAAAGACCTGGCATAGTTCGGTGTAATCATTGTACTTACATAATGCTAATCACTGTTTCCAACTAAATATGATTGCTGTTTATGTTTTGAAATGACACGAAGCGATGTTTGGTGGTTGCATTTACTGGTAAAGTAGTTGTAATGGTAGGATTATATCTGATGATATTTAACGGGTAAATACTGTTTATTAGATTAAACATTAGCAATTTAATTAATTTTAGTCGTTTCTGTTTGCTCAATTGCTACAATTGCCTTATCAAATCAGTAAGCTTAGAAAAATTTTAGTACCAAGTATTTTTTTAAATTGTATTTTTTTTATTAATTTCAATATAATTACGTGGAAGTATTTTTCATTACAATAAATAATAGTATTAAATTTAAAGTAGGTGCGTTAACGTTGTGAAAATTCATTTTCATGTGAGTTTTAAAAATGTTAAACTTAACACTGTTTAATTTTCACGTATGATTATTTAGTCAATTAATAATGACTAAATTCTAATTGCCGAGCGCTTTCGCCTTGCGGCATCTTCAGGGCAAGGCGAAAGAGCTCTAAATAATATAAATTACTAGTAAGTAACACTAATATAAATTAAACTGCATTCTGTTCACTAAAAATAACATTACAACTATCACTATACATATATGATGATATATAATTAGGTTCAAAATGTATGTAAATAACTTAAATATGCTAATGACCTGCTAGGTGTGCGTCTTTCACAATACACCGTTACTATAACATCGACATCAGAAATTCAGGAATTTCGTAGGAAGATGTGACTTAACTGACACTGTGGTCTAAATAAGGTAAAGATAACACAAAAAGTATCGGAATATATAAAAAAATTACGATTATTTATGTTTTAAGTGTGAAAGCACTTAACGTAAATTTATGATGCTAAAAAAATATTGGACTAAAAATGGGCATAAATATATAATATATAATACGGGCATATGTTTGTTATAAGTTATTTTTAAGGTATAATTATAACTTTATAAAATTAAATAAATAAAATAAAATAAATAAATATTAGTCCCGTATTTGATACAAAACTGCAGTAAAACTGTTGTCAAAGAACGCAGAGCATTTGATTGGTAGGTATCAGTCACATGGAGCGTTACACTTTACACTTACGTAATTAGTTTTTTATTCAAACCATCACCTGTTTGCACCACAGACATTTTTTTTTTTTGCTATTTAATCTAATATATTAAATTTTTCATTTATGTGGATTGAAATGTGCCTTGTGTTGCTAACCTAAAGGAAACCTACTGAATAGAAATCATAAAATATTATTTATACTTATTGATTTTCGTCCACATCATGATGGGGAATTATAAACATTTATCAACTTATTCATATCCTTTTAACGTTATCCTCTCGAAAATGTGAAAACATTTCTTGGGTTCTAGATTATTATTTCTATACTCCACAAAATATATTTTTTTACTATTTTTTCTAATGAAAATTTTATTTAGAGAAAATATACTAATTGTGAATTTCATGTCATGTTTTTTGTGTGAGTAAAGAATAAATATTATGTTTATTAATTATTTTTAAATATATATAAGCCTTGATTCAATTTAAACATATTTTTTTACATTTCACTAGATTTTTTAGAGCTGTGTGAGTGAAGATATTAAGAAAATATTGTTCACAAACAATGCTCGTATAACAGGGAAAAAAGCGACAATATGTTGGTAAGAAGTAATGTCATCAATAATAAATCGCCTGTTATCGTAATGTGCTTTGTATTGATCTCAGCAAAAGAAAAGAATGACTATAATGTTCGCAATATGTGTGCGTTCTAACGTTCATGTAATGTTTTAACAAATTGTGATTTATGTGTTAAAAGGGTTGATTATTAATAAAATTTATTGTCTCGCCTGTCGAACTACGACTCGATAAAATTGTCATTTCCAGATAAATAATACAAAAGACGCTTATTGTATTAAAGCAAATGCCTTCATGCTATTGAAGTAATATAACATACTCAATAGATTATTACTTTCTTTGTAACATCCTTCTTTTCAGTTGATAGTTACGTACGTAATTTTTTAGGGCATCCATAAAACTCTCAAATTCTGGAGATGTAACTAAAAGAAATTTAGTAGTTTTTGATATTTTCCGGAACCGGAGTTAGAAACTGTTTTAAAAGTGCATATTTTTTTGTTAATATATCTCCATATTGAATATACGAAGAGCATTTACTTTGGCATGAAATGCCTACGAATGCATTATGTGTGTAGATTAATTGACTAAATACTAATCGCCGCAGATCGTTAAATACCCCGTCTTTTTTAGTGCTAGATATTATTGTACTGAAGTAACTCGAACGTTTAATTATAATTTGCTATAATAAAAGATTATGATTAAAATATTTCAATAAACATTGTTCAAAAGCATAACACATTACGGAGTTAAATAAAAATTGAGTTTGGTCCCAAGTTCTGTGTGATATATCTACGCCTAACGTAATATTGAGATTTTGTCAACTCGTTCACACTTAAAAGATGAACTTTTGAGTGATAAATACTTTAAACAAACAATAATACTCTCAACTTTGTCTAAAACTTCAGAAAACTCTCTCTTTTGACATAACCTTTGTATTGTAGAAAACTTTACATTCACGAGCTTACAAACACACTCAATACTCATATGAAATTTTTACTGAATATTTCAAACGACGTCGTATCATATACAATGCTTCCAATTATAAGACTAACAAATTGATGTTTTGTGTAATATAATAAATTGAACAGTTAAAAAATAGTTAATAACGCCCCCTGCTTAGATATTTCTACTCAAAAGGCGCTGATAGATGTCACTTTGTTATTTGTCAGAAGCCGATCTTCAAGATTTTAGCCGTTCCACTTTTTAGAGCATATATATAATTTAAATATGTCCGTCAAGTTCACCTTAGACTACATTGTTTTCTTTGAATATATGTAATAAATATTATTTAAAATGTGGACTCTTTAATATTTTCTAGTCTGAATGAACTAAGTATAATGTAAATAATAAAATCCAGCCAATGAAGCAATTACTTTTCTTTTCAAATAAAGCCAAATATATCAAGATCAAATAAACGTGACATTAATAACAAAATAGATAAATACAAGTTCCTAATAAAAACTAATATCCGTTGGAATCCATACGAATATAAAATAAATATCTACCAATTCGTACGTTTGTTGAATAAAATTCTTATTTTAGGCAATTTCACTGAAGAATTCCACAGCAAGGCGCAACAAAAGAAGCAATGAAATATGATACATGGTATATATTATTATTATTATAAATCAAATACCTATTTTGTATCGAATATTTAGATTAATGTATTCTTTGTTGTCAATTTTGTTTGAAACGAACGAAAATAAATTTCAACATCCAGGAATAATAAACCTTCTTGCAAGGAGAACCTCTACTTCTCGAAATATCACCAAAAAACTAAGAAAAAATGTCATATCCATAATAATAACTCCTCAGAAAAAGATTCATTGTTTTGATAGAATGGTATGAATTAAACTATCATTGCAAAATTCTTTGATGATATTATCTAATAATTAAGTGAAATATTATTTATTTCTATGAAAAATATAGTTACACTGAGAAAAATACTAACGAAATTTCACAACGTACGTACTATCAGATAAGAACCAGAGAAAGTACAAACGATTCATTAGTACGAATCTATAATATTAACTTTTCGCAAACAAATCGTTGAAATTTATAAACGAAACGAAATTTAGAAAAGTATTTTTCTCAGTGTACGGCATTTGACTTTTACAATATACGATAAATTAAACAATATTACATAGTCTTCTAATATAAAAAAAAAATATGCAACTCAGTTAATAACAAAACAATTCACATCAATAAACTAAATAAAACCAATTAGGTTCAATACAAATACAATTCAATATTACCTACATTTGTATAGGTACCATTCAATTAACTGAAACATTACTAAATAGGCTACCTAAATAAATATTTGTTTGTATATATTTTATTATAACTGTATTTGTAATTATTTTTTATTTCGTGGAGTCCCCAGTAGAGAATTGATCTCCTTCTGTTTTGAGTGTTTTGTAAAAGGAAGGTGTTCGTAAAACCTATTTACATTATACAATTCAGCGATGGCATCACCCATTCTGAATATCTCGTTTTTTTAAGAAGAAATCTGCACATCTATTACATGCAGTTGTAGTAGTACTTTAACTGTTTTAATTAGAGATGAGTTCGTCGGTAGCCTGGAGGTAGAGTCTCGGCTTCAGAATAAGGGGTCCGTGGTTCGATCCCAGGTGCCAGCAAACTCCACTTTCACGGCACAAGCTTTTAGCTTATTATATTGTTTCACTCCCTATCAAATTTAATCAATTAATTAGATATTTGAGGATTAATAATCATGCATCTGCAGCTGACAATGAAATAGCTAAAATCTAGAAGCTATTAGTTCCTTCCAGTTAAACATTTCGGCAGAACACCGAATAATAGACTAAATTCGATATTTGACCGAATAGTAAAAATATTGCTGAATAAGCAGAATACCGAATTGTTGCCTAATATTCGTTGCATCTCTAGTTTTAATGTTTATCAATTTAATATAATACAATTTATAAAATGGAAAGAGGTAATAACTGTATTTGAAATGTGTGATTGATTTACTGTGTGCGTAGCTTGCTTGATGGATTTAATTTAATCAATTCAGTGTATATGTTGTGATATTATAAAATATAATATAATAATTACAATGAGTAGTGTTAAGTTCATCTGACGTCTGTAATTAATTGCAAATTGTGGGATTTTAATCCTCTGAACTCATGTGTATGTACACGTGTGTATTAATATGGCTTATTCACGTTGGTTTTTCTAAGGATATTTCAATGAAAAACTTAAATAATAACTTTCCAAAGGTATTATTTCTTAATACAACTGGTCTGATTGATAACTACAATCATCTAGAAATCTTTCATACTAATAAAAATTATCCGAGTACTATTCTATTTTCACATTGAAGTAGGTACCTGCTTTATGATTTTTTTTTATGTTCATAATATACCTATTATTATTAAATATGGACGGATGAATGAGTTCTTTCATATTGAATACAACATTGGACATTTCTCACAAGTCGCAATTTCTTCCTAATTACGGAATGTGTAAAATTTCATATTATATAATATACCTATAACGCGATTGATTCATGTAAGCTAGTCAATAGACATGACAACGTTTCACTCATCAAAACATGTAGGTACAATTGGTGAACTTAATTGGCAGTGTTGTCTCAATCTTTTCTTGTAGGTACTACTTAAACTTCAAAAAATGCTTTGTAAATAATTATTATCAACAAAAATGTGTTTGCCGATTGGATATGACTTGACAAGAAACTTGTTCACGTACAATGTATTAATTGTCGATATACCTACATAGATATTCCCTGTGTATGAGTAGAGATCGCGTATCAAACGTCATATAAATTTAATCATTTTACTATATCACTTATAGTAGCTCTATTAGCTACACATACTGAACGTATCTTCTTTCCCTTCACTGAACATTGCGTACCTAAATTATTAGATCGGAAATCATTTTCGCTATTGATGAATGAAAGATAATGTTGTCATATATATTATTTCTTGTAGACATGTGGTCGACAGCGATATGAAGAAGTTATGTATAAAAATAGATGTATATAAGACGGGATTAATTGAAATTAATCATCTCCGTCCCTTGGATTTCACTGACCTATACATTCACCATTTATGATTCAATTATTTAGATACTTTTGAAGAACTATAATTATATAACTATCTGAAAACAATTTCATGACATAAAAATGTTTTTTCCGTAACATTTACTAAACAATTTATATTGGAAATACCTATTATATTTCCTTGTGATCAATGTTACAATATGACGCTTAAATAATGAACATTTATCTAATGATATTATTATGAAAGTCTATCAATAATTATATCATTTATTTTATCACGAATAATGTTGTAATATGAAAAAAATTAATTGATATCTTTGGAAATCAATAATATGAAAACTCAATAAGTAATCAATCATGAAGTTATGAAAATATTTTCGTATAAGAATTCAATTTTCTATGTCTTTATAACCAAGAGCGGATTATCTCCATCATAAAATGGTGTGAGAATGAAATAAATACAAGTACCTACTACAATATTATTAATGGTATAAAAACATCTCATAATGAAAAATTGGCTTACTTACAACAACGATGTGATATTTTTTCTGTGATAAACTATATACAACAATGTACCAAATATGTTACTGTTGTATATGAGACAAATAACATGATTTTATGAGAATATAAATATTTTGAAACTCAATGGTTCTTGAATATTTTTATATTCACTAGAGCTTTTTTCAATTGAGATGATTTTGACTAATATATCTCAAAAAAGGGAATCGAAGCGTGACCGTCGGAATATCTTGGTGATATTTAAGAGAAATGAAAACTGAACTTTTTACTGGCGCCTTTGAGACGGTCTAGGGACTGTGAAACGGCGTCATAAATAAAATAAAATCATCATCATCATCAAATATGTAAATTTATTGACGTACAAACATGAGGATTGAATAAAAACGAAAAAACTTAAGTGATATAAATAAACTTTGATTTTATACCGATCACAATCAATTCCTCTACACGAAATATGCCTAAAAGCATTTACCATTGAATTATCCTTGTAAAATGCTATGCTATAAGGGAAAAAAACATTTACCAGTACATAAGAAAACTAAACAAATATATAAGTAATGTAAAGAATATTAATTCACATACAAACAAACCTTTATAATTTTCATTATCATCCGATTCATAATAACATTGCACAGACATTTTCCATTTCCAATGTAACCTAAAAGAATAACAGGAAATAGCACCTAATGTAAATATTACATAACTTCCAATAATATAAGTTGACCTATTACTGAAGTATGCATGCGATAATGTTCTCAGTATTCTATGTAAGAATGTATATATGTATCATTTACATTGTAAAACGTGTAGAAACTGATCGATAAGGCTATTGTGTAACACTCTATGTAATAGTAATGTAATGTAAATAAACACACACGTTCGGAGACAACAAGTCCATGATTTATTTTTCCAAGCATTCTCAATACAAAACATACAGATACTTTTCTGATTGATTCCATGAAATTTGTACAGTGGTAAATTTTCGTACGAAATTCAATATATTTGGAACAAAATAAACCTAATTGATGAGATTATTTGGAAAATATTGATATTTTTATAGATATTTTGTTTGTATTCAGGAAATATGATATGAATTTTGTTATTTTTTGACCGTGGACATTTTAGTTAGTACGCTGTTTACACCCCGCTTGTGGGACATACTGTGATGATTTGTTATCATTTTTAAAGAAAAAATTAATGTAGATTCACTTCAGCTACATATAATGTTCTTACAACACATTCACTGATTGACGCACAAGCAAGACAAGAGTTTCATATGAAATATTAAAACAGAAACGGGCTTTTTCTGAACTACATATTTTATTTAAAATATTGAAAGAAATCCATCACTTTCTCAGGAGATTATCTGCCCTTAAAAGAAAAAGTATTTCTCTGTTGAGCAAAATTGTTTCATATTTAAAAAACACATGATTTAAATAAATAATTTTAAAACTAATAAAATTATTTTATAACTAACACTCTTGAAGTAGGTACGATTAGTATAATCAACATTCGATGCAAATATTCATACAGGGTCGGTTAGGATAAATGCGTCTTCGGTACAAATGTATCTAGGCTCTTAAACCTATTGGAATGCATTAAAATGATAAAAATATCACAATAATATATCTGGGACGTGTCCATTATAACAATAACATAGTATAATGCCTCCACACTGCTTATTATTAACATTCTCTATACTTTACATTAATATTACTTACCACCAGTGGCGTGATTGAGATACATGCAAAAAATAATCACATGTATAGAGTATCGTGCTATTCCTACATGCTAAATATCAATGCATTCGTTAACAATTATATTATGTATTACTGATATGTATGAAATTCTCAAACCTAAGGTTTATAAGATAAAATGTGATCTTGCACTATCATTTTTAAAAAGCTATATTAAATTATATTTTTTTCAAATTCTTATACTAAATAAAAAATTTGGCGGCATAACGGAAGTGGAATGGAAATGTGAAAAATTGACTGTTTACATTCCTATAACAATCTGTGAATGAATTCTTAAGAAAGCATGACCAATATAAAAAATTGTTGTCCCGCCACTGCGTATTACTTATTTGTAACAATGTAGTCTCTGAAGACATGACGCCTGCTGTTTATTGACTTTATTATCCAGAGAGCTTTTTATTTTTTATTTTTTTTCATAATTGAACATATTTAGTATTTACTACATAGTAATGTTCCATTAAATAATTTTCTATTAATTTTTCTTCTAGTTTCTCGATCAAAATAAATTAAAATGCTTTTCATGTAATAATTTACAACTTGAGTTTATCAATAACATCACAATTGGCATTTCAGATAAAATATAAAATTTCTATAGAAATATGTCACCCGATGATTATCCATTTTTTTTAAATAAAATAATGTTGTTCAATCTTGTAAAAAATTATTCCTTTTATTTCATTTATACAACAAATAGATTTCTTTAATCTGATAACACATGTTTTTATCACCATAAAAAGTGACGAGAGACTGTTTTCATGTTATATTAAAGGTGTTATACAACAATATTTCAAACAACACCAAACTCAAACTAAGACATTTCATGTTTTCTGTTTAAGAAACTACACTGACATTATTATTGTAGTAAAGACAAGTAGGTATTTTAGAAAGTTGATAAGTTTTAACTTCTCTATCATTTTAGCGAAGCTTCAATATTATTTTTATCTTTGATATTCGTTGTGGCAAGAGCAAAGGTCCATAAGCGAAATTTTTGTTTTAATTAAATCTTCTTCAACATTATTTTAATTATATATATATAATGAGTTAATATCCATTGGATTGGTCTGCAACGAGTTTGGTTTTTCTTCTCCATTCGTCTCTATTCTCCGCCAGTCTTTTCAGCTCTACGTATGAGCCACAGTTCATGTCCCTCTTCAGTTGGTCCATATATGCGTCTCTTGGTCGGCCTCTGCTATTTGTCCCCTCGGTCTTACCCTCCGCGATGGCGATGAGTAGTCCTGGGTGCCTAATGTTGTGGCCAATCCAGTTAGCTCGTTGTTGGCTGATTCTCTTAAGGAGTTGCCTTTTTTGGTTAATACTTCTTCGTTTTCTACGTGCTCCGACCAATGGATCTTAAGCATGCGTCATACCATCATTATATTGGATGTTAATAGTTTTAATTAGAAAAATACAAGTAAAATACAAAATTTAACATTTCAAAAACATTTGATAGTATTCATTTTTATAAAAACACATTTAATATTTCACTTCAATTTACCCGAGGTTTCTCTCGAGAAATTTGTGAGAAATATCAACTGTGTTTGTATATAAAGAAAAAAATACTATCATCGGTATGAATTTTCACTCTGTGAACGTACAGACTCTAGAATTATTAAAAACATTTGCAAATAATAATGAAACTGAAATTCTAACAAATTTAACAAAAAAGGTGTATATAGAGTAACAAATCAAGACATCTAAATAAAATTTTGTATGGCAAAGGCAAGGGAAAACAATTTCGAAATTCTCAAAAAAACCTTTTCCTTGATTCCATATTCTATGTGCCACCTCATCTATGAAATAACTGATAATTTTAATTTATCCGACTTGAAGCATTGTTATGTAATAACATCCATATATTTTTGAATTTCACATCAACATCACTGACACGCATTTCAATTACTTTGAGTGGAATATTTTTCGTTTATTTCTATTTTATAAATGGTTTGACTGAAAGATGGATTTACTTTTTAACCCCGGTTTGCGGATTTGAATGGGTGAATTCTTTTCTTTCATTCAATTTAAAAAATATTTTTAGTCATTTTCAAGTCGAGCGAACGGTAAAACCTTTATCAAAAGAAAGAATATGCCTAAATTCAATAAGAATAAAAAGTTTTATAGTAGAAGATAGAATAAATATATATGTTGAATTTGTAGTAAATACTAAAATATAATATCGATATCAAAAGGAGATTATTATGCTGAAGGAATATTTTTTATACATAGTTTAGTGCCTACTAATTGTATTCTCGTACCTATGATCAAATTATTATGTTTACGTCACAATATTTACGTTTAGAATCATTGGTATTCAAATGTCTAAATGACTATGTCTTTTTCCCCTATTTTCGCCTTTTTGGCAGATGGTAATTTTTGACATGTGTATTTTTTTGATAACTTACATTTTGTTCTTCTTTTTTATTCTAATATTATAAAACTTTGCTTAAAAGAAGAAGAAGCAAAAAAAAAATGTGTAAAGATAGGGTGCAAACATAAAGAAAGCAGGTTTCCTGCTTTCCGATGCCAGCGTCTACCGCGGCGCCGAGAATTATTGTTACATGCATTTCAATGAACACGCACATAGTAAAAGCAGGAACGCCGATTGCGATTTACTTTACCGGCGCTTACTAGCACTGATCGGCGCTGGCAACCTACTTTCTTTGTGTTTGCACCCATAGATCCATTTGGTGTTGTGTTCTCTCTGCCTACGTTGCATGGGATTAGGCGTGAGGGTGCAATATAATAAAAGCATAGTAATATTAGAAATATGATTATGTGAAATTTCAACAATACCCTAAAATAAAGAAATGATATTAAACATTCAAGACAAAAATTTTACTTAACGATACACTGTCAATAATTGTAGCTTTTATCCAAAATGTAAATATAAAAGTTCTTACTTTGAGTTATGTATTGAAACTTTTAGAAGCACTTATAGAAGATTTAAAATACATGTTTTTGTTCCTACACGAGCTATATTGAAAAAATCTGCTAGTTTTATTTATTACAACTAAATACTAAAACTCGTGTACTTTAATATTATTTTAAAGTAGAATCGTTTGTTCTCATACTTTTAAGTTAAGAGATTCATAAATACTATTAAGTACCTACTTTTCATAGATTTTTATTATTATTTCTTTGAATTAAAAAAATTAGTTACTGTCCTTTTACTTGAAATAAAAGCTTTCGTCAAGGAATTATAGATTTATAAAAAACTGTAGCTCAGTCTTACCGTTTGTAATACGATGTTATCAATCTAACTAATATTTAGCATCATAAATTCAGTGATTACGTGTGGGTTTCATACTGAAGTCTAAATTATTCTTCTATCAGTCTATTCAACTTTTAAATCACATATGTATTATTATTACATATTGTGCAAGTTGGTTCATTAAAAACCTAAATATTTTTGAGGCACCTTGAAAGGTAAAAAGTTATGAATAAAATCCAAACCAAAAGAATTATACTATACTTTGTGTACGTTTGGCTAAAAACTTTATTCAAAAATATACAAAAATACTCAGCTTTTCACATTAGCAAGGTTATCCTAATGGCTGATCCTTATAAATTTTCATGAGTTAAAAGATAAAAGTGTATTTTTCAAACTTTCCAAAAATGATATTATCATGACAATGACATCTAATATTAAGTATACTAAAGACAATAAAGATAAAATCAGGAGGCACACCACAGTATTTGAATATTATTTTTACCACATTTTTATGTCGTTCAATTTTATTTTGGGTAATAATAACACATAAACATTTGGACGTAATATTCATCGTCGATGTTACGTAAAATACAATTTGTATCATTCAGACAATCATCAAGACAATCCTGAACACACAAACGTTCACAAAAATCATGAAAATGGTTATTGTTTATTACTGGTATATTATATTTAAGTGACGACGTGTACGTATGAGAAACTGAATGAATGTAGAGGAAACGAAAGATGTAGATATGTAAGGATAGATCAACGGGCCTTCCGTTCTTACCCCGCCTGGGACACAACGTGGGGGTATGGATAAATATATACTTTGTTACATTGTTAGAAAATTATATAAGTGAAAAAAATAAACAAAACAATGAAATGAAAACTAAGAAAATAATACTGAAAGAAATGTGTAAGATAAAAAATACCTAAATGGTAAATTTTATAAGCATAATCATAAAAAAATATATTTATAAAATATCTCCGAAATATTTTCATATCCATTTAACCAATGTTACTACCAATATGAATGTTCTCGAATCAATGACTCGGAAGGTATTCTGTGTCTAATAAACTCATGAATATAAAACTCGTTGAACCATTCTTTATATAAAAAAGAAAAATGAGTCTGACATACCAAGAAAGTTATCTGAAAGGTTGACTATGAATCAATGGTTTGTTTTATTTATCTAGAACTTGTGTATCCCTAATAATATATTAATGTCAATTAAATTAAAAAAAAACAAGAAATAAAATGAAATTGTTTGACCTCAATTAATCAATAAATAAATAATGAATTCGCAATACATACTTGATTAACGATGTTAAAAAGAAAATATTTTAACTTCAGGTCTTTTATTTTCCTCGTTTTATTCCGCTTCATCAAATTGTTTTCTTTATGTAAATTTACAAAACTGAACATTTTCGTTAATAATGATATTATCGTTCTGATTTGGTCATTAATATTAAAAGTTTTACTGGAATATCAAAAATAAATAATTGCAACTTCATCTTCTACAAAAACGGTATAGAAATTTGATGAAAAAAGCTCCTATTTTGAAAAATGTCTGTAAGTGTTATACATCTCACTGTTGTATCAAACTATGACAGCATTCAGCAAGAATTTTGGTCCAGAAATTCAAAAAGATTTTCGTTTTAAAATGTCCGATGTTGTTGATTACAGAATTTACAGTTGATATTAAAGTTTGATACTTTTTCGATTTTTTTTCAATTAGGCTTTTGAATAAACGTATATTATTAATTGTGTCGGTGCACACGTAGTAGAATTCCATAATAATGCAATTTGAAACAAGTGTTCCTTTCTACTATTGTTTGTTAATTCGCAGAGAGACTTCTTTCGACTTATAAGGTCATTATCAATCTTAGAGGATCAATCATATCAATGGAGATTGATAATGACCTTATAAGTCGAAAGACGTCTCTCTGCGAATTAACAAACAATAGTAGAAAGGAACACTTGTTTCAAATTGCATTAAAATAAAGGTATGTTTTGATTAATTACAAATTTGTGAATTGTCGTTTATTTTATTATTTGTATCAATAAAAATCTGATTTAGAAATAGAACAAATGTTTTTCAAGATCCTTCTCAGAAGATACTGTTATATAGATAACCTTACACACAAAACCAACAATCCTACACATGCCTACTGCTAAGTTCATCATTTATGTACCAGAATTTGTCAAATGAGATCCTATATATAATAGGTTTATTAAATTTTTTGAAACAGAAAAATTTCATATTGAATTCTCATCACAGATATTTCTTTTATTCAACATCTGAAAATATACAATGCTTGACATAGGGACAAGGAGGCAGAATGGTTAAATATCTTAACCCTCTTGATTCAGGCTATTTATTTTGTTCTAGTAAAATCAATAGAAGTACCTATATAATAAATTTATCTCGTAGAATTGGATTTCATTTATATAAGTCAATTTAATATCACACATATCATTATAGTTAATATTCTATTAAGGACGATAATATTTATGTTATTTTTGATAAGAATATGATAGACATATTAATATTGTTTAAATTATCAGAGTTACTTTAAGAATCTACATACGATCTTAATCTGGTCTTAATGTTTACTCTACGATACGCTCAAAAATACTTGCACGGAAATCCCACGAAAGGTGAGGATTGTCGTTTTCAACCAAAGATATACTAGATATGCAATTCAAAGAAAAAATCGGTCGTGAAACCGATACAGCCGATGCAGCCAGTTTAAAACCAGCGTCCGTTGAGACGGTTTGTTAGACAGCGCATAACCATTATCATCTTAATGATTTAGAGTGAGACAGCATGATATTATTATTGTTATTATTAATGCGTTAAGTTGGAACACGAATATTCCGCAATAATGTACTGAATTGCGAGTCGAGTATGTCTATGTTTTCAACATTAATTACTGTATTATGCGCTACAGACCCACGGATACACTAGACATTGGTGTGAACATTATTATTGTCGCAATATTTATCAATTTTTATGAAATACATCTGATGGTTTTTTAGACAAAAATTATTATATGCTAGAAAACAAAAAAATATATACTATAGTCACTTCATACATCACAGGGTTAAGATCAAGACAAGATCAAGATCGTTTTTAGGTTGTGTCAATAGTTACCCTGGATATTCTGACCCCCCTAGACAAACATGCACTTGGCGATCGACTACAAACGAATTTTCGACTATAACCGTAACAATAACGCATAATTATATGGTACATGTAGGTAGATTGTCGAAATGTTCGCCAGTAGTCGATCGCTTAGATCGGGCTTAATGTCTACGGGAACTAGAAAATACTTGCGCAAATGAACGTTTTCATGTTAAACGACCAAAAATTTGAATAACATGTTAACAACATTCAGTATTTATAAATCAGTGCCTATAATTTATTGTGTGCGTATATTGTTTTCACAGTACAAATACACGAACGTCAAATTCAAATTTTGGGTTCACTTTTCCATTTCCAAAATCATTTATGTTAGATGGAATATTAGGATATCCCAGAATTAGATGATTTGGGAAAGATATTGATAGGATTTCGTTTTGGAATAAATTTAACTTGACATTTCAGTTCAGAGGGGATTGGATAAACGTTACGATTTTTTTCAATCTTTTTCCGGTTTCAAGTGAACTGAAACAAAATAATAGTTTAACCTATTGCCGATTTATAATATAATTTATTTACTGAAAATCGCCCACAGGGGAGAAAGAGAGAGCGAGGTATTATGGCTCGTGTGACATTTCCTGCACGGAGGTGGTCATTTGTCACGAATAGATATAAAACAAATGGACATTTCCCCTCAACTAGTTTCATCTGCGGTGAGTTATTACCATGTTTTATTACTTCAAATAATATTATTATGGACAAATAGAGGCGCATAGGGAAATAATTATAGTCATACAAACCATCTTAAATAAAAGGTACGAACATTTGTATGTTACATTATACTAAAAATGTATTATTGGTTTTACGTTTTCCTTGTTTTATCCACTTTTTATGTTTTATATATTTTTTTAATATTAACAGTGTAATAATTTTATTTCGTTAATAAACACATTCAATTTTCTCAACCAATACTTTTTGTACTGTATCTATTTCCAATGAATGATTATTAAAAAATAAGTAAATAGTTCTTATTTATTTATTTGTATCGGTTACAACAGCCATTACAGTCACTTACACTTACACTTACTTGTAGTAAAGATATATGCGAGTTTATTTAAAGACAAAGCATTTAAGAATATATTTAGAAAAACTTAAAATTGAAAGCCCAAATTTAAAAAACAATATACCTATCTTTTTTTTTGAGTAATTTGTATGACGTTTTTGTAATGTTTTTATAGATCTTTTTTCGGCTTTCCACCCGTTGTCGAATAATTTAAGGTTTTATAGATTATTTTGAAACTATATCAAGTTTAAATATGTCTATACAATATACAAAACCGCCAAAAAATTTATAAGTTATTTTAGTCTAATTTCATAAAAACATATTGCGTAAAAAATCTTTAAGCAAAAAAGAATATAACTATCTATTTATATTTATTCCTGTTGGTGTGAAAACCAAATATGAAACGCCACACTGCGTCGTTGTAATTTTATTAAATAATAAAAGTGTGAACACCACGTTCTGTATTATGCATGCAAAGTATAATATGTTCAAAAATATTACATAATGTTTCCTAGTCATATAATACACTGCAGCAATTCAATCCTCTGCAAGCTGACTTGTTCATCTTCGTAATTTAGTCTCATATTCTCATGTCTGGTTCCATATAAATATACCTAATCGCTTCCATCTTTTAACACTTCATTAATTTCTGAAATATTTGCTGAGATATGCTGGATCTAGTCAGACATGCATCCTTTTGTTATTATACCAACTGGGAATTCAATATTTTTTAATTTTAAAAATGCTCACTATATTTTCTGAACTCACCGATAAAAATGAACTTACGGACATTTTTGCTATATTACTTATACTATTTTTTGGCTATTTAGCACAACAACTACAATTAAATAAAATTACTTATATACCGTTATAACTCATGCTAAATCAACCTTTTTATCGATATGATTATTATTATTATTATACCATCACGGCACATCCCACAAGTGGGGTAGCCAGCAGATCAGCCGCATGTAAGAAACATGCAATCTTTTCCCTATGAATTAGATTTTAAATGAAATATTTATCTTCATTAGTTGCTCAACAGCCCGTTGTGAGCCTTGGCCTCCTCCAACATTCGCCTCCATCCATCTCCCCCTATCTTGGCATGTACTCTTCCAATCCCTGATGCCAATGATTTCTACATCTCTCTGTACATCATCCATCCAACGGAGTTTGGGTCTACCAACGCTACGTCTACCTTGTGGTCTAGAAAAGAAATATTAGTATACCATTTTTCTCGCATTCTGTTTTCAGAATTCTTTTCTATCTTAGATGGTCGGTGGGTCTCTTTCAATTATTTTACAAAAAAACCTTTTTGAATAAATACATGAAATTTTAAGCACCATAATATACTTATTTACTTTTTGTTCATTTCCAACAACATCAAACTTAACTTCTAAATTTACTACCTCACTAGACTTTTGTCTGCTCTGAGGCAAATATACGTATATACCTATTACTTGGTCATTCCCTGATCACTTGTAAACGAATGGACGGCCTTTGTATACATTATATAATTCATAAACTTGTATGTAGCTATGAATATATAGATAAGACATAAGTTTAGTTACCAAACTGTGCTTGCAAAATGCATTTCAGCTAACAAATTCTCCTCCACGATCTGCTGACCAAGCGGAAACAAATTTATGAAAAGAATATCTTAACGTATAACTTACAAATTTTAGCATTATGTCAGAACTATATGCATAGAGAATGTCACAGTGAGTTCAGAAAATGGCCTCTGATGTACATCTATAGTTACTCATACTACTTGCAATATTACTTTTTGTACAGATTATTTTGTCACATTTAAATCTCAACAGAACAAATATCAAACCAAAAAGTAAAATAAGCACTGTGGTTTCATTTATCACATCACTTTATATCAATGTATGTGCTCTTCCGAGTTTACCGCATCTTGTCGATCTTCCTCCTCCTTCTTTACGTTTGGACTCTACTGACTGAGTCATTTTGAAAAGTATATAAGTACTTATTTTTATTTTTTTATTTATTTTCAATGTCTTAAGGGACACAAACAGTTCAACAACAAAATATCAACATTCAATTTTTTTTAGCAAACAAACCAATCAAGGCTTGTTTGCTAAAAAAAGTCCCGCAAATCACCGAAGCGTATGACGAACACGTTGCTAGTAAACAATAATAATACATACTTTACCTTTAAAAATGACCCAGTCAGTAGAGTCGAAACGTAAAGAAGGAGGAGGAAGATCGACAAGACGCGGTAAACCCGGAAGAGCACATACATCTATAAATGAAGACCGCGAAAGCCTGCAACAACTTATCACTTTATATCATCGCTATATCCTATAAGTGCGGAAGCCAGAAGACCAGCTGCATGTAATAAACATACAAGCTGACTTCTCCGTGCAGTTAAAAAATTAAGACATTCAGGATGAGCGCCCTTGAGGTGTTTTTTTTTTTCACAAAACGGCGCTTTACAAATCATCCAAATAATAGTAATAATATGCGCCAAAGCTCATTGCTAAATTTAAGATGTATGTAAAATATCTTTAATTTTTCGAACACCTGCTTTTTACAGGACACGTAAAAACTTATGTCGAATAGTGGGAGACCAATTGTTTTCCACGTAAATACTATGTTAGTTCCAATACAAATGAAAGTTATAACAGCGTCAGATATCACAGTTAAATCTATCGTAGGTAATGTGTTAATAAACTTATAATAATAACATTATGTACCATCATAACATATGATGACATTATATGGCATACGATTTATCAGAACATTCTCATTACAGTTCAAACTCATAGTTATATGATAAAAAGATCATTAATAACAAGAACTGAAATTTATCATATTTTCGCATTATAATTGTACTTAAAATTTAATATTTTCTCGCTGGGTACCTATTATCTTACCTACTGCAAGCTTTTGTCTCTCCATTGCAAGATATATGCCTCTCCCAAGTTTTCCATTTTTCGTGATCTTGAGCAACACGAATCCACTTTTTTCCCTCAACTTGGAAAGTGTCATCCGCCCATCTCTTTTGAATTCTTCATATTATATTTCACATATTCCTTCATGGTCTCCACTACATGATCTATGAAGGAATTTTCATTGATCCAAGATTAACAATGGTTTAATTTCTCATTATTTTTTAAATACACACAAATTAATAGTTTTTAGTAAATTTGAAGATATAATTTTCTGGCAGTAATATCGAAAAGTTGCAGAAAGCCCAGGACAGAGATGCCAGGAAACATATGGGGGAGGCTTATGTTCAGCAGTGGACAGGAATAGCTGCAGAAGTAAGTAAAAAGTAAGTAATATCGAAAAATAAAAGGAAGTACTCTAATATAAATTGGTAAGAGTATTTTTTGTCGATTTATGAAAAGTTTTTTCAACCATCAAAACACCAACGTTAATTAAAATATACTAAAAAATCCCTCAACAGTCATCCTGAATTCAGAAACCTATGCAAGTAACTTTAAGGAGATGCCGCAAAACTTCATTAAGAAACTTGTGTCAAATTATTCCTATGAAAGCACTTCTTCCTGAAAGAGGTGGCACTGTGGTATATGTTAAAATTTCTTTGATAATTTCCAAAATGATTTGTGTGCAGAGAATAACTGTAACATAGGCGTGTCAACAAATTTAATTTATGATTCAAAAAACACTTCCCAAAATTGTATGCGCCATAAATATTTATCATAATGGCGTAAAATAATGATCTATATAAGACGTTAAATCATTTTTCCCACTTCCTAAATATCCTTATCATTGCTAAGAGTTCACATAGGAGTGTTTATGATTTTTCTATTTTCCTACATAACGATACATCAAATGTATTTTATAAAGCAGTTACAATAATTTATTGTTTGCTCTGTGGATTTATCTGTCATTTATGGACACCGCAAACAAACTTCTATGGAAATTCATTCAGTTTCAGAAAAATAAAAAGTTATATTTTAGCCATTTGGGAAATAAATTGTCAATATTTCTTGTTTACATTGAAATTGACTAATCATTTATTACCGATGATATTTTTTGTACTTAAATCGTACTAGATAACTATTTAGTATCATATTGAACATTCAAAAGGACGAAATTAATATCATTCTGTTCTAAAAGAAATTTAACACACCATTTTTTATGTTCATATATGTTAGTTGGGTAATTTTTTTATCATTGAAAAGTTTGTTAATCACTGAATTAAGAATGAAGAAATCTGTTTAGAAAAGAAAAGAACTCTGTTTACATAGCCTCGATATTCATAATATTGCTTCAATAAATACGAATAAAGAATCCCAAGTCATTAGGAACTCAGAAGGTACATTTCTTATAAATCATTGCAAAACTTTGAAAATTCATAACCTCAAACCAAACGTTATCAACAGTTGACAACGGAAATGATATAAATTTCTTATTCAAAGATTCTATATTATGTACAATACAGAATTTATACAAAATTAAACAGCCTAGGATGAAGTTTTGAACTTTAAAAGATTAAGCAACAAGATATAATATTTAATTTCCTTTCAAAATATTGCCAAATATAATCAAACTTTTCACTGTACCTTTTGTTACAAATTATATTTGATATACGAAATACAAAAGAATATTTTAAAATACAGTGTTTTATAGATGTGAAATCAATCATTTTGAGTAAATATAATCACAATAGACTTTTAAACGGAGTAAACAGAAAATCAAATTGGAATTATTAGTTGGTTGTAAAATATTGACACTTCTACCTATACCCTACATATCACACAATTATTGTTACATATATTCAGATACCTACTTCAAACAGTGATAATAAATAAAATTAAAATTAAATACACCTCCTATTTTAACTATATATTTTCTAAAATCTTATAAGAGTTTTGATAAACATTTTTAAACCTATTTCATGCGTAAATATTCTCCGTCTTCTCTTACCTTTTAACAATTGTTCTCTTGAAAGTGCGAAGAATAAGCGGTCCCTGTACAAAGATTCTGTATTAATTCAAATGTATCTCCACAAAACTTTCATGTCGCTCTAGTATCGTTATCATTGAGCCGATGTGTGGCAAGGGTCGTCCAAGTCATCGAACACTTTGTGAATGGAAAACAGCCTATTTTTGTCCAACTTTTATTGGATATTTTCAAAACATGAACCATCTCTCCTGTTTGATGGAGGTCATTCTTGCCCTTCAACGATCCTCTCCAGAGCACACGGCGGAAATTAGCCTGATCACTGCGCTAATTGAGTCACCTCTTTCCACGATATTTTTTATTTATTTATTTTTATTTTCATTTTACATCAATATACGGCGTGAGCCTTTACATTTTAAACAACAGTATAATAGACAACAAATACAAACATACACGATAATCAGAAATCACAAGTAAAATAATTAAGTTATATAAAGAGTAATTAATTAATATAAAGCCAAAAAAGCAGTCAAAAAATAAAATAATGCAAAACAGAAGTAAATATAGAGTAATTAATTAATGTCAAGCCAAAAAATAAAATAATACAAAACAGAAGTCAATGGGAAACAATAGGTCTACGGTAAATATTCCTAGGCCTCAAATCCTTAATGCAGATTAGCCTCATCACATTTGTTGAACGTAAATCTCATGGCTCCAACAAGAAGCTCATGATCTGGTACTAGATTCACTTTCTGAAATGTTCTGACATATGTACTTTAAATCAGAGTATTGATCAATATGTGGTCGATGCAGATAAAGAACAGTAACTACAGGAGGTATTTACCTTTTTAAGAGTAGCGCTCACCATATTTCTCATCCGGTATTTGAAAACATATATCTCCGACAAACACATGCACAAACAGGATTTAATATCGCAATATAGCGAAAAATTGAGGTAGGTACTATTGATATCTGAATGTTAAGTAATTGGAAAATTTTGTTGTATTGAATTCTCATGTAAGTCGGGTTGTTTCGAATGACAGTGATTGCCACGTTTTCTGACGGATGATGTGAAGAATAATACCCGCTGTGTAATCTCTTGGAAGAATGTAAGATGCTCTCTCTATCTCTCTGTCTGTCTCTTCTCATTCTATGTTGCTCTGAGACATTACATATAGGAGCAATATGTAGTACAATATAATCTCTATAACAAAAATAATCCACACCAATATAACTATGCTGTTTTTTCTCATATTAAGTATATTGTAAGAATGTTTATTGTATGAAACTAGTACAGAGTATAAATATAAAACATTTCACCACATACTTTTCCATCATTGTTTTATTACCAACAAGAATAAGCGCATTTTTAGTTTATTTTAGATTTTTTGCAAATTCAACAGTGCTTTATTGCATAAAAAAACGAGCTTTGCAATACAAACTTATTTGAAAATAAATTTTATTTAGCTTTGAGTATACATAACTACGATTACTTCTTAATTTCTTTCTCGCCTTCAGACTAAATCTCAAATTGTTCTAGTATATTAATTAATATGAATTTATTTCATTTCCTCCTCACTCAAACTCAATTTAATAATAATCTGTTTATTTACCCTACCGAACAAATATTTACAGAGTTTAAAGTTCCTAAATTTAGAGACCTCTATTCTAAATTTTGTTTTCTGCAGGTTCTCAAAGAACCGGAATATCATTATTTCCTTACTGAGAATCGTACCAGACATAAATATGTATTCGTTCGTCCTAAGAAACGCACAGTTTTTGGTCAGCAGCATTACACATATTTCGGAGAGACCCAATTCAATAACCTGCCATTAGACGTGAGAAAGACTCCAAGACGCGACGAACTTATAAAAATAATAAAGAAGCGCTACAAGCCGGATAAGACGGGATAACACTTTCAGCGACAATTTTGAGATTCAGGCTCATGATGTCATCATTGAGCACTGAATCGCGTAAAAGTGATGTATTTCTGTGTATGTGTGTTTGTGTTAATGTTGATGAGAGGAAAATTGATCCAACTGATTTATATATTGTTTTGACGTTGTGAATAATTGTATTGGTTTAATTTTGTATTGTGCTGGTAGATTTTGTTGAACGTTTGATGAACGTACATGAGAACTGAAAGTTTGCTTTTTGTAACAAATTCTTATATGTGTATTAATATTTCTAGCTGATTCTTATATGTGTGTTAATGTTATAATTGAAATCCGACCCTCCGCACAAGCATTTAGTTGCTTATGGAGGGAGCATTTTTACTGTGTGTTATATTGTTTTATTAATGTAATATCAATGTTTACTGTGTATTTATGAATAAAATAAATATATTTAAAAAAAAAAATAATACTGGAAGTTATTATTTATTTATTTATTAATTAGTGCAAACTATGTAGATGCTTGATACATAAAATTATGATTAATAAGCAACATTCACACAATAAACCATACACCCAAACTATGCTTACTAACTGCATCAATAGATATATGCATTAAATGTATAATAATGACTGTATCTTTTGGTCCTTTTATGTATCCGAGATTTTAATTAAATCTATTTGTTTATTTAAATTATGACGTGTATCTAATGTTTTAGAATTTTTAAGTGTCTTAGAGGTTCTTTGGCACGTAAACGACACTTTAATGTTGTCCAATAATAATAATTCTAATTCATACAGATATCTAGCATTGTAAAATAATATCTCCTATTATTCATATGTTCCACGTTAGATGCCAAACTCTTTTGTTACACAAAGAATTGCCTTTTCAGCTTTTATATTCTTTTTACATATCCATAAATATCGAGTGCCAACAAGTAACTGTATTCACCTTAGCTAATCCATCAATCAATATATTCAATATCAAGTTTAACGTCTACTTTTTGTTAAAGTCAAATTAAACCTTTCTCAATTTTCAGCCATTTAAAGGCTGTCTTTGTATATAAGCCTACCCTTAAAAATCCACTACAGTTTTTTTTCTGGGCGCACTTGTGATAAGATAATTTGTCTGAAGCTCATAGAAATATAATATTTAATTTCCAATTTTTTACTTGTATGACTTTATATTTATGAATCATCTACTTAAAATGACTTGTTTGAATATTTTATTTTGACAAATTTATAAGAATTGTATTATATACATTTATTTTACCAGTATTACTATTTTTGATTCGACACATTAATTGTAATTTTTTTGTCATGTTGTTGTTCTCTATTCTGATTTGATTGTAAACATGTTAAAGGCTAACGCCGTGAATATATGTAAATAAAGTAAATAAATACATAATATATGACATACGTACTGAGTAATCAAAAAGTGTTAATAACTTAAAACAAGTAAAGAGAAAACTAGTATCCATCTATTAATCTTTGTTTTTACAAAATTTACTTTTCAGAAAAATGGCGTGTAGTAATATCTCTCATAAATTAATTAATCACATCATCATTTCCTGCTATAACTCAAAGAGTGAAAAAAATTTCATTACAACATGGCAAATAGTACAAATACTCTCTTCTCATTTTCCCCTCATCCATTTCTTTGTTTTTTTATAAGTACACATAGTAACTTTCCTTTCCATAAACTTTTCACAGAGAAGACATTTTTCATTGCTAGTAACATCTTAATGCTTTTCAAGTAAAAACTACTACTGATTATTTACGACTACTTCTATAGTCATGCTGGGGGAAAAAAAAGCTTGAACATTTATTCACATGGTCTATTAACCAAAGAGTTGTTGTTTCGATAATGTGACTATTACAAAAATAATCTGTCCACTTTAAATAAATACTGTAGTTATTTTGTTCTATCATTTATACTATTTTTTTGTAGTAGGTAAACGGTACAAGCAAGGGTCAAATTGATCATGTAAATTGCTTAGTTGTAACAAACTATAGTCAAATCCCTGTAAAAAATAAGATCATTGTCCTCTTTTACGTCAGTTGGAATAAAGTAACCTCTAAAAAAATGGTGGATTCTGTAAGATGATATAAAAAAAAACTCCCATCCGAGTTAATATTTTTTAAAGGATTTTTTTAATAAAAATGATTGACAAATAATTTAATTACCAATTACGATGTCGTATATGTATTTATAGAGTTGATAAAATATAATGTCATAATTTTACACGTTAATTACTATCGTACTTGCGAAAATAAAATTATGTGACGGATAAATTTCAAAAAAGATATTGTATGTAAGAACAATGTTTCGAATTTCATGAATAATAGCCGAAGACTGTGAAAGAATGTCAATCATGGAAAATATATTAGTTTTTTTTGGCATTTGGCATTCCAATTTCGTTATCTCTACAATAGAATACTTCACTTTTCTTTTGTATCCTTAGTAGTAATTACATATATATTACCTTAGTAGTAATTACATATATATTACCATCAGTATAAACCATTATTAAATTAAAACTTTTTCACAGTCTCAAAGTTTTTATATTCTTGGTGCATGAAAATACTAAATTTTACTACTCTATGAAGTTTACAAGCTCCATCTACTCAGTACCAACTCGCTTAATAAATGCATCCTATTCCAAGTAATTGGAGAATCGAACCGTTGGATTTTGCTTTGAACAAGGATTATTTTGAAAATTTAAACTTTTTGCCTTTTTTAAAACTTTGTTTTTCTCCAGAAAAAATAATTTTATAAAAAATATGTAAACTTTGAATTGTGTTACAAATAGGTTATATGTATTTACACTGTGTTATTGATATATAATATACATTGTACTCTTTAAGGCGTTTTCAAAAAAAAAACCTTTTTTATAATGATAAACTCAGAATACATTTTTTCTCAATCCCTTTTTATCAAACAAATATCTCTTTCAATTCATTAAATTTTTAGTTATTACAAAACTAAACGTAAAAAATATTAAACTTTTTTAAATTTGTTTCTAGGAAAAAGATCGCTTTTTTAACTAATTACGTTTACCTGTTTATTGAAAAATAATTATTTCGATTCCCAATTAATCCAAAACACCCCAATCACCATCGCTTACGTAACATAATTGTTTTGTGAAGATAAAGTAGATCAATAATAGGAACAATAAAACCCGAGATCTCTCAATTGATAATCCATTATCTACCATAGGACAACCGATCACCTCTTACATCTTCTTCTACTATTACTACAATCCCATCACGGCATATCCCACAAGTGGAGTAACCAGCAGACCATCCGCATGCAACAAACATGCAAGCTGTCCTCTCCTCTCCGTGCCAATAAATAATCAAGATATTCAGAATGGGTGGCGAACCTCATAGCTAAATTTAATGTAAAAAATATCTTTACTTTATCGAACACCTCCCTTTTTTAGGACACTTAACGGGAAAGAGTAGGAGACCAGTTCTTTGCCAAATCCTCCACGGAATATGCTCCCCTTACATTCATCATTATTCGCAAGTGAAATAATCAATGACTGAACTTTTAAGTTGCAAAAACAATGATAGTAAGCTTTTAAGCAAAAACCACAAAGTTTTTTTTTTAGTTTTTTTTTTGAAACGGTTGATAATTTTATTTTTTTCAGGTACTTGTACAGAAATATAAACATTTTCGTATGTGAAAAATGGTTTGGTGTGACACCGCGTTATGATAACGGACATATTATTATACTGTCTTCAAACTATGTAGACTTTCCATGTCGTTATACAAATGACACAGTATACTCGTACTTTATCTACGTAGGTTTTTTCCTCTTATTTTATTACTATTATTATTATGAATTTGTTTCCTTATATTATGCGTAAAATCACACCCACCCATAATAATATATGATACATAAAATGTAAGTGTAAGTTATAGACAAGTGAATGCGTGTTTTAACCCAAACGTGTGCAACTATAGATAAGTAAATGTATTTTTTATACAGAAAAAATGATACCACACTCAGACTATAATAGTTATATGGTAATGTGCAATAAAGATATTGAATGATTTATTCAATGTCTACATAATAAGAAATTTATTGCATTGAATATTTTTTTACGATTACATATCTAATAATGAACTATAATGAAATGATTTATCCTCGAATCTTTTACTGATTTTTTTTAATAGTAAGTAGGTACATATTTAGTAAGGTATAATAAAGCACTGCTCTACCGTCCGCCCGGGTGTCCCTTTTTCACAATAAACCGTTCCTATGACACATCAGAACGCAGGGAATGTCGTGGGAAGAGGTGACGCGATTGGTGCAAAGACGTACTGAATGGAGGAGGCTGGTTTCTGCCTTGTGCTCCCGAGAGGAGCGTTGAGGGCGATGAATTGATTTTTTTTTAGAAAAGACATCTGGGTTTTGTTTGTTATAAACCCAAATACAACCTTATACACCTTTCACAGGAAGCTACTAAAAGCTTGTGTCGTGAAAGGGGAGTTTGCCGGTAGCTGGTATCGAACCACGGACCCCTTGTTCACGAGGCCGAGACTCTACCTCCAGGCTACCGACGAACTAATTGAATGAAATAATTAAATAAAAAAAAACGATTCATTATGATTTGTTTATTATTGATATGAATATGCGAATATTTTATTACTATTTGAAATGAGTCATTAGTTATGTACATTGTAATCATATATTATTCATCCTACCTATCCGTACTATCATAAGTCTCAAACAAGTGGTATTCAGATTATCACTTTACATATTGAACTTACATCTCCATCGCCTAATAATATTCTAATTCAATAATTCATTTTTTCATTAGGTTACAGCCCACCCTTTCATTATTTGTTCAGTAATAGTACCTACATTATATCCATCCGTACAATTGGGATAACCAAAAATATTAAAAAATAAAACATCATCTCGGTATGCTATGACAATTTTAAAAATCAACATTGCTTCCGTGCCACATCGTTGAACTCAAATTAAGTAGGTATATTTTGTCATCATTAATAAGTGTGTACTTCTCTGTCACTATATTATTAATTTTCTTAAATAAGTACCTTAGACAGATTCTGCTCTGGGACTCTCATAAAAATACTTGTTGTACCTATGTATAACGGAACTCTTACAGATTGTTCTTTTTTATGCGTATAAGTATTCATTCATATTCACACACAAACATAATGCATATTAAAATGTTTTTTTTTATGACTAGGTAGCGGAACAGTCGCGTTGCATTTGTTTTTATACATATTATTTTGTTTCAGGATAAACAACGAGTGTCCTTTTTTCTGTCGTCTATAGTTTTAACTTTCACGCCAGTGCACATTGTGTCGTAGTGTGAGGCACCCGCATTTGCGTCACTCTTAAATAGTTGTACTACATCGCGCATATCGCGTAACTGAAATCATACTCGTATTAAATATTGAAACGACAAAACTTTCAGAATTCAGTTTCAGTGAAGTTGATCTTTTTCTACTTTTACGTGATAACTTTAGTGTTTCACTTTATACACAATGTGATCTTGTGTCTCTTCTGTTTAAAAAGATTATTGTTTTTTTTTGTCAGTTAATATTTTAAATGAACCTGTTTTGGTATTTTATATAACAGTTTATGTGAGGTAATATTTATTTATATAGTATATCATACTTTTATTTTTTTATTCAAGAAAGTGGTAGATATCCCTTGTATCTTTTGCTTATCCACTCATGCGAATTCGGGAATCAATTAATCATAAGGGTTGACTGGTTTTCTCATTTATGTAATGTGTGTGCCATAAAATCATGTATTCACCACATCTGTTTGTGACCTTAAGTCGTATCTTTATGGAGAATCACTTTTTTCAAAATACTAGACTAAACAAATCGTATTAAGAAATAACAAAAAGCAAATAAACAATATTCAGCATAAGTAACTACTTCCGTTGCCGTAAATATAAGCCTAATTTGGCGGAAAATAATAATTAAAAAGCTCTTTTCAGTCGTAAGGCGTACTTTTGACAATTGTACATACACGTTATAGTGAGACACCGGATCACATGTGTAGTAGTTGTCAAAAGCGTTCGTTTGTTGTTACTAAAATACATACTGAATTGACCCCGTTTATACAATTTCGAATCACTTCTTAGAAATAATCATAACAATTTCTTATTATTACACCTGAAGAGAACGCGAGTATTTCCTGATAAAGCGCTGTATAAGACTATAGTATGTATTTGCTACGAGTTGCTCTAAACGTAAAACTCGGAATATCAGAGGTATTGGTCATCGTTATTTCTCGAAAAAAAAAACAATTTAGCAAAACGTTATCATTTAAAAATTATAATGTACTTACTTGCTGTTTCTTGTGTTTCACAATTTTTATAAAATATATGAACCTAACTGCAAGTAAACTTTAATTTATCTTCTTCTTCTTCTTCGTGATGTAGATCATCGATCTGTTTGTTCAGAAGTTGATACTCTTGTGATGCTGAAAACCAGGTGTCTTCCTCGGGGACGTGCACCGACTGGTACTTTAATTTTTAAACTTTAATTTTTCATATTTAATAAATCACTTTAAACGAGTAAATGGTCTTTAAAGATAGATAGATAAATATTTAAGAAATGGTTCGCAACTACTACATTGTTAATTTTTCTAAAATAAATGAAAAAGTCTTAATAGTAGAGAAGAAACACGAGTATTAAATGCAAGTTTTCATGGTGGTTACCATTAAACTGTTGCTTATCTGATAAGCAAGTCTAAAGCGAACGAATAAACATACAAACATACACACGTGAAACAATAAAATATTCATACGCAAGAATTGTAAGTTTTTCATGTTATATTAGAACATAGTTCCAATATGCACAATTATTCATGAATACTTAAATTCTCTAAGCATAGGTAGGTGTATTTTAACTACCTGTAAAGAGTATCTCTTATAAATTATTACCAAATAATATACAGAGGACAGAATTCAGAATAAACCTATTCTAAAAGCGTCTTGCGATCTTTTCATGTACAGAAACATAATTTTCCACGTAAGAACATTTTTTAAAACTTGCCCACAACTTTTCTTTAAGAGTTTGGTACACGTTGTTCTCAGAATCTTTTTTGTTTGATTTTTTCCTTTCATTTGAGATCAATTGTATTGTATTCCAGACACTGAAATAAATGCTCTTTAATTGACTTCTTAGAACATATTATTTTCATAATATTAATTTTGCAAAACATCTGCAATAACATTAGCACTTAATTGAAGATTCAACAACGTCTATGAGAGTAATAAATTATATTTAGTGAAAGCTAGATCATTATCTTCTATAATAGTTTAATATTACATGACAAAGCAAAAAAATTAAATAACATATTATATTTTATTGCCTGATAAAAAGTAAAGTACAAATGGAGGTTTTTTACTTTATGTCGAATTCATATAGCTAACATAGTATGTGATATACAAAATATATCACACACCATGTTAGCTATATGAAATCGACATAAAGTAAAAAACCTACATTTGTACTTTACTTTTTATCACGCAATAAAATATATGTAATTTAATTTTTTTCTATTGTCATGTTGTTAAAGAATGACACTTTTCACTAACCCAGCAGATAAAAATAGTCATTGGACTCCTGAAATATCCCGGAAAAGAGGTTATTTCAACAATTTTATCAACTTGTGTATTTGGTGATCTATTTGTTTAATTATAATAATGATCTTATTTAGAATTGACGCATTCATTATGTACAAATGTTTTCAATGACTAAACACGGACATTGTTCTTACTTCATTATATTAAACAATGGAAAATTTATAGGTCAGACACAAAGTAAATTGTTATATAATAATACAAGCTCACATACGCTTTATAATATTTCAGGAGAATTCTTTGAAGAATATAAATAAAATGTGAGAAAATCAAAAATTTCCTTGTAGGATTGTTTCCAGAATTTGTTAAAATGATAAATTAATTTGCTCTTCTGTTATAAATAATTTCAGAAAACTGGAGTATTTCGATAAAATATCAACATGAGTCATGTACAAGTACATGTATCTCAGGCATTCTACAGAAAAATATACTTTTTTAATTATTTTATTACTATATTATGTTTATTTAATATAATATCTATAGAATACTCAAATATGTAAAATCTTCACTGTGTACAACTTTTCAAGTATCTTCTAACCAACTGTTTTTCATAAAAATTCACATCACTTGACATCTTTAATTGAAGGATGGTTTAAAATTTAAATTTTTTTATAGGATGGAGGGAACGACTTGTAGGTTCATTATAAACGACAAATTTAATATACCATAGATTGAAAGTTTTTCTCTCGTTATACGAGGGATATTCAGAAAGTAAGTGTACTGAATTTTTGTAGGCTACATTTGTATGTAAGCTATTTTTTGACGTCATCATTCCTCTCTATTCAGGTGGTGAAGCGGGTATCAACTTTTTGATGCCTTCCTCGAAGTAGTTTCCCGCCAACCCCTTCGTCCACTTCTCCACATCCTCCTTTACCTCCTCGTCGGTTGAAAACTTTTTTCCACCCATGTGAAGGTGAAAATATAGTAACCTGAAGGAAATTCATCTTCATGGAGTTTGCAGCGCCTCAAAAACTCTTGCCCGGCCTCCACTCGACTCAACTTGTATTGGTCTGTCAGCTGTTTTGGGACCCGCCCCGCAGACAGTTTCCGATATCCGAGGATTTCTGTGATGGTTTCGTGTGGTAGAGATCTGTGGATGTACAGAAACATCGCAGAAAGTTCATCCACAGTCAATCTACGATCGTCACGGAGCGCATTATCAATTTTTTTCCACAATTTCGTTTCCAAAATTGAATGTCTTTCGCTCCTTTGATCATCATACTTAAGACATACAACTGTTTTTTTTACCCACGACATCACTTGTACACACTCGTACGATTCATAGTTTTATCACCATATGCAGTTTTTACCTCATTATAAACCCAAACTGGAAGTTTTCCCTCCAAAACGATATAACGGACGACACCGCTTATTTCGCATTTGGTGGGAGATTGGATTGACATTTTCTACGAAACGTATTGTCACGTCAACACTTCTCAACGTGCTGACCTCGAACTGGTCTCGTTGTAGAGAGGAAGAGTCAGGATATACGAATGTGTAGCCAATATGTCTAAAATAAAATTCATCTGGTCGTGAGAGCCTCAGTACACTTACTTTCTGGATATCCTTAGTATAAACAACGTGTAATGTGTGGATTCGTTTCTCATGTACACAATACATATGATCGATATATTATAACTTTACTATATCTTTAGGCATATCATTTATCTACGATGTATATTCATATTAAATTTATATATGTGTTTAAATTGAAATTATTACGAGTCAAACATACATATAAGCGTGTTAACAAGTTTTACAATAATTGATAAGCGAGCCTAGTCATGCGGCGATAGTTTCTGAGAAAACTTTATGTATTTTACAATGTTTAAAAGCCGACATGTGTGTTACCACATCCTCTTACAAACACGTCTAACTACGATAACTTCGTAGTAAATACAGATCGTATTACATTATAAGTACTTCTACATAATTTGTTGAAATAATTATAATAACAACACCATAAATACACTATTTTTTAAAGTAATTACCTAGCTAATATTAAACTACACTGCCACTCTATACACGACTCCAGAAAATGTGTAGGAAACTTCACATTATTCACAACAGTGAAGAAACTTTAGGATACATTCTACTTGGAGCTTTCTAACATTAAGAGTATGTTACATAAGAATGCGAAGACTATATTTTAATCCACAAACCTTGACCCTACGATCTCTTATCAACACTGTATGTTTACTGACCGCTTGCAATAACAGTAGCATAATACAACACATTAATTCACTGTATATAATATGTACATAGATAATGTGCATTGCACTGCATTGCTCAGTAAGCAAATTATTTATGAGAACCACATACGTACATATAAATGTAAGATAAACTTACTCAGCTGTCACAACAATTAAACTGTATATCTTTACATCAATAATTCTACATACATTATAAAAATTGTCACTCTCGGTTTTCTGTGCCTAATTTTTACTTCTAGTACTGCTTCTACTATACCATCACGGCATATCACACAAGTGGAGCAACTAGCAGACCTACTGCAAAAATAAGCATGCTAGCTGTCTTCTCCGTGTCAACGAAAAATGAAGATATTCATGATGGGTGGCAAATATCCTTGTTGAATTTAAGATATTAAATGCCTACGTTTTATACGTTCTGCAATTCTTCTGACCAATTTATTTTGTAAAACATCTTTAAAAACTTAAAAATGAAATTTCATAAATAAGGTTTATCCCTAGTTTTATTATATCTACTTACAAAATTTTAATTCATTACTTTTTTTGGTATAGTAAAAATCTTTTGGTTTACATGCAATGGCCTACTTATAGATCAGTGTAGTACCTAAATAACGACATCTAATTACACTGTTTGGGATTTTATGACTTAGGTAAAAATTAAAATAAAAACGTTTTTTGTATGAATTAGTATTGTATATATAACGCGTTGTTCGTTTTAACTGTATAAAATATTGTATTGTTCAGAGGCAAAGGGTCATCGTTACAATATGTGGCGGCCGTTCTCTTTTATCAGCAAGGAAATAATATTATATTATTAAATATAACTGATAACGCCATGAAACATGTCGCTTTATAGTTACTAGAATATAATATTATTATGTAGCATACATCATGTAGTTTAAAATCATTTAGAACAGTAATAATTGCTATAGTGTACCCATTTATTGAGGTTTTATCTTTGATATGTACCTCCCTACGGCAAATTATGCACAAAGCTACTGAGTACTAAACAAACAATATTATTAGCTATATTTCATCATGAATTGTAATTTCAAATACACATATAATCACTTCATGTATAAATAGTATTAAAATATAGCTGGACGAGGTTTATCTGACTGATTTTTCGAACCAATATGAATAAAGATTTGCAAAAAATATATTTTGTATTTGTGACATTGTTATTATTTCCTAGCATCTGGGGATTTTAAAATGAAGTAGCATGAACGTCATTAAATTTTCCTCTCGAGAATGCAGAGTAGAAGGTAGCCTACTTCATTCAAAGCAATTTTGCATCAATTGACTCATGTTATACACAAAATAGTGACTTACTAAATACGAATGTCATGCAAAGTTAGATTAAATTTGTCTCTCATCACAAAAGTTTTATCATTTCGTTTAACTTTATCTTTTTGTTTCAGCGAACTTAATTTATCTTGTGAACATCACATCTTAATAATATTTGTACTTGTACATATCCTAATACTCTTCTAGACAGTATCCTGACATCCTATAAAAAGTGTCACAGATATAATTTAGTTAATAACAAACTACTTCTAGCTTATTTCATACTTATCCCAAATAATTATATAAATAATTATCACGGATCTTTTCTAAGAGTTATTTAACTTTGAATAGAAAATTTAATACCACAATGATAATTTTACTATTTCAAAAACCATCTCATACCTCTCTTTAGTGCTGCTGAGCTATCTTATAAACAAAATTAAATTAATTTGTGAATCATCTAATTATTAATCTATCAATTATTTTCATCTACAAAATACAATTGTAAATGATATTATAGAGAAATAGAAAGATAACTATATATTTTTCTTTAATATATATTATGATCAGTTGCATGGTAATAGAAAAATATGAAAATAAAAAAAATCAGGAAACAAAACACCAACCGTTTCTGACCATATTATGTTCATCGCAGAAGAACTAAATGTATGTATTATGGGCAAAATTAATTCAAGCAAAGAAAATATTTTTTTCTAGTCCTTAAAACCTCATCACCTTATTCTATGAAATTACAGATATTTATTATCAAAGTTTCAATGAAAATTGTTAAATTTGATCACTAATATCTTCCAACAAACCCAATTTTTTATAAACAAAAAACATAAAACATTTAATGGTCAATTTATTCCTAAAGGTTTTACATATGAATCGATATGTCTCTACAAATTGTATGTAATCAAAAAAATATCTAATATATGATCTGAAAAGCCTGTATAACTAATTCTTGGAGTTTTATTTACATCTTGTAGTTTATGTATACACACATAACTTAGTTATATCAACAACTATGATTATAGTTAAAATAACAACAAAAGAAGAATCATCGAAGCGAAATGTATAGAAATTATACTAACAAAACTTTTACTTGATAATAATAAATATAAACATCGTGACTTTGTCAAAACATCCATTATGTATTTGAAAATGGATAAATATTGATATAGGAAACATGTTTTTGATATACGAAAATAGCAAAAAGTAGTAAAGTACATACTTATCTCTACCCACTTGCTTTTATGAAGCTTGTGTACTAGGTACTATTATAGATTTGCAAGATATTTTAACCTGGCATCGCTCGGGGTTATTTAAATAGATAAAAAAGAAATTAAACAAATACATGAGTATAAATATAATCTTCCTGTTACAGAAAAAGATTTACATTTGCACGCATATATTTAATGTGAACAGTACTCCCGTAAAGATACGTGGAAAAAGGCTCTATGAAACTCTTCTCATTGATAAAACTTTAATTTTGAAACCCCACAAGACCATATTTAAGTAAAAATAATAATGGATAGTTACGTACGTTTTGCTGTTTAGTAACTTTTTCAGAAGCTTGCTGATACGGTTTCATCAAAGCTATAAAGTCTTTGTCAATAAACAAGATACTTATAATGTTCTAACCCAGAGGTTCCCAATCTTTTTCGGTTTGTGGCTCCCTAAATAATCGATTTTTTTTCCGCGGCGCCCTTAATACGAGACATCAGTTATTTCTCTAAATTTTTAACTTTCTTGAAAAATTGAAAAACTTTCTTTTTCAAAAGCGATGACCCATTCAGCAGCGAAAAAATAAAAACAGATACTTACTTTTTACCTTGGAATTATATATCTAAATTTGAGAATTGGAAATTCAAAGAAAATTGCCGAATTTTCAATTGAAAATTTCCGCGGCGCTCCGGAGAGCCGCGGCGCACACTTTGAGAATCACTGTTTTTACCTTCAAACCTGCCCAAAGGATGTGATCTCGTATGGAGTGTATTAATTTACGTCTGTCTTTCCTAATGAAGGTGTGAATAAAGTACATTTAACATAAATATTTATACAAACGGACGTAAATATTCATATGATAAGAAAATACTTACAGCAAAAATAAATTGTAAATCATAAAATTCTATTGTCGGATATTAGTATTCCATTATAATAAATGCAGAATCTTCGAGACTTCATTGATGTGGGAGCATGGAGTTATATTACTTCTTAATATAACGATCACATAGAAAATATTACTGAAGAGCATTTACTATCTATAATATTATATTTTGAATGATTCCAGTCAATTATTATCTGATATTATGTGTAACGTCCCTACACGTTATTGAAGCTGCATTGGAACTACTTATAGAACCAATCCGTTTTACTTGAAATATATAGATGTATCAAACAACCTACATATTATTTTTCTGCATGTTATGAAATACTAGGTTTTTCGACTTCATTATATTTTCTATCCACCAACTTGAAACTTATTTTGAGAATATAATTTTTCATTTACCAATCTCTTGCCATTCTCCAGCTTCGTTTATTTTGCGTAAAGACTTATGTTATGTAGTAACCTAGTAAGGCTAGCATAGATGAGGTTCCAAATTCAAACTATCTATTTATTTGTACAGACACGATATTTCCCACAAGTGGGCTAGCTAGTGAACTTACTGCATGTGATGAACATACAGGTCGTAAAATTAAGACATTCAGAATGGGTGGCATACTTCATAGCTGAATTTAAGATTTTAAATGTTGTAATGTTTTAGGAATACCTGATGCCTTGTATAATTATGAGAAATTCAAATTCGATTCCAGAGTTCATCTATGTTTACAAAAAGATATTTTTTAAATAAATATAAGTCTTCAAAGGTTATACAATTAACCTGTCTGTAATAAATTTATTATCTACATTATTTTTACACAACTCAACTCAATTGCCCTATAATGCTCCTCTTGGGACCAAAACCAGCAAAAATCAGCTTTCTCCATTAAGAACATTTAACATTATCATAACAGCTAAATTTGTATGGAGGAATGTTATAAAAAAAGACAAAGGGAAATAACATTTACAACGAACACTAATCCCTTAAGATTTAATATAATAAATTTATAAAAAATTAATATCTACCCCAAACAAACTTCGGCTCTTTTATCATCCAAACTCCTGCAACTAATATGCTGCCCACGCAGTTCCTAAAAACACCCCAGGGTGAAATGATAAAATTTTACTTTTATTATATGTCATAGTTTTCACACTTCTAAATAAACTTGCTTTACGAAACAGGCTCACATCTGAAATTGTTACTCTTGACTTTCTGTCTGGTACGAAATTTTAAAACTGACAGCACCCGACATAAAAGCTTTATGGAATGTGATTATATGTGTAATGATAATATATGTAATTCAACGTTTATAATATTAAATATGTATCTTTCATTTGCTCTCATACATATGTGATAAAGGCCTCTTACCCTTATAGGTCAAAGTTTTCTTGTCATGCAAAATGCAAGTATTCGAAAAATCTCATATTTATTTACAAATAATTTATGGCCTTTTAAAATAGCGTTTACAGTACAATTAATTACATAGAAAAACATACTTATAAAAACAAAACACAATCAACGTATAAGATAGAAGATACAATGAAAACAAAAACATAACAGAACATACCAAATCATGAATAAGATATTTAACACCTTTAATTCAGCGATGAATTGCACTACTTCTTATCCTGAATAACTTAATTTTTAGTGTCACAGAGAGAATGACGCGTATATTCATTAAATTCTGCTAGTCTACTGGTTGTTCAATTCAAATTCAAAATTATTACAACTTCAGCAATCATAGATAACGAGTTTTGATTCATTATTCAATAAATAACGATAAAACATATGTGAATATATAAATTGCATTTGTTATATTTATCGCTATAACTTAATAGCATTTTGACAAAATTTTGATAAACTTTAGTCGAAATGTTCGTCTCGTTGAAAACAATAAAAATATTCTATATAAATTTTAAACGAGAGTTAAAATGATTTATTTTGATAAAGGAGAACTTTCTAACAGTCAATAAATATATTATATTTTATTGAGACTGAAAACAAATTGTCATGTTATTATTATCGGAAGCCAAGTAGTAACAGTTGATAAAACAATTCTGTTGTTTTCAAACTTATAAATTTATTTCAACAAACTTCTTGTATTGAGTTTATCAGTAATTTAAAGTTTGTATTGATTAGCCCGATATTTTTTAACAAACACTTTATAGGTTTAAAGAAATTTACTCGTTCTATGTATATTTATTTATTGGAATAAGTTATTGATAGGTCCGAGTATTTAATTTTTCAATGTTTTCAGATGTAAACACAACTTTCATGAAATAAATAAAAGAATAAACTTCATTTTCAAGCTTCTCCTTCAACAGTAATTACTAAAAATTGTGCACTAAATCATACACACATCAAAAATAACCGAAGTGAGTTCATTGTAATAAAGGGATTTCTTTTAACTCAACTTTTTCGTTTTCTTACTCCTCTACTTTATTTTAATTTGAGTCTTATTGTTTGATTATCACTAAATATTAAACAAAAAATATAAAATCTCCATATCCTTTTTGACACGTGGCGATATTGCATGTTATGGTAAAAGTTCTAATACTTAGCCATCAAATGTAACACCTATCCAGACTTCAAGTCGTTTTCCAAACTACCTCTTCCATTGTTATCAACTTTTACATACTTTTTAAAGCTCATTAAAAATTTACCACAAATAGTATATAAAAGAAATTTTCATTCCAAGTTTGCAAAAATGAACTTCTCAACAACTTTTAGTCTTATACAACTTTGCACATAATTTTAAAACTTATATTTTTTTATTGGCCACTACTACCACTTTACCATCACGAGATATCCCACAAGTGTGGTAGCCATTAGACACTGATGGCTACCCCACTTGTGGAATATGGCTTAATGATATAATATAAATAGTATCATTATTTTATTTATGTTAAATTGTTATGTGTCTAATTTTAAATATCTTATTGTTTCAGGTCATATTATATCTACTGCACAGAAAACAGTGACATACTAAATAAACAAAAATGCGAATTGAATAGCTGATGTATCATTTTTGAAAACTTCTATATTCAGTCCGCGATATTAACTATAAGTCAAAATACTCATATAAGATTTCTAAATTTATTACAAACGAAAATTCAAAACTTTTTTTCATATTTTAATTTTTATTGCGACTACTAGTATTTTAGTATTAACTTTAGTTAGTACTTTGATAAGGGTTTATATAGTACAGACTACAGCTATGTAGAATTTAAATTATTATTGCAATAAATGTTTTTCTTATCTATTCTAACAGATGATAGGATTCAGTCATTACTCACTTGTTATCAAATTATTCAAGAATGATGTACTCACTCGTGGTTTAATCTAATACAAATAAATAATACTATGAAATCGATAAAAATTAACAGCATAATTTTGCTATAACATATTATTCTAAAGTGTTTCAGAAAATAAGCAAACAAAACTTTCAAGTAGACTCCAAATAAAATAACTCAATATTATGTCGAGAAAATTTTTAAATTATTAATAAAATTACCGTGTTAAACTAAATATCTGATAACTTAGTCACACGCTCCTTGAAATTATCAATGAAACACTCACATAGTTATTTCAGTATATTTGTGATTGCTGGTTTAGACGTTTATCGTTGTTTAGTTTTTTTGTTATTTATAATTTTTTTTATCGTTCAAATTTATTTTTTAATTTCAGCCATAAAATGTGAATCAAGTACAAAAAACACATAAAGTAATGGAATGTAATTCATGAGTTTCTTATTATGACTTAAAAGAATAATATTGGGTTCTCAGACAGAACAGTGATCAGATGGGATGAAACGTACAACATAAACTAGGGGTGTGAATTTGAGATGTTCCAATAATAATGGGTGACCTGTGGCCCTCTTTGGCCGCTTCGACATTAGCCACAGAAGTGACACCTCTGCCAATCAACAATACTAATGAATCTATATTTGTTCTTAATGATGATGAAGACTTGGCATCACTCGAACTCTTCATTGACTATCCAACGCCACTGCTACGATTTGCTTCTGCCTGTTGTATAATCTTCATGATGGTGGGAATACCAGGAAATCTCATCACTATTGCTGCTTTGGCTAGATGTAAAAAGGTAAGTCCTTTTGAAATAATTTGATTTATTTTTAAGCCATTTCGTTATTTTTAATGCAGTAGTGGTACTGATTACTCTCTCAAGTACCTACAACATTTATTATCCTTGCTGTAATTTATTTACTCAAGACTTTTTAAGTTGTGATTCGAAATTACTGATTGTAAATAAAATTACAGCGTTATATAATAATAATTTCAGAAAATATAATATTTTCGTAGTTGTTAACAAAAAATATTGTCATAATTCATTCATGTAATAAATTTTACATTTGACTAAGCATCGTTTATAATTTCCAAAATAGTTACGTAAATTTTTAAGGTTATTTGTTGTAATCCATAAGGTATCCTGCAGAGAACCCCCATTGACCATCTAAGATTTATTTAAAAACTTCCAAACAAACCGACCAGGAATTTAAAAAGAAATCCTCAAGTCAACAACCTTTTCTCGGCCGTTCTTCCCTTCCTAAATATTATATATGATAATAAAAATAATAATAGTATTAAGTACGTATTATTACTATAAATACGCCTTGAAATGAATTACGGTGCTTCGGGGAAAGATTTTTAAATAAGAAATCCCAAATTATGCTAATATCTGACATTATATACAATAATATGCGAGAAAAATCGTATCTTCTAAAATATTTCTCGCTTGTCTACCTTTATCAGTGTATTGAAATGTAATGGTTATAGCTAAAGATTCAGTAGGTAATTATGATAATTTTATTTTTAATGCTCTTTACTTCCTCGCAAGGAAAATATTTCAAATCGAATTTGTAACGGCTACATGATGGATATTGTGATATTTTTATATATTTATATATACTCGTATTTTATTCAATACTGAAAGTACTCTTGACTTACCATTTATATATCTTATCTTTATGTCATTTAACTTCAACTGTGGCAACAATATTAAAGTGTTTAAATTGTCGTTTACAGAAGTATCTATTTCCTCAACATATTATTCCTATATTTTATAATTTTGTCTCATCTATATATTTTTAAATAGAATGTTAAATTTCCAAAGGAGAGGATGTTGAATTTCTTCTTCTTCTTCGATGGCCCTACAGCTCATATCGAGCTTTGGCCTCCATCAGCCCTCGCCTCCAACTCCTCCTGTCTGCCGCTGCGGTTTTCCAATTTATGACTCATCCTCCCATCTCAGCCTAGGTCTGCCAACTCTTCTTTTCCCACCCGGATGTCCCTCAAGAATCCTTTTTGGTACCCGTGAAGACGGCATTCTCTGCACATGTCCGGCCCATCTTAGCCTGTTAAATTTTGCATTTACAGAAAGTCTGGGAGCCTTGTAGATGTTATACAGCTCATCGTTGAATCTTATTCTCCAGGTTTCACCATCATTCACGGGTCCCAGGATTTTCCTTAGCACTCTCCTCTCAAATCTGTCCAGCTCTTCTGCGGATTTTGTTGTCATTGTCCACGCTTCACACCCATAAGTCCTAATTGATGATGATGATGATGATCCTTCGTTTAATTTCTACATGGTCTTCATTTTCTTTGGTTATGGTAGATCCCAGATAGGTAAATTCATTGACTACTTCAAAATTATAACTTTGAATTTCTAAAGAAGCTAAAATAAATACTATCCACATCGCTCTTTTCAATCAAGTTTAACAATATATTTTGTTAAAATTTTAGTAAAATAAATATCATTTATTTGTACTTTTCTTGATCTTGGGTGATTATAATTATTCAATAATAAAACAAAAATAATAATATTTAGATAATTGCATAGTGGACAAATATTGTAATATTATAGTGCAATGATATTTTTTTGCAGTTTCCTCAGTCAGCAGTTGAGCCACTGGTATGAGGGAAACAGTTTTCAGAAGATAATTATCTTGTCACCAGCTAAATAATGGAAATAACTTAAATATACTTATTATTTCAAAAATATATACTATAATTATGCATACTTTTTATATTATAATTTGAAAAGTAGTAGTGAACAAAGGCAGGAATTATCTGAGAGTTTCCATTCTCATTTTAGGAGTAAAGTTAACATTGTTGACCTCGTTTCTGTAATGAGTACAGTATAATGATAGAAGTATTATTTCCGAACTGTATACGCGAACTTCAACTTATTTGCTGTGGCAAATATTATCAGCTTACAAAGTTTGTATAAACACAACATTCGATGTCGAAATAAAGTCTATATTATTATTAATTAAAGATGTATAACATCAAAATGTATATATATATATATATATATATATGGTAGGTATATGTGTAGATCTATTAACTCTGTAAATAATCGCAATAGAAGAACTATCTATACATTGGGACACCTTTCGTTCTCCCTCTTATTAAGTCTTACAAAATGTTATTTCACTTCGTAAACATTATCTTTTGCAGAAATATCGAAAGATATATGGTTCATCATAATTTATGTCAAATGCAAAAGTATTAAATGTTTCTATTAGTTATATCCACTATCTAAATTTTAGGACAACCTACATATGTTGCCTTACAAAATAAGAATAGCCGAAGATTATTTAGAACCATGAAAAATGTAGAAGCGAGGTCCAATCAAGAGAAAAATTATATATTGAACGCAAAATTAGTGTATAAGGACAGATTGATCACCTACCTCGGAAAGGATATAGTGTGAGGTATGAGAACAAATTATGGTATTTTAAAATACCTAATATTGATTGAAAGAGTTCGAAAAGTAACTGAGACGAATGTATGGGATGTGCAAGGTGCCTTTCAGAGTGGTAGAGGGTGTGTGGACCAGATCTTCTCCCTGCGAATGGTGACAGAGAAGCTCCTGGAAACATCAGAAGATTTTCTGCGCATTTGTTGATCTAGAAAAGGCTTATGATAGAGTAGATCGTTAGAAAATGTGGCAAGTACTATCAATGTGTGGGGTGGGTAGTCGGCTAATTCGCGCCATTGCGTCCCTATATACAGGAAGTTCTGCGTGTGTTAGAGTGAACTATAACCTGTCGGAATGGTTCACATTGACAAAAGGAGTAAAACAAGGGTGCGTGATGTCGCCATGGCTTTTTAACCTATACATTGATCATTGTATTCGTCCATTGAAAGAAATGAATGTAGGTGTTGATATGAATGGGATAAATGTAAGAGCGTTAATGTTTGCCGATGATTTGTTATTGATAGCTGAAAGTGAAAGTGATCTAAGCGAATGATGACGTGTGTGTATGAAATTTGTGCGATTAATGGATTGAGAATGAATGCAAAAAAGACAAAATTATGGTGTTTGAAAGAGGAAGTGAGAGAACAGAATGCCAGGTTATGATTCACAATGAGGTGTAAGAGCAAGTTGACGAATGTGTGTACTTAGGTAGTTTGTTCACTAGAGATGGGAAGTGTGAAAGCGATATTGAAAGGAGAAAAGTTGCTGGCAATAAGGTAAATGGTGCAATCCGACCAATAATTGCAAATAGAAACATATCCACTACAGCTAAAAGGTTGGTGCACTCTGCTATCTTAGTGCCAACACTCATGTATGCAAGTGAGACGTGGACATGGTTAAAGAACGATGGAAGTTGCATAAATGCAGTTGAAATGAGATCGTCGAGAAGGATGTGTGGTAAAAGTCTGAGAGATCGTGTGCGTAACAGTGATATACGAAAGGAATGTGGAATGAAAGTTGGTGTAATAACAAGGATGAATGTAAATAAGTTAAGATGGTTTGGGCACGTGGAAAGAATGAATGAGGACAGAATGACTAAGAAGATATATTTGGCTGAGAGGAATGGTGCTCGGAGACGTGGACGTCCGAGGATTAAATGGCAAGATCATTTAAATCAAATCTTACAGGACGGTCACGTGTTGAGCACATTGAACAGGAGAGCATGCATGAGGAATTGTATGACAGTGACTGAAGCGAAAGATGTATGCAAGGATAGAAGGAAATGGCTCTCGATCCTTTCTGCCTTCCCCGTGAGGGAAGCGGCGTGATGGTATGTATGTATGTATGTATGTATAAAATAATAAATAAACACACAAGAATAATCCGAATAACACTTAGACTTACTACTACTGAGATACGAAACAATTATTTTGATTTCACAAATTTGAAATGATATAAAATAATATTTTATATTATTCCAAGAATTCTATATACTATGGGTACTCTTGAAAACAAATTAAAGCATCCAGAAAAGAACTTCCAAATTTTCTAGACAAAATAAGGATATTTACATTTTTAAAATTACATTGCTGGAAAATATATGAAATATGAAAATAAGAAAAACTGAAAGAGTTTATTGCCAGTGACAGACGGCTGTGATGTGCGTTACTTTAATATTTCCTTTTTTGAATAACTCACGAAGACAATGACAAAATATCACAAAAAATGAAAACATTAAAAAAAATTGTGTGAGTATATTTGCTTGCTAAAGTGTATATCAAACCACCAAATTGAAAAAAGTAGCGTAATAATTGTAACCACAAAATTGTACTGTTTTTTTTAATTAATTAAGCAGCTAAAGCTAACCAACCCCTCATTTGTTATAACCATGCAACTGTTACATCAGTTATCTAAATCCAAAGTTGGTGTGACTTGAAACATTATTACACCCATATAATATTATTATGTTACTATGGAGTGACAGTTTCGTTATCAGAATCAACTTGCTTCCCTAAAGAGACCACGCTACCGCATTATACGAGTACATAATGTAAAGAAACTTTCCAACTAAATGTGCTGCCGCGTGCAAATGTATGTACGTGAGTAAGCACACATTTGTCAAAGACAAATATTGAATCACGCTTTCCTTGTAGGAAAATATTCTTCTTGAAAATTCAAGGAAGTACAATCTATACAGTGCCTGGCACTATACCTTCATAACCATTGATCATCGACTTCTTATGAAAAAAGAAAATATTAAAACAAAGTTTTACTTCTCGTGTAAACTCGACCACTTGCTTAAATAATTCAATATAATTTCCATTAACTATATAGAAATACATAATATTTTTCTTTAGTACTTTCAACAGTTTCTTCAGTAATTTCAAAAAGTTCTAACACAAAAGGGAAACTTTTAGAAACTGTATTTATCGATCAATTTTACAATTATGTTTCCACTTGCTGGTTTCCCAAAAGTTAAAGAAAATAAATAAATTCTAGAATCAAACAAACATTTCAATAATGTCAAATTTAATGTGCAAAAGTACCAAGACATGGATTTTTTTCGTAGACCATTTCCATACTGTCGGTACTCCTATACTATAGATATAGACAGGTGCTATAGGTAGGTGCACAAAGAGATCACTATATAAAGATAAGTTCGTGCGCAAAAGAGAACAACTTTTCAATCTACAAACTGTTAATTAGAACTCGAAAGAGTATAATGTCGCATAGTTACAAATGTTGAACAGTTCTTTTGCAATTTCCGAAAAAGAATAATATGAAACGAAGCACTCAGTGACCCGTAGTAAACACGTTTTGTTCACATTTTGTCTACTTTGGTTTGTCAAAAGGACAAAGAGAAGCCGCATATATTTAATTTCGTAGGTGAGGCCGTCCTTTGAAATGGAATATATTATTATTATTAGAATGGTAACAACGGTCTCTTGTTCACAAATGGATGACCTCAACGTCATAATATTTTGTTACAAATTCCATATGATTTATTAATTATTCCTATGCTTATTAATTTATTTTTGCACCAGTCAAAATCTTTGAAAATTCTTTGTCTTCATCATGTTTCTCATTTTCTCCTCAAGATTTAAAAAAAATATCTTCAGTAATGCCTTTCTGTGATATAAATTCTCACACTGTCCCTCTATAAAAAATCTTTGGTAGCCTTCCAGGTGGACAATGTACCATTGGACCATTAGTTTGTCATAGAGAGCGATAAGGAGAAATCCGAGTAGTCGAAGTTCGATCTTTGAAAGTTTGGTCTTGAGTTTTTCATTTCAGTAGCTATGCACTTGAGAAAATTATTTTCAATAATTTTATACCTCAAAAGGTTAATATAATTACCTTTAAGTATATATATTTTTTACGGAATAAATTTGAAAGGCAATGATGGATTAAAAATAAGCAATCACCTTAAAAATAATCTTTTTTCAGTAAAAAATGTTTTCTCACGTTGGCGTCATTTAATTTATAAAATAAATCTTACGAAGTAATTTTGAACTGGGTGCACTATACTAAATTCACATTTTTTTTAAATAATGACAAAACCATTCAATAATTTCCAGAAATATTAATCTATAAAATATTTTACGTAAACACACAACAAACTTTGCATATTAACGTTACACCTAACAACCACTTTCGCACATACCTAATTTATAAAGAGCTTTTTTATCGATATAACGCATTGATAATAGTATCAAAATTCCTAGTTTTCGTTTATTTACTAACACAAATATCTGCAAATAAATATTTTATCCATTTTATCAACGCTTACTGAAACATTATAATCCGTGGTTTTCGGCTTTTCTACTTTATAATTCAATTAAAATCGTTATTATTTATAAAAATATTTATAATTAGTTAGTACAATACTCCTCAAGCAGTTGTTATCCTCAATCAAGTGTTCATTACGTAAACGTCAAATTTTCTTCAGACATTTTAATAAAATGACATTTAAATTATTCATTTTTTATTATCTCACCAACGCTTTTAAATAAATTTATGCTAACCACACCGAATAATAATATAAAGTAATGAAATTAAATAAATTCGCGTAATTTTTATTCTTAAAAAATTAATTAATTATTAATTCCCCTACGGACACTTTGTGCTAAAATTTTTGAAGCAGAATCGCGTAAGCTAAAATATATTTTTTTTATCTCAGATAATCCTTTAGATGTTAATATGAGCCGTGATTACGTAAAGTATCAAACTAAATCTGCTGCACGCGATCCATAAATCTTGAGGGTGATAATTAATTCTCAATAAAAAATGAACCGCTCGGATCTCAAATTACCCATGTCAATTGAAATGTCTCGCCTTTTTTGCACTCGAACCTTCCGTCACTCAAATACTTGTAGTATTTGTATACACAAGTAATTTGGAAGTATGACCCAGCACTTTTCGTTAGATCCCAAATAAGCGACTGCGGTGGGTACGCGCTAAGTAAGGTTTATCCTAAATATCTAATAGTTTCCTTGACAGTTGTAAGTACCTGCCACTTCCATATGATATTACCAGAATATATTACCATGGGATAATAAATTAGAAGTATAAGGAAAACATTTTGTGATAAAAATCTATGTGTATACTGATATACTTTTCTATAGGATATCATCGTCTGAAAATGTCACAAGCAAACATATAAAAAAATGTTTCTCAATCTTATGATTAATTTCATATCAAATATCTATATGTTTATGTCCTTTGCCTATACATCCTTATCGTAGTAAGTTTAGTTGAAATTTAAGTGAGTACATTTTCGAACTTCGAACCTCTATGAAACAACAAAAATTTAATTAAGTTTCCGACATATCTAGGCTCATATCACTCAGAAAATATAAAATCCGTCCATCTTCACTTTGTGTTATAGAATTTATGCTTTCGATTGTTTTTATAATAAAGAAGTCACCAAATCTTCAAACAACTTAGTCATAATTTTCTCAAGAAATCAAATAGTTTAACTACGACACTTTCATTTGGCTACAAGTACGAAAGGACATTACAAGAGAGAATGTAAAAAAAAAACATTTTTGAAGAGACAGTAAATTACACAGTACAAATAAGATTGGCAAAAAAATGTAAACAAAACCACAGAACATATGAATGTCTGAACAACAAACAAACTGTAGCCTCTCTGAGTCTGTAAAAATATTGAGACAATTTAAACCGGAGAAAATGTTGTCATTTAAAAACATTGAAAAACCTAAATGTTTACATAATTTTGTATAAACAGGTTTAAAACGAGCCATTTCTATTCCTTGTTTTTGTTCTTCTTTATAGCTGATACGTATGTATATTATTATTTGTGTGAAGTGTATGTGGATTACGAGAGAGCATTTTTACTTGAAGTACTCACTGGGTAATATCTTTCTAGACAACATTACCACTTTTTATCTCGTTTAACATTTTTAACAAACGTCTTGTTGTACAGACTTATTATGAACAATTTGTTTGTTTTGAGTTAAGTAGGTTTAACGATACAAACCTATATAATATAAATGCAAATAACATCGTTGCTGAAAAATTTAATACGATGCAATAAATAATAATAGCAGGCAACAAACCATATCTGTCTCTATCTAAGATGAATAAACAATAACAATGCTCAACTCAGAAAACTCAAAAATAAATTAAGGATGTTTTTATCTTTTTACCTAAACTATCGCGGCATATCCCACAAGAAACATGTTTAATAAACGATTATAAATATGGATGAAAATCTCTTTTATGCAATTTAACTTTGAACCTCAACACTAGTTTCATTAAACAAGATTAAGTTCGTTTTGTCATTTCTACTTTAACACCAGGATAATATGCGAAGCTGAATGTGTCAAACCATTTAGTGAAAACAATTCCCGTATGACTATTTGAGTCCATCTGCATTATATACATATATCTAGATGTGTGTGATACTTCTATAGATATCACTACTGTAGATATGTAGTATGAGTAATACACTATTTAGAATTTATGAAGAAAAATAATTATATAAAGAAATATAAAAAATGATTATTAAAAATGTAAGAAATGAAGTTGTATGGTAGATGGTTAGCAGCTGAGCGTTGTTGTTCTTTTTTGTTTTGTTCTAGAAGCATTTGAAAATAATGTCATTGATGTGTAAATGAAATTGGGTAGGTGCGTGGCTAGTCGCTGCACTTCTAACTGTTGTTGTTTATATCGAACAATCGTGAGGAAAACAAATGTTCTCTATACTAACTTCCATATATCAGGATAACAAAGTTTCACATAATACATATTCTCTGCGTTTTGTGATAATTTGACAATAATTTTCTGAATATAACTGAGCTTAAAACTAGTAACTGCTAAACGCACTTAACAAAACAACCCCTTTAGAGTATATCCTGCAAAACGTATTTAAACTTTATTTAACTACCGAACAAATAATATCCATCGCATAATATGTACAAGTGTTAATAATAATAAACAAGTGCTCGTATGTAGATCCTATGTCACCTTGAGATTATCAACATAATAAAACCACACGTAAAGTAACTTTGGTTTAATCTTGATTAACATAAACCAGAGTTTTCATAATACTTACATACTGTAAGCTGACCAACATATTATAATTATTATTATCCTTAATATTGTCCAATAGTTGATAAACATATACTGTACTTTATAATTCACACTTCACACTATCACTTCTGTATTTATTTACATATCAAATACATACGACTACATGTATATCAGATAAATTATCTTACTTCTAAGTAGTAAGTACATGGTATAAAATTTCTACTCACGTGATCCTATATTTTATATTACTGTTCTTTTTTTTCTTTTTTCTCTAACTAGCTTACCCCTCAACTTCCTTCGATCCGGTTAACAGACGCTACATGTCTCTGAGACAGAGTGCGTTGGCACAGTATACAGCTTCATATCAAATATTTGAGACAAATAAAAAATGATAAACCATTCATTGACTTAATGGCATTTTAGTAACTGACTGGGAGAACACAATATTTTTTTTTCTATTTTCGTGAATTTTGGAAAAATGGCATTAAATTAAAATGGTAAATATACGCCGTTAAAAAGTACCTCTTCAAAGAAGTTTGATAACGCTTGAAGATTAATTTGACAATCATTTTTCAGCAAGAGCCTTTTTGCAATTACCTACACTTTGTTGAATAATGAGCTGTAGTTATTACTGTCACAGCGTCTTAAGTGCCTGTTTTTATAAATATTTCTTCAAAATTTATACAGCCGGCATTTAACGTGAAGAAAAAACATCAACACTATACAAAAATAACATTAGGACGCGGAATATCACCACTAAAAACACGTTTATAACGAAGTCACTTGAAAAGTGTCCTTGTACTGAGGTTTTTTTTTATTATTCCATTTTTGTAAATTGTTATAATTGCCAACTCAAAAATTTCAATGAAAAAATAATAATTCGTGAAGTCCTCAGAAAAGAGTAACTCTCCTTTTCTTTTCTGTAAGTTTTTGAGTGTCCTTTTGTAAAGCTTTGTGTATAAGACATTAATTATGTATCATCTTCAGTTCAACAATGAGATATGCCACCGATCGTAAATGTTCATTGTTGTCATGGAGAGGATGACCTGAATGTTTAGTACATGTATTTAGTCTATTGGTTATCGCACTTAAAGAAGAGGCCGTGATGATAAAGATAGATGGAAACTGAAAATATTTACCAAAAGAAGTTTGGTGTAAAGCTCTTTTTTCCATCCACCTCCAGATAATAAATCTGTATTTTTTTGTATCCTTTTATATATGTAATATACTATTCCTCTTTTGGACATACACTGATTTCGGTATTAAAATATTCTATAATACTCACCTTACGTTTCAAATATTTACAATTCACAACTAATGCGTTAATATTATAAAGCATCTACATAAAATGTTAAATGGTTGATCATGTGTAATCATAAATGTATTAAATCATTTCGCTTTTAAATTTTTTAATAGTCATGATTGATATCATAATTTCGAAAAATGCTTTTTAATAAAGTATTGAAAGTACCTACGAAGCTATTCAGAAGAAAGATTACTTACTTACTGCTAGCCTTCTACTCTCCACTGCTGGATATAGGCCTTTTCAAAACTTTTCCACACTTTCCTATCTCGAACAACACGATACCAATGTTTTCCCATCATCTAGACAATATCGTCAACCCTTCTTTATTGGGGTCTTCCTACGCTTCTTTTCTCCTCCAAAAAGAAGAAAGATTAATATTAAAACATATTTGATATTAATAAAACACTGTTTTACTTTTCACTATTAATTTATTATTACTCAAGCGCTTTCGTCAAGTTAGCTTGACATTTTCAAGAGAACTAATTACAAGAAATTTTTTTCTCAAAGTCACATGCAACAACAACATTTTTTATATGTAGGTACCTAAAAACAGAAAAGAAGGGGTAAGGAAGTAAGAGTAGTTAAGACAATGGTGGATGAACAATTGGTTTCAACAATGGTGATGAATGGGGTATTTGAATATTTACTATATTTTTAATATTTCTATGTATTTCCAATGTTTCCAAAGCAATTAATTTTCTATACCGGTTTTCTGAATGTAGGACCCTTACACTATTCACATCAAAATTGTGATTATGACTAATGCAATGATCCGCCATCTCCGAACAATTAGATAAACCCCTAAGTGCTCTGGAATGTTCTTTGATACGAGTGTCTATCGATCGACTGGTCTGTCCGACATATTTGGCATCACAATCATTGCAATCAATACAATAGACACCGCTGCTATTAATTATATTGTTACGGTCCTTATTATTAAAAAGAAGTTTGCTTAAATTGTTGTTGGTGTAAAATGCTGGATTAAAATATGGTTTTGTAATATTATTTACTTTTTCAGTCAAACTATTGACGTACAAAATCTTTCTCCAATTCTTATCACTATCTTTTACAATGGGTGCATACAAATATCTATGAATCATTATTTTATTCTGTTTCTTTAATAACAACGTCTCAATCATTTCCACATTGTATCCGTTATTTTTGGCTATACATTTGATTATATTTAGTTCTGAAGAAAATTCATCTTGTTCTAAAGGGATATTTAAGAGTCTATGTAACATTGAGTGAAAAGCAGACATCTTATGACTAATATGGTGATTTGAAGATGCGTGAATGATATTATCCGTATAAGTGGGTTTTCTATATATGCCAAACTTAAATTTATTATCACATATCATTATCTTTAAGTCTAAAAAATTAAGAATATTATTTGATCCAATTTCTAAAGTGAATTGCAGGTTAGGATTTATTGAGTTCATAAAATTAACAAACATATCAAGCTGTCTATGGGTACCTGTCCAAACACACAAAATATCATCCACATATCTGAAATAATTAAAAACAAACTTTAGCAAGTAATTATTTGACGAGAATAATATCCTTTCAAATTCATCCATATAGATCTCCGATAAGATAGGACTCAATTGGTTACCCATTGGTAAGGCATCTAAGATTTTATAAAATTTATCGTTGAACTTGAAATAATTCTGCTCCATGCAAATTTGTAAAAGATTTAATAGACGTTGCTTTTTAACATTATCAATGTTCAATTCATCCAATTTATTCTTCACCAGTACAATAACTTCAGACACAGGCACATTAGTAAACATATTTGATATTAATAAAACAATTTTATTAATATCAAATATGTTTAAAATGTCTTTTCACAATGTGAACACACAAACTCTAGATCAGATTAATATTGATAAACTACTCGTACATCCATTAACCATACTATAGAAAGTCTTTATTATTTAAAAATACTGTCTGGTCATTGTTTTTTATCCAACCTTTTTTACAGAGTAATATTATAACAAAATGGCATAGATTATATTGATTTTGATGAAATCCCAAAAGGATTGGACTAAGGTTATTATAATCTGAATAATACACGTGCTTCGTGGGCTAAAATAACTTTATAAAAATTCTATTAACCCATCAATAAGACGGAGATGATCTTTCTGATTTATAATATAATGGAAATAGAAAAGCTTGTGACATTTTTCAAGTAGGTACAATGTACAGTAATATTCTATTCTTAACTAAAGAGGATTTACAAGGAACTTTTAAAGTTTAATATTGATTTTCAATATCTTTTTTTACATATTGTACGAAAAGGTACATTTTTATTTATTGTGAAAGTAATACAAAGGAAAACATAGCACAAAATAACATGTATAGACAATTCACATAAATCGAGTAAGTACCAAACTAAAAAATGAATTTCGTATTATTTCGTATTACGCGACGATACATACATACAATGCACTAAACACTAATAAATATGTAACACCTAGAACCAAAACAATTTGGAAAAGGTCATTCTTTATTTTCTCCTGGCCAGGAATCGAACTCGGAACCTCGTGACTCAAAAGCAAATGTATTACCTCTGCGCCACACCATCCTTCAAGATTCAACATTCTAGACATTTTTGTTTCCAATATTATGATTTATTTTATCCAGAAAAGGTTACCTATTTGGCCGTACAATAATTCTGAATTGAACCGGAAACCCATTCATCAGTTAGATGGAAATAGTTCTGGTCGAGTTATTGAAATATTGTGGCATAACAAATCATTTGTTTATCGATAATTTTCTATTAAATCGAGTGCACCACTTAATCATTTCCCAAATAATAGCACTTAAATCCAATACAAATTGATTATGATATTATGTTTTTACGATGTTTTCCTCGTATGACAATAAATAATTTTTCCATCAATCTATTCCATCACAGAACCCCCTACTTTTGAGGTAACCAGCAGACTAATCGCACGCAATTAACATCCTCATTCAATATCTACAAATCTGGGGTGTTTAATTAAATACAATTGCGTAATATGTACATAAGGAAAACTTCTTAGAAAAGGAAAAATTATAGCAATGAATAATGAAAACATTCAAAATTAATGATACATGTTTTTATCTTAAATTTTGTACTGAAATCCTACAATATAAATAGAAATTTCAATGCACTTATTTTAAATTTATTATTTGTATTAAACTAATACAAAATATGTAACGAAATACCTTTTTAACATAATGCAGGTGGAAGTTCAATATCTTTTTGTCCTTTTTTGCCACCATGTTCAAATCTTCATATGGAATTAATTACCTTCCTAATAAAATATATTGGTACGATCTTACATAATCGTTATGGTGGCGAAAGGACGATAATGGTGGTAATTCAGAAATCCCACTCAAGTCCCTTTAATGGTATCCCAAAATAACATTCCCTGGTATTATTAATCAACTCTCCTTATTACTATTATGTAACTTTAATTGAAATATATTTTTAATTAAATAATAAGGATTTACCGCAGTTAACTGTATATTATAAATAAAAAAGCTGGAAAATATTAACTTGCATAGAAAATTCGTAGATGTGTATTCATTTTAAAAATGAGATATATGTATTATACTTCGTTCATTATTATTTTCATAAACCGTGGGGTTTATGGTAAAGAATTGGTCTCCCACTCATTCCCAAAAGTTATATGAAATTTCAAATTTTCAAATTCCAAATTTCCTGTAAGAGGCAAAAAAAATACATTTTTCATCTTAAATTCGGCAATGAGGTTTGGCACCCATCCAAATGTCTTAACTATTATTGGCAAAGCGAGAACATCTTGCATGTTTAATACATGCGGCGGGTCCCACTTGTGGAATATGAATAGTAGTAGTAAAATTCGTCATTGAAAAGAATTATTCTTTGATATGTGTTTTGTGTTACCAATACCCTGCATAACTTCGTTTTTCTTCGTTAATAGAACAAGTCAATCTTTGTATTAGTTCAGAATAATTATTATGTACAATTATTTTGGATTTAAGACATTGCATACATGTGATATTTAAGCAACTTAATAGCGGTAAACCTACGTCATATTTCAACCTTCCACATATCAAGTTATCATAAGCCTTTTCGCATTATCCTCTTATAATAAGATATCTCCCAAGCCTCCCCAATCACTTAAGCTATGAAACGTATCGATTTAATAATAATATAACCACCCGGAATTAATTACTATCACTATGACGTTGATATCCTTTATCTAGATATCTTCACATTGAACTTAATATTATATTTCAAGAAAATTGATAAGCAAATACTATGTAAAGAGTTATTTCCCAGGAAACCGCAATAAATATTTTTAAAACCTCACTCGTGATATTCTTTATCAATCTATCTAATCGCAGTTGTATTATTTATTTAAATTAAAATTCCCTATCCTTAGACAAAATACTTATGATACTTTGTAAATTTGAAATATTTTGAACCGAAGTTCTTGCGAAAAGAAAAACATAGTAAACGATCTAACTATCTATTCCGTCATCACTGTATCTCGTAAATGTGGAAAAGCCGGTTAAGTAACTGCGTATAATAAACACCCAGATACACAGTAAGACATTCAGGATGGATTGCATTACTCATTATTGAATTTAAAATATGAATATGTAGTATGTGTTGTTTTAAGAAAACTTGTCCTTTATAGAGCACTCGCAAACTTGTGGTAAACTTTTTATATTTCGGAGACTCCGAGAATAATAATTAAGCTAATCAAGTTATAGAATTTTTCATTCCAATCGAAATTGTATTACATTAAGAAAGGTTAGAGTTTGGATTAGATTATAAATTATTATCGTAAGTTATAATGATTTATCAAATATTGATTGCCTTAGTTAGTATGAATCACGCCTCTAGTACTGCACGAGTCTTAGTTATGATAGAATTTAGATACATGTTAATTTTGAATTTCATATTAGGTATCGTATCGTCTGGCAAACTAATTGTCACAATAATCCAATTCCTACATAATATTATAACAATATTGTATTCCCATTTCAGTATAACTTCTTCCAGTGAAAAGCCATTTAGGCATGTCTCGTTGCTCTTGCATTAAATTCTCTAACTATTATTATACTAACTACTTATATTTTTATTGTTTTTTATTTACTTAATACATTGCGTTACGAATTTATTTTTTCACATGTTTAGTTGGCCAGTGTGACGCCTTTTCAACAAGATTCTCATATTTTACTTTGAGATTAACTCGACCTGTGTGATTTGTCCATACATGTTGTTTATAAATGTATCTTTTCAGTATAAAACAAAAGCTCCAAAGGATTAACCTGATGCAGTATTTGTGTTAACACTCCCTTTTCTTAGACTAAGGCCTATTCCATTTTATTCTTTATTCTGCGATCTGGAATCATCTGCAACAAAATAGTTTATTATATAAGTAGTGTTCTAAAAAGCCATACTTGTTTCCGATAAATATACCATCTAGTTTTAGAAATGCATGTACTAAGTATTCATAAAAAATGAAAGAGTTTAATCATATTTGTATACATCATTGATTGACTCATCAAGATTCCTGCAATCTTAAATATTATTAAGACTGACGTTTCTAAAATTATATGTTTCAGATTAAAGATTAAGAAACGTTATGAATAACTTCCCTTGTTAAGTATAATACATATTATTATTTATATCAAAGTTTCTCCTACATGTTCTCGTTAAAATTTCTCATCCCCTTGAAATATAACTTATAAGACTTAAAGTTTTTCCACGTGGATGTATCGCTAAGCAAAGCTTGCATTGTTGATTTTAATACACGTTTGTATACAATATTAAGTTGTGCAGCACATTTTCTTATGATCAAGCTTAATTCTAAATATAGTTTGTTAAATATTAATCCTTCTTATATAGATAGAAGATTTCTAGCTTAACAGACTATTTTGTATTTTGTGATACGAATCAATTTATAGCTTAAAAGGCTGTTAGATATTTTGTATAAGATCAACATACATCGACTAAGAAACTTTAGTGTAATTAGAAATCAAGTTACACGAAATAGTTACAAAAGTTTCGTTGTTTCTAATATATAATATGTAGCGATATACTATGTAATATATAGTGATTTGTTATGATTATGATTCATCAATATTAATTCACAGAGCCAGAATATATTTTAACTTGCTACCTACTTAAAAATTTGAAATGCGTTGTTTTTTATACTATACTATACTATACCCTCACGCCGTATCCCAAGTGGGGTAGGCAGAGAGAACGGAACGTCAAACAGATCTATCTTTACACACTTCCTTCGCTTCCTCCACATTCATACAGTTTCTCATACACGCACGTCGATTCCTCTTACTCAACACGCCGCCTTTGAGAATTTGATCCAAGTGATTAAGCCACGTGGTTCTCGGACGTCCACGCTTCCTCACACCCTTTCTTTCAAACAAGTATCAGTTAATTTTTTCATCACCAGGAGGCGCCAGTAGTTACAATAAGAACAAACTGACACTGACACCAATGTCATATGTTTGTTCACGCTACCATTACGCTTTTTGTTTGTTGCTAAGGTTGTTTCATTTGCGTTTCTATTTGGATTTTTTCAATCCAAGAGCGTTCACGAAATCAAAACAACTACACAAAAAATGGTGCGCGTCCCCGTTAACATGACAGATGTGAGGCTAATGCATAGACAAAATCATGATAAAACAACTAGTAGGGCTACCAACTTTCTTCTATCCTCTTTGTCATTCTTACTTCGTTCATTCGTTCAACGTGTCCAAACCACCGTAGTTTATTCACGCGCATTCTGTCCACAACACTCTTCTCGCATCCGCTCATTCTTCTAATATCCTCATTCTTCACTCTATCACGCAGCGTTTTACCAACCATTCTTCTTAACGATCGCATCTCCACTGCATTTATTCCACTTTCGTCCTTCTTCAGCCACGTCCATGTCTCGCTTGCATACGTAAGTGACGGTACCAGAATGGTATTGTGCACCAGCATTTTAGCCATGTTCGACACATGTTTTTTATACCAGACTTCTAAATTAGAAAACCATGTTACGTAATTTAATGTTGTACAAAATCCAATCGAAAGAAGTGAGAAAGGTGTCCTCAAGCTAACAAATTCATTAGAAGATTACTTTTACAATTGAACAAAAAATTCAGGAATATTCCGAATTATGCTATATTTTTGAGCACGAAATGGTTTTTGAATAGATTTGGCAATAATATCGAGGTAATGCTTTCTTCAACACATAATAAAGCTACATATTGTTATAATTAAGGGTAGATACGTGGAACCTTTCTACAAAGGATATCCATTTTATTGGGGTTTACAGACCTAGACACAACTATTCACATTGAGTAAAACCATTTTTACGACCCAAATAGTTTATTCGTAGCAGTTATAGTAAGTCTAAATAATTGAAATAGGTATTAAATCTGCGTAATACTATAAGAAACACGTTATTTTCGTACAAAATAAATCTCAAATACCCAGAAGGCACAACTAATCGTGTCCGACTTTTAACATATTTGTATCATTAAACTTTTAAACACCACAATTAATTAAATCAACACATACATAAAACTTTGATTTAGCATACCTTGAGGATGATTATAAACACCTTTGTTTCACTTGATTAATTATTCTCATTCTGGATGTAATATTTTTATGACACAAAGAACGCTATATAAAAATATTATTTCCAAAGTATTCGACAAAAAGAAGAAATCACTATAAAGTGATAATTTCGCCACTGCAAATCATCACATGTTTTCTTATGTTAACTGATTTGTTGATTTTGTTATGTGAATGATAATGTGAAACAAGAAAAAAAAAAAGACTCTTCAACTCATATTTACAAAGATATCAATTTGTATAATTACTGCATATAGTATTTTCTCCGGTTACGTCATTTGTAAGAGATAATTAGGTATTTTAATTATGAAAAAAATTAAGTAGTAGGTACGTTTTCGAGTGCCCTCCTTTCCAAAGTACCTTTCAAGTGTGCTTAAATTGCGAGTATTTTATGTTTTCAATTAAACGATGAGGTATGTCCCAAGTTCTGCTGGTTTTTATTGGCACGGAGATGACTACTTGCATGTTTATTACAAGTGCATAGTTAGTGACTGGTAACCCCTCATATTATGGGAGATGCCGTGGTGGTATGAATGAATGATGAAAACTTTACCAACATGTTCAACACTACTTATACTTGGTCTACTGCTTTTGTGTCCTACTTATGAGATTACCGTCTTTTGGATAGACACCCTACATCGAATGAATATGGAATATTCAATGTAAATCTATATTCTAATGCTGGTCCATAAAAATTTTCAATGTGTTAAGAGTAGTTTTTTAATTGTTTGTAAATTTCATAAGTTTATAAAATATTGTTTGGATGGATAAAACTAACACATACCTACTACTTATTTTTAAAAACACAATAAATGTTGAGACACTTGAAACAGTATAAAAAATACATTAAAATGAATTGTCCTTATACCAAAATCATAACAAAATTAAATAAAATGTTATCTTTTACTTATAAACATTTATAAACCAAATATTGACACGTTTGTCTTTTAAATATAGCGAGTGTTGAATCAGACAATAGTTGATAGCTTTCTGTCCATCATTCTTTTGTAAAAAATAAACATTTTATCAGCATGTAAATATCATTTTGAGGTTTGTAACCACTAATGTGGTACTACTACGAGTACAATAGACTTTGTTAGTAAACAATGTAAATAAGTGTAGATAAATGCAAACATTTTATCAGCATGTAAATATCATTTTGAGGTTTGTAACCACTAATGTGGTACTACTACGAGTACAATAGACTTTGTTAGTAAACAATGTAAATAAGTGTAGATAAATGCAAACATTTTATCAGCATGTAAATATCATTTTGAGGTTTGTAATCACTAATGTGGTACTACTACAATAGACTTTGTTAGTAAACAATGTAAATAAGTGTAGATAAATGCAAACAAACCACATATCTGAAACACTGATGCTTTCACAGGTTCATTGACTTTAACGTTTGAGGTAAACTTTGTTTAATATATTTTTTCTCTGTAGCTTTCACTTTAAATAGTGCGTCAATTTTCACACATTTCTGAAGATGGCTCCAGTATTGAAGATAAAAATTTGTGAAAAGTGAGACACCATCAGTATTAACACAACAGCTAACATTTACAAATAAAAATTTATTTTTAACATTTCTCAATACGTATTTTATAAGCGTCCCTCTTTCACAATACACCGTTCCTATGACAACAATATCAGAGCGCAAGGAATGTCGTGGAAAGAGGTGACGCAATTGGCACAGAGACGCTCTGAATGGAGGAGGCTGGTTTCTGCCCTGTGCTCCCGAGGGGAGCGTTGAGGGCGATGATGATAATGATTTTATAAACGAAGAAAATAAGCATTAGGTGGCACTTTATACCAACATTAACACAGACCGAATAAGGGAACATTAACACAGACAGGAGGCGAAAAATAATAGATATGGAGTTTTGCAAAATAAAACACTCTTACAGAGATTTGAAACAGACACTAAAAATTTCATTTTTTACAAATAAGTGAAAACGAGTAAAATAACTGCAACTACTAGTATCCCATAACGACATATCCCACATGTGGGGTAGTCAACAGAATAGCCGCATATTGTAAATCAAAAAAATTAAATTACAAAACTCATCTTCTTATAGATAAACGTCACCTTTACCCTTGATGATATTATAAGTAGACACATCCACACCATAAACTTATTCTAACAAAACATTATAACTAAAACTGATTTATAGATATTGATCTTGAAGGGATGATAAAATTTTCATCTCGTTTCAATTTCCATAAAAGATTACGAGTCTCTTGGCACTTAGATAGGTAGTAAGTAATATTATAAGATATATGCATTTTTCTACAATGTTATCCCATATTACATACATCCAGATATGTAGTATCTAATCTACCTATTACATGATACATATATATACCTTCCTGTACATGATACGTTATATTTTAACACTCATGTTTTTATTACTCACCTAAGTCTTACGAAGCTTGATATGTACATTTAAGCTCTCATCATATTATAAACTGTACTTTAGATTCTATTACTTTTATAGTCTTCTCATAAATAATAAAGATTTCAGTGTATAATAGAGTTTTCAGTGGATTCTTACAACATTGTTTTTTTAAATCAATTTTTATTCAACGATTTACTATCTCGTTTTCTATACAAAATTCACTCAGTTTTCCCTACGAATTCTTATTTTCTTGTTCTAAGATACATTTATTCATTTATTCCATCACAACATTTCCCACAAGTGGTGTAACCAGCGGACCAAACGCGTTATAATGCGTGCATGTCGTCCTCTCCGTGCAAAAAGAAAATAAGGCTTTCAAGGTGAATGGGATACCTCATTTCTGAACTGAATATTATGGCACCTCCGGCGTGGACAGTGGAAGTGTAGAATTTCGAATAAATGGAAGTCCCCAGACTTCTGCGGTATCTAGGTGGAAGGTGGGTCTCCTTCAATGCTAAACTGAAGGTGTTTAATGTTTTGTACGTATTGTTTTACGAATACCTGTCTTTTACAGGACACTCGAAAATCTGTAGAAAAGAATGAGAGATTTCACAAGATAAATTTCTGGGGTACAACAACTTTGTGATAATTTTCATTATCTTTTTTGTAGTTCCTCTTATTAACTTAATATATTTGTTACATATGTTATCGGTTTGACTGGGCGAAATCCACCCTTTGCTTGCTTAGATTTACTAACTCACATTATATATGTATATTTTTTATTTACATTTTCTGGTTTGAAAATATTTTTTTTTTATTTTTTTTTAAATCCTACGCGTAAGAATAAATGTTTGCACAAATGTTTTCGCAATATTACACTATATTAGATACCCCAGTTTGAAAATAAACTAATCAGTGCAGTCACCGTATTAATATAAGGTGTTCTAATGAATCTCAATTCTTTTACTAAAGTTTCGAGTAACGTACATTATCATTATAACATTAACTTGCAAGTGATATATTTGCTCATATAACAGATTTTACGTTCATTCATCTTAATTGTTCTAAGATGTACATAATGTATCCCTCCACCCAACCAAGGAAATTCTACTCTCATATGCCTAATAAAATAATTACAATCCTATTACCCTTTCAGAGGTCTCTAGCAAATGTTCATACATTGTACATTAGTGCTTCCTTACACACACACTTTCTATTATACCAAAACTTTCCCCTATTCAAATGTCACGTAAGTCTTCTGTGGTCAACATGTTCATGAAATTAACTTAGAATAATGACTGTAAGTATTTTAATTGTTGGAGATCATTAATATGGTACGAGTATACTAAAAAGTTTGCCAAAAGCAGACATTTACAGGATATTATTGCTTTCATAATTTTGCTAAATCCATCTTCTTTTTGTGACATATTTAAGTTTTTCCAATATTTTGTACCCAGTTTATAAAGATTTTTTTCTTTATTTATAGAACAGTGCATGTGCATTAAAAAAGTTATCCTACTTTTTTCAGTGAAGTTAAATAAAAACTTATTTTGAATGAACTAAATTCATTACACAAATTGAAAATGTGCCTTTACTGTTAAACCAATTTACATCTCTAGTGATAATAAAGTTTCGAACGTTCCATTTAAAATCCTTTCGTACACATTTACAAGTTTGTATTGGTTCATTACGATTTCCAATTTGTCGTTATTACTGCACTTTACAATCCAATAAGCTCACCCCTAATTCTATATTCCCAGCGTGTCACTTGCACCAAGCAAACAACGTCCAAGTGAGAAATCCTTTCAATACCTGAGCTTGCGTCTCTGTGTAATTCTGAATGGAATCATCAGCGATACATTGTAAGAAAGATTAGAAAAGCTTGCAAAACGATTGTGTAATAATATGTATCAAGTCGGTACAAATCGACCCAAACGACGTATAACCAAAAACTTATGGCACTCCAGAGGACTATAAATCGTATTGAGTTTTTCTTCGTATGTATGTAACAAATGTATGTTGAAAATATATTGGTATTCTCTTAATTTAATTGTTATTTGGATGTCTATGTTCATAACACGTAACAGCTTTTTTAAGATAGTTAACATTTTTCTTTGATAAATGATCATACTTGTCACCAAATTGATAGGCTTTTATGAATAAATATCTATAAAAAGACATTTAATATAATTTGCGTCGAAATTATTTCTAAGATTTTGGCAACTTTTTTACCTACAAAATGTAGAAATAATTTACTTTTGTTGTAAATATATAGCACTTTGATGATAAATGATAAATCATTTATATATGTGTTCATAGATTTATTAAATAAAAAACCAATAAAGAATTATGGTTCGAGACTCCTTAAAAAGAAATTCATTATTAGGTACTGCAAGCATTTTGTACAATACCAGTTCAGAAATCGTAAAGGAAATAATGATGAGTCATATTTCACAAAGCAAGCCACAAAGAGTTGAGATGGATTTATTCAATTAAAGAGATAAGCACAAAAGATGTCTCCTCAGGGATATAACTCACACTGGACTTTATGTAATGAAATTCCAACTACGTTTCTTTTACTTTCCGCCATAGAGTGGGACAAAAGTTTCCGCTATAGACAAGATACAGATGATGATAATAATAATAATAATAAAATGTAGCTTGTTTTTTATAGTCGAGTGTATAAAATAAATATGTTTGTTATAGTTTAATGTTTTTACTACCTTGGTCACTGAAATGTTTTATAAAATAATGTGTGCTGCTTACCAACACTCGCTAAAGTATTTTATTATGAGAATATTTCATATTATATAAGTGAAATTCCTGAGATCCTATTAAACATTCCACGCGAGAAGGACAACCCTTTTGATTATACATAATATGCTTTCGTGACAATGCGGTCCGGAGAATATTTAATTAGGACTATAATTAAATCTACCATGATATGCTTTCTATAGAAATCAACTTATACATGCAATGAACTTGAATTATTATGATTAAACTTTAAAAATATTACTAGGACTTGCCAAAAATAAATTTTGAAAAAAATCTTACAAAGTTTTTGGCCGTTTAAGTTTTTACATATTTTAAGTTTTTTCATATATGGATTAAAAAACATATTAATCAAAAAATATCAAAACAAGATCAAAAAAATAAAATAGATAGATTGTGACGATAGTCATTTTTTCCGAGTTTTTTTTTCAGGATTTTACTATTCCAGAATAGAGATTTATAATATAATAACTTTATATTTACAAATTAATATATTATCTATGTTTATGCATCTAAATTAACAATGTATGTATTAATCTATGAATGTAATTCAATGAAGAAGACGAACTTTATAACAACATAAAATATTGACAATATCAAGTTTTTGATTATCGAACAACATTGTCACTCGTATAATAATATGTACGTAAGACAATAAGTCTAAGAGATATCATGAACAAATTGTCTAATGAGATTTCTTGATAGTTCATTGTGTCGTGTGTACATCATTATACTCCATTATACTTTCTCTGCCGTTCTTCAATATTAGCTCCCGCACTCAATATATTTGTTCTAAATGTAATATATCAATATAACTAGCTTTTATAATTCGGTATCGTTCGAGATTCTGTTTATTTATTTAATTGTGTAAAATTCTATCTATCTATCTATCTATACCCTCACGCCGTGTCCCAAGTGGGGTAGGCAGAGAGAACGGAACGCCAAACAGATCTATCTTTACACACTTCCTTCGCTTCCTCCACATTCATACAGTTCCTCATACACGCACGTCGGTTCCTCTTACTCAACACGCGGCCGTCCTTGAGAATTTGATCCACGTGATCAAGCCACGTGGTTCTCGGACGCCCGCGCTTCCTCACACCCTTTCTTTCAGATAAGTATATCCTCTTTGTCATTCTTACCTCGTTCATTCGTTCAACATGCCCAAACCACCGTAGTTTATTCACGCGCATTCTGTCCACAACAGTCTTCTTGCATCCGCTCATTCTTCTAATATCCTCATCCTCAGTGTAAAATTTACAATCAATTAAATGACAGTTGTAAGTTTTGCTTCACTGGATACTCATGTAAGCAGATAAAACAGAATTTGTGCAAATACATGAGCTAAACGATAAAATTCTCTTGAAAAAGTACTAAAAACCTCTTCCCATTGTAAATACTTGAAATTTCACACACCACATGCCCAAATTTAAGTATAAAAAAAAAACCGAGAAGATACTATTTTGAGAAAAAAATGGTTAGTACCGATGTATCTCAGTAAAAAAAACCTAGTTATTGGCCATATTCAAATTGGTATTTTTAGTTAGTAAAACGCAAGTATTTGGGAGCTTTACTATGAAATTTAAATAGAGTAAGTATTGAAAGAAGTGTACCTAGGTACTCTTCCCAGCATTCTCAAAAGAATCCTAAAGAAATGAATACTGCAATAATCAAGATTAAATTTTACTTTCAATTAATTTTTACCTTGTTCATAATATAAGAATATTTGAAAATGCACGTATAAAATATTTGTCGAAAAAAAATATTCATGGCAAATACCCAGGTTCCTACCTACTTTTGTTAATAAGTTTCATGTTTTTACTCTACAGTGTAATAGATTTCTATGATTTGACGTGTTCTCTATGAAAACAGCTCAAAATGTCAAAAATGACAAATTTTTTGATCATTAGTAAACATGATATTTTATTACCTAAATAATCCCAGAATATTAAGGATATGTTTTGCCATTATTATTTTCATTTTGAAATTAATATAATGAAAAGTGTTTTGAGTGCTAATCCCGCTATTTAGTAGCTTTTATAAATTTCATAATATATGAGTATATTAATTTACCTTTGTGTTTCCTAAGTACGGAGTCTATTGATAATAATTATACGGACGATTTATATATGGCGCTGCGTAATGATCTCTGACCACTTGAATTGTGCCGTCACTTTTTCTGAAAAGTATTTTTTAAATCGAGAGCATATAAACATATTTACGAACGGACTAAAATATTTATGTGACGATTATACTATTGTACTACTAGCAACTAGTAAGTATTATTGTGTCACTACACAAACAACTTGTTTTACTCTTGCAGTATGTGCCGGAGACACATGTTGTGCTAAATAATAATACTACATGCTATTAGGGATGCAAATAATCGAAAGATCTTTGGAATCGATTTTTATTTTCTCTAAATATTTTCATAATCGAACGAATCACTCGAACTCGATTTGATCGGTAACCTGATGGTTCGTTATTCGAATGTGTTAAACTTTATTCATTTTCAGAGTTTATTTATTCATTTAACACACGACAAGATAATACTAAATATAAAACAGATTAATTTATTTATTAACTGTAATATTTGAAAAACTACATACTAACAAGCCGAACAGAGACAATTATGTAAGAAGCAATTTTTGTGAGAAGACATTTTGTGCTTGAGTTTTAGAATTACATCCTCCCCTCATACCAGGATTTCATTGCTGTTTGGGGAATACGAAATGTTTATTGTTAACTATAATAAAATATCAATATAAATGTATCGAAATATAAGTTGTGTAATATTAAATAAATAAATAAATAAAATACTAAATTTACTAGCTATCCTTTTGTGTAGAAATGTTTGGATGTAATTGGGTTTATCAAAAACCCAGATTTATATTATAAATTAAAAAATGTCAATAACTCATTTGAGTGAGTACTATTTTTCAAGTTGAAATTTTTTTAAGAAGGAAAATTTGTATTCAGAAACAATCAATAAGTTATCTACAATCAATTGAACGATATGCAAAGACAAAGTAAATCATTTCAAATTTTGGAAATCTATGTAACTTTTTTGTTTTCAAAGTTGATCGAGGCTAGCTTCGAGAAAATTCATATGATTTGGTGGATCGCAGTAGTTGTATAAATAACGTTCAGGACAAATAAATGTAAAACTGATTTTTACAGATAATGATTATGCATATAATATATCTCCCGGTTTCCATCGATGGGACCAAGACGTTCAAAATACTGAAGAAATCGAATGGTGAGATATCGATTATTAACATCACTCAAAAACACTGCAACTCTTAAATAACAACATATATTTTTACAACGACTGTAGTAATACTATAGTCTACAATCTACATGTACTCACTTATATAAGCATTATCATATTGTTTTATTTCTCATTAGATTACACAGACACTGTTATTCTTCTAAGTCGGTCCCTCAATCCTGAGGATCGTGACCACCATGACCCCAACCAAGCGACAAGCTCCTCCACCGTGCTCTGTCCTCCGCCTGCCTAAACGCCTCACACATTGTACCCCCTGCAGCATCTCTCACATGATCTGACCATCTTGTCGGTATTCGGCTTCTGCTTCTTCTTCCTTCGTCTCCACCAGACAAAATATTTTTTTCTAGATTGTCTGGCTCATGTCTTATAATATGTCCGAAAAAGCTTAATATACGTCTCTGACATATTACAGACAGTCGAGTCTTTATCTGGAGCTCAGTCAAGATTGACACATTCGTTCTGTGGGCCGTCCATGGTATACGTAGCAACTGTTATACTGTTATACTATTGTTTTATTATTTTCTTCATGGTTTTATGACAACAATAAATATATATAATTCCCTCTCGCTTCATATAAAAATATTATTTATGAACACCTCAAACTTATCTTTATGTCAATCTTAATATTATATTTTTATCGAATATTTATATCTACCATTGTATAATTTTAGCAAACTAATTTCGAAAATTACTACCTGAATAAAAATGTATGCATATGTTTTATATATTGTAACTTTACTTCTTTCATAGTATTCCTCGCTATTCATAACATAAATCTTTACTACCCTATTCCCATTTTTAACATATATACTTAAGACGATACAAACAATCGCTAAATACAGACAAATATCTTTATATCAAGTTAACGGAATAAAGTAAGAATTGATTTATCTTTTTTTCAAGTAGATTTAAGTAGCACTAGTTTAATAGTCAATCACGGATAAAAAAATTATAAACAAATAAGTAACTGTGGACAATAAATAAATAAATATAATCATCTCCGTCGGTCCCTCAATCCTGAGGAACGTGACCATCATGTTTCGTTCTGTAGACCATCTGTCTCCATGTTGAGCGATCCTCCGCCATGTGCAAGGCCCCGTGTAGTGAGCTCTGTGTGGCCTCCTTAGTTTGGTCGCTCCATCTTATTGGCACTCTACCCCTTCCCCTCCTCCCTTCTACAACCCCAGTCATAATTACTTTTTCCAGGTTATCATGTTCTCTTCGTGCAATGTTCCCGAAATATCGCAAAACGTGCTAATAAATAAATATACAAATAAACAAATCCTTATTGAGCAAACAAAATTAGTACTTATTACTTTTAAAAACAAATATAATTATGATTCAAAATTTTATTATTAAATAATATTTTATGAAGTTAATAGTAAAGCGATGAAATGTTGATGGATAATAATCTTTCTTGCTCCCCGAGAATACCTGAATATGCATAGTAAAGTAAAAAACCTCCTTTATATTTCCTTTATCACGAACATATTGTATCTAATGTAACACAATTCGAATAAGTATACAGTTCAGTAACTTTCAGGTACCTAATGAATTCAATTCCAAACCTATTTCTACCATATAACATAGCCCCACGTAGTATCAGACAATGTAACGTATTATTGTTTCTAATCAGTTCACATCATATTTCAGAGAATGGTTGTAATAATAAACAACAACATTGAATGCTAAGTGAACCTTGTATATATACCTATCAAGATTTACATGATTCTATTCCATAGGATGGGTGATATTAGTCTCTCCCAGTTGGTTGAAAATGGATTTATACACAAACACTTGAACATTTTCAACATTAAAACATTTTTAGTCTAGATAATATAGTTTTTTTTTTTAATAATTGACGTGGATATCGTTCCTAGTTATTTTTAAGAGATGATACTTTACTGCAAAGCGCTGTAAAAAAACCCGATGGTCAAAAACAGTTCTACAGTTTCATGATTTATAAAAAGGTATGCCGTAATTTACCTGCTTAAATATTTGATATCTACATAAAAACGTGCACAATCAAATATTGTAATCAAATTTGGAAGGTATTCAATTTTTGGGAACGCGATTCTTTTCATTATCCCAAATTTTGATCAATATTATTATTTTTTTTCTATGTATGCTTTTCGGATCCATGTATTATTTCAATAAAAATATTTATTTTGGTATTTCTCTTTCCTAAGGGGATATCGAAAGTTTAACAGTAGTTTAAAAGATTCACACGATACGGATTTGGCCTGCCGGCCATTCAGACTGTCCATGTGCTTCGCCCGTGAACTTTTTTTGTTTGCAAGTGTGGATAAAAAGGAGTCTTTGACTCCTGAGATATCCGGATGTGTAGAGGATCCTTTCAATACTCATATCTTTATCAAATCATTGAAACAATGTTGAGACGCTTATTTAGTCGACTAAAGAACACCGACCACAAAGTCTGTGTAATATAATTATGTTAGATGTTGACTATTATAGATGTGTTATAATAAGCAGATATTGTTCATTTTATGTTGTATGTGGATAATAATCCTTTACAATATGGGTTACAAGCTTCGAGAACAACTTAACTTATTGTGAACGATCAAAAGAAAATGACCTATTATCACATGTATTGTATTATACTATTATAGACATTGTTTATTTCAAACAATGATTGACGTGTAACGATTACAGACTGGAATCCCTATTGTTTACCATGTTCTATTTCTCTATGAAAAGCAACTACGCTTTTCTATTGAATAACTGCAGATATAATCTAGACATAAAAAATAGAATCTGAAATGAAAAAAATGTTGGTTTTATTTATTAGTTATAAATTATGAACCATACTTTTCTCTGGTTTAATAGACTACAACAGAATATGACTCTATCAATCTCATTTTTAAAATCCTAACAAAATATTATTAATTTTAAATAAAAGAAACTTTGTACTTAGAATAACTTTAATCAGTTAAAACGTTTTCGGAACTACTCGTTGCATCATCAGCAACAATACTAGACATAAATTATTTTCAAGGTCAGTCAATGTTGTGGTGATGGTGAAGGAGTGGTGGGCGGGGGCGGGGGTGGAGTTTAAAGAATCATAGACAAAAGTGGAGATGATATGGGTGGAATTTGGATATTTATAATGTTTTCATTTTTTATGCAGCAATCATTTATTTCTAATGATTCCAATATATCCAACTTTCTTCTTTTGTCACAGTTATGAATCAATTCTATGTTATCTATTCCAAAGGTGTGTCCCGTATCTCTCGAATGTTTTATTTATTGATTTATTTATTTATTCTTTTTGCACATCATCATTACATAACAGTGTTAACAAAATAATATAAAATTTTAGAAACTAGGACGATGTGCAGTGGCGAGATTATCACTATAAAGTGATTTCTTCCATCTAACCACGATGTTCAGCTATTTCACTGCTAATTGTCATATTTTTCACTGCCTTTTCATGTTTTGTAAAACGCTGTTCAATTTTTCTTCCACTTTGACCTATGTAGGCTGCGTCACAATCTCTGCACTTTATTTTATAAACTCCACTTTTCTGTAGGGTAGGTAGGTACTTTACATTTATTATTTAATACATAAGTATTTTTTAATAGTGTTATTGGTATAATATGTTGGTCTAAAATCATTTCCGCATTTATTTACTAGATTTGTTGTCAATTTTCCTGCATACAAAATTCTTTTTCATGGTTTTGAATTGTCTATATTTTAAGTTTTACGAAAAACATATTTAAAAAGTGTTAATCACGAAACATTCGAAAAAAAAATCCTAACAAAATGTTCTGCATTGATAAATAATATAACATTTGTCATTTAATAAAAAGGAAACAAAATCGATTACCTTTTTATTTAGATATCTCTTAAAAGTTTCAACATTTTCAATATAAAACGAGTGTTGTCAACTCATATACTTTCTTATTTCCTTAGTAACTTGATTTCTCTTTTACAACTAACAGTTTTTCCTAGAAAACAATCACTAACAACTTTTTCTCTCGGGAATTACATGTGACCATGATTTAACGGAAATGAAATTTCTTAGAAACCCTTTATTTATGTAAAAGAACTGAGATGACAACCCCTTAAATACTAGTACCTTGATAAAGATATTAGATATCATGTTAATAGAAAATATTGAACATGTATTTTACTGTCTATGAAATGATATTTAAAAAAAATTACATCATTATGATGAAAAAATCTTTAAAAAATTTCCATTGATTATAGACAAGTGGATATTTTTCTTCATATTGTTTATTCCAGCTGGAAACCACTTCTTAAATCTTCGTATCCACCATAAAAACAATGCACTGTGAATGAAAATATTTTTTCAAGTCAGTAAAAACTAAAAGGTGCACGCCTTTAAGGTTGAAGCCCAAAAGAGCATTTTTTAAATATATTATTATGCTGCAAAATTGAAGTAAATGATATGATGTAGTGTCTACCATTCTATTGAAAATTAAGTTCAGGAAGCAGGCATATCTCTTTCCAGATATTAAGTGATACGACATTCAATGTAATACGACAAGAAATAAAATAGTTTTTACTTTTAATATTTAACGTACCAACAGCCTTTTATGTTTTATTATGAGTTATTTAATTTTGAGAGATATCAGAGTTTTTTGTGAGATTTCTTTACGAAAAGTCTCAACCGGAGATGACAAAAAAGAATAATCAGAAAAGAGAAAAAAGGTTGACGTGTACTAAAAAAAATAAAAGAAACCATCTTGCCATTTACTCATAAAACCCATCAGTAATTACATATTTATATATTACCTTATACCATCACTTCCTTCTTAAAAGCAATATTAAGAAGGAGAAAAAACTTTTATTTTCTCTGAAATTCTGAAGCTTTGAAAATAATATGCTTTTGAGATGAAATAAATTGCCAGCTTAATTTGAACTCGGTACACCTTGAATGAAATTTAAGGGTTACGATCGGCATTTTAAGTTTTTATACTCTAGTATTTTTTTAATAAAGGTCGAGGGACCTAACATCTCTTGTGTCACTGCGACTATAGTTATATGCTCTCATTATGCTCTGATTAGTAGGTGTTTATTATGTATATATTGTAAACATTATGCAAAATTATTGTATAAACACATCTTGTGAATATTCACATAGTAAATAATCTGGAACTAATCTTTGGTCACCTCAACCATTAACCTAGATTCTCATAATCCAGAATAATGAAGTGATTCTGTATCGATAAAGTCTCCCATTCCTCCTCGTTGCAAATCTCTCGAGTGGAACTTACAGGAAAACAAAGGTTAGGGAGTATCATTTATCAGCCTCTTGAGAGATAACACTAAACCTATATTATAACAGCCATCCTAAAGCTAAAGTGCACCAAGATAATGGATTACCGATCACACAAGTATTATGCGTACTATATATTTATATGTTTTACTTAATTCACTTTTAAAGCTTTATCACTTTTACTATCTCTGCATCACCATCATTATTGACCCTTTTTCATACTCATGAGGTCATGAGAATACAACGAATACATCTTCATCCTCACAATTTTATTTTTATTGTAAACAAAGTTATTTCTTTCCATCATTTTCCTAGAGCTCTAACATCATTGTCATTAGACATCGAAATAATTTCAAACTTTTCTAACTTTATTTTGTAAGGAAAATCAATATTTACAACAAAAAACGTAGAACTAAAATAAAGCGTAAAGGTTCAAATTATTTTTATTCTCTACTAGTTAATTAAAAATTTAAATTATGTCTTACTTATTGTGATTTACCTTAATTAAACTATTTGTTATAGGTCAAAAAAGTTTGACATTTGAAAATAGAGCAATAAAGTATAAAGAAATGAAGAAGTACCTGTATGAAGAATTATTTATAATATATTTAAACTAATTATATGCCCAGATTCGTATAATATAAAACTTGAACTATTTCCGAGAAAAGCAAACACAAGCTCACTTAAATATTACGGAACATACAAATCCATTAATTTAAGAGGTAAACGATTCTCTGTTGCTTCAACTCTATAGGGTATAATAAAACATATTTTTTCCTTAATATTTTTACATGGCTGCTTAAATAGTGTATGCCTCCATTAGACCTGTTACACGTAATTGAATAAAAATGACTTCACACATCGTTGAACAAAAAGTGAAAGAACTCCGTAAAATTGGTTCAAAAATGAAAAATAACATTATTACTTTTTGGAACAATATCGTGATATTTTTTTCTCATATATAAAAAACATTTGTGATATCTTTGTTAAATGGGTGGTAACCCAAAACGATTTGAAATGAAACACGTAGAACTATAATCGTTCGAAAAATATTTATTCAGAATTAGTATTGAGTAAGGATAGATTTCAAAATAAGTTTGATCATTGAACTTCGGAAATTAAAACAGTAATGTAACAATTTGTAGCACATTTTACTTAAGTTTGCACTTACAAAAATTTGCTAAAATTCGATTTATATTTAGTTGTTTTATATACTATAGCCACAACTAATCATTAAGTAACGGCGCAAAGAATGGAATATAGTAAGACTAGATGCTCAAATCGTGAAATAGAGTGACATGTATGTCTATACTTAGAATTAAGAACAACGCTGCTAACTAATAGTTTTTGCTCATCAGATTAAAACTTGACCATTCATACAATGAGGCATGCCATTTGTTCTAAATGTATGTAGTTTTTTGTGGCTTGGATGACTTATTATTTGTAGTAACTCAAGTGATAATATAAAATAAGTTTATCAGTTTTTTTTATATATATAAGTGACTGAATAAATTTATAGAAAACCTGGTTAATTATTATAATTTCACTATTATATTATGTCTTGTTATTTGCTTTGCATGGAAAAAATATTCATTGAACAAAGAATCGAACTTGTGACTCCAAATTTACAAAATAAATAGGTATTTTACCTCTACTATGATAATATTATAGTAACAAATAAATAATTTTATTTTGGCGTCCAGAATATTTTCGTAATAGTAATATGTAGCTCAAATTGTAACCACAGTAAAAGTAATTGTTATCTTTATTGCCTTTTTATTCCTTACGTTTATTTTGTAAAATAAAACGCCTCACATAATACTGTAGGTACTACTATTACTATCACTACCGCTACAGAGGCACTTAGTTATTATCATTTCAGAAGTATTTCTATTGCTAGCGTGTTGAAGTATATGTAAGACATTCGTGAAATTAACACATCGTAACTCGTCCTGTACTCATTATTTTGATAAAGCTACAACAAGTTATCACGAAATATTTACTCCGTTATCAACCAATCGAAGAAAGTTTAAAATAATCATGATTTGCTAACAATGATAAACACGATAGAAAATGTTTTGTGTTTATTTGGAATATAAAACTCAATGGATTGTTATTTGATAACATTTTTACGTCATTTTTATTTAGTATTAAACTGTGGAAAAGCGTTTTTTTTTTATTTTTTGTTTATTATATCATTTAAATTCTTTGAAAAACTATTTGTATTCTTATTTTTTTTGTTACTGAAAGTGATTGAAGCTCCCTAAAATGTTCCATGATCATAATTTTTGTTAAGTAGATTACTTAAGTGGAAAACAGTTTCATAATTATTAATAAGTATCCCCACAGTCAGGCTCTGCCTGGTGGAATCTCTTGGAAAAATATTTTTTTTTTTTAAAGATATATCTGGGTTTGTTACAAACCCAAATACAACCTTATACACCTTTCACACTAAGCTAAAAGCTTGTGCCGTGAAAGGGGAGTTTGCCGGCACCTTGGATATGTGCCTAATGTTTTTTTTATGTTATTTCTATTGTACACCAAGAGATTTATAATTATTAGCAACTATTCTTTAGTGGAATATGTATTCGAAGATTATATTATTGAGATACTATCGAACACATTCATTTCAAAATCATGGAGTCTTCATAAATTTAAAAGCTTGTTATCTACTAATTTTCAGGAAAGATACGCACTTTTATTTATTTATTTATTTATTTAATTTTTTTAATAAAGTTACAAATTATAGATTATTTATAACTTAAAATTACCTTATTACCTACTATTTGAAAATAACTTTCTGACGTCACTATCATCCACTCATTCTTTCATTCAGGGTGTCACGCTATCATCCTAAAGTTTTTACTTGATTTTAAATGTTTAAGACATTTCCCACGAAAGATCGCAAGCGTAGCCGCATCCTGTTACCATGTTTATACCAAATACTTAAATCTAGTTCAAATAAATAAGTTCCAGGTACCGCACACGAAAAACTCGCTGTAGTATCCAAAATTTACAACAAAGCATCTCAATCACTCGTCTGAATGTTCATTCGATCTGCGCCTCATCAGTATGCAACCTTTGTATCCAAGACTGGTATTCCCAGAACGGACATATTATTAACACGTAGCGACTTCCTATAACACATTTCAATTGTATGTATTTACTATGAGCTGGATTTCAATTAACAGCTGAGTTGTCCCTTTCAGGAATGTGGAAACATTTCGTAAATAATTTGGGTAGGTTTATAGCGAGCCGTTTTACGTTGTTTGTTTTATAAACGTGGTGAGCCATTAGCCATTACCTATATGGATTTAGATAAGTACGCGTCATTTAAAATAATGAAACATTATATCATTACAAAACTCTAAATGGTGGTTTGTAAAAAAACATGATTTATACACATAATGTTTCTGCTTGCTTAGTAATAAATATTTCGTTAACATGGCATCTTTCTTGAAATCACTCCAAATATTATCAAATGATAGCTTTCATGTGTTTCAAGCAGTCTGAAAGTATAATATTTAAAACAGCTTTTTGACCTTTTGATCAGACAATATCACGTCACACTAATACACTGCGGTACTATGAATTATAAGTTGTTCATACAAAATTGAATGTTCTCGTTTTACCTGTCATATATGTACATTCAGACAAATCTGATGTGTTGTTCATAATGGTGTTGCACTCAAATAATTTACTAACATGTTACTTGATATTACGAGTATCTTTACATGTAGATGTAACCTACTTCAGTGTGTATGTAGTACACTTCAGTAGAGTAAAGCACTACCGTACACACAACACAATCTGTTTGTATTATACTCGTATTTCATACACAGGAATTATAATATGCATTAGTACTCACAAACTCAGAGATTTTCAAAGAATCACTTCACTTTATTATATTTTGACATGTATTTACTAAAACTTTATAAGATATAGTTAAAATAAAATAAAAAAACTTAAAAGAACTAATATTATTTATTTATTTACTTAGTACACAAACGCCAACAGGCTTAACATAAACATCTTAAAAATACATGAGTAATGTTGTGCCCCTTTACAGTCATAAATGTGAAAAAATTATAAAATTGTATAGACACTTGAATGTCATCTACTTCCAAATTTACTATTTAAAATAATAAATAGTCCACGAAATGAAAAGTTTAAATTGTTGAACTTTTCAGCGTCTTAAAGAAAATATCAATTAGTACGGTTCATACCAAAATGGCGTCAGTTATTTAAAACATGGAAACTGTTTAAATAGTTTGAGAAATTTACCTTACTTAACTTGCCTAGGTGCATTAATGTGACATATATCATGCAGTATTCCATTAGTTAGAAAATTCCACATCAGTGAGGCTGCACGCTGCTTCTATATACATATTATATTATAATATACATAAGTGGCATGTCATAATATTATGCAATATTATTAAAGTATACGAGTACGTAACGAGTAAGCATACTTTACAAATACCATCAAACATTATGACTTAAGTTAATGTGAGTAGGTATGCTAACAATAATAATTCATCACAATGTTATGTTACAACTCGAGTAGTATTGAATATACTCGAATTAATAATAATGGACTCCGAATGTTACCTCTTACTTGCAAATGTGTACGAGATGAAAATACCAAGTACCTTTTTCATATAAGAGCGTGACGACACAATAACGAGCTAACGGTATTGATAGACTGTTAAGTTGTTCACCCATTTTCCAAAAATATTTACGTTTCATAGATGATTCTTTTCTGTTTTTTTTTTAATTTTGCTCAATTTCTTACTTTCCACTGGGTATTTGTAAAAAATATAACTATTGAAGTTATATACAAGTATCATTCGATCATCACTTATTCTTTTATGCTACAACTGTGTTTTACAAACACACTTAGGAGTATTTAATTATTTTTATTATCATATATTAGGAGTAGGTATTTAATTATAAAAAATAATCACAGCTTAGTAAAAAGATAAAATTTATTATTTTACATTATTTTATTTTATATAAATATTTCAGAATAAACAAAGTTAAGTATTTTTTGTGAACAAACAAAAAAGTTCAGTGTAAAATATTTTCTACTGGACTAGTGAGCTATTTAAGAGACCACCACTGGATGAGGTGGTGACCTCTTTAAATAGCTCACACATCTCTAGGTTGTTGGCTCATTAACGATCTAACAGTATAAACTGCTGATAATAATGGATGATGCCCTATCATAGAAATATGTTGGGATATTACTATTGGTACGTGAGCACTCAACAATAATGCTACTCTAATAATTTAATACTTTCCGGTAGTGGAATTTTATACTACGACATATTTTGAAAGCATTATCAATAAGTAGAAAACTTATGAGAATAAATTATTATGTTTTGATGTTGTGCATATTTTTAATACGCCATAAATGTGCTTATTGCAAAAAAGTATTTAAATTAAAAGAAATATAATCAATAATCTATCATGAAGTAGTTGAAACACAAAGTATTTTTGACATTATCTTTTTCCTGGAAATACAAAATTTATTTCACTTTAGAAATGCTCGGTGAGTAATACTTAGGTCAATAAAAGAGGAGTTTTGTTTCTGCCCTATGATCTCGGGAGAAAAATATTGAATGGTCTTTAGATTAGATACTTACTTACTTTACTTTTTTTATGGCTTCGGCTTGCATTAATAATAGTTACTCCATATCAAATTCTTGGCTCTTGTTCAGAAAGCCACTGCACCGCCTCTGGGGTTGATTCATGGATGTCCATCCAGTCGCCCTCGTATTTTCTACCTGAACACTCTTCCACCAGATGCTGAATCGTTTGGAACTGAGCTCCACAGTCGCATTCCGGAGATTCCCTCCGATTAGATTAGATAAAATAAAAATACAGTTCCCTTAATATTTGATATATATAGCCTTATTGAGTAGAAATTACTAAATGTTCAATATGATAGCAGAAAATATAATTTCATCTGAATAATTTTATCGACAATTGTCGCAAAAGTTAATATTCGCCCAAATGTAAGTAAATAGTCCTATAATACCGTCGTAATATTATCATTGCTTCAATAAGAATATCTATGGATCCCCTAATACAGTATTCACATAATATTATGTTACATAATATCTAGTTAAATAGCCACTAAAAACTTACAACTTTGCTTAATATTATCAAGCCTGTTAAAACCAATGCCCATCACAATTTCCAAGAGAAATTATAATTAGTACAATTAGAAATTAGGAGGTTTCCATATTTTAATCATAATCTTCCACTCTTTTCCGTAAGTTGTCCTGTTAAAAGTAGACATCCGTAAATTACAAGTAAGACATTTAACAACTCATTGTTAGTATTTACGATTCATCCTGAATGGGTGCGTCCAGATAGTAGGATGCGAACGTCAATCAATCATCAATCTTCAACGATTCAGAGCATTCTCCGAAGAAATATTTGAATGACGATTGATTGACGTTCGCATCCTACTATCTGGACGCACCCAATGACATATATTTTGATGATGATGATTATGGATGATTTTGTTTTGACGCCGTTTAACACTTGCCTTAGACCGTCTCAAGGGCGCCTTTTATTTTACTTTATAAAATTTTGAAAACACTTGTGATTGTCACAAATTTGATTAAAATGTGAGAATTTTATGTGAGTTCCAATTAAATGTATTATTAATTGTCACAAATATTATTCACTAATTTACATTTTAAATTTGTAACTAGTTTAAAAATAATAACACCCAAAAAATTAACTTTATAAAACGGTTGAAACTAATAAAATGTATTAAAATTTTGTTAATTTGAACAATAATAAGATAATAATATTTAATTTAAAAAAATGAGACGTTAGAGGTTTCAGGCAGCTACTACCAGCGCCATCCACCGACCGGGGAGGATGGCGCTGGCATAGAGAGAATGTGTTTATATTCATTGCATACAATAGTCTACTGGTTTTCTCACTAGTGGGAGATGTCATGATGATATTTATATATAAATAAATAGTTTTTCGTTAATCAAATAGATAAATGTTGCTGGTAAATATCATGAAAATAAAGTTATAAGTAGGAAGTTTAATGTAGAGGCGAGTCATTGAAAAACATTACAAAAATATATTTACTTCTTCAGTTTAACGACAATATTGTCTACCAGTTCTGAACCATAAAAACCGGTTGACAGAAATGAATTATTACCCAATATATTTTATTAGAAGACTGGATAATTTCATATTCATTATTTGTAATTTTGCAAATCCTTTAGTAACAAAATCAATTTAAAATTTCTATAAATTGAAACATGAAATCTGTCTATACTATTGTTTAGAATATTATAAATCCTAAGAATTTCATAAAATATCTATAATAGATGTGAAATTAGAATATTATTCAAAGATTTCTGATGATGAAAACGTTTTTACCATTTTGCATTAGACAAATAGCATACGAATCAATAAAAAAAGTTAGATATCAGATGACGTTTAACTCTAATTAAAATAAAACTGTGTTCTGACACATTCTACAAATATTTTCAATATGAATGATAGGAGGAAAGAGCTTTGAAAGCGAAGTTTCCGTCAACCTGAACAACGGTCAATCCCTTTCCAATTTCCGTCAATCTCTCACAACATACCGTAACTTTAACAATTAGGTATATTTTCGGAGTACCAAGGGAATAATTGACTTAAATGGCGCTCTAAATGCAGAAGGCTGGTTTTCACTCCCAAGTGTGGCGTCGAAACAAGAAAGATAATGCGATAGTTTTTTTTTCAATAATCATGGGATAAAATTGAAAAAAAGAGTGGCAAACAAATAAATCATAGTAAGTTCTGTGTTATTAACATTTGAAAATTTGCTGAATAATAAAGAAAGATCATTAATAAAACTGTTATCGTTTACGTTAATAGAATAATGTGTCACATGAATGGTGCGACACCCCGCTCTTAGGTAGGTATTCAATAAATCTTTCAGTAAAATGCTTTACTTTCATTTTATCGCGACATCTTCCACTTATTTTGCTGACTTACAGATTATCGCAAAAAATTTTTTTTTATTCAAATTAAGACAGTGGAACATTATTTATCGTCAAACATGACACAACCTATTTTTGCAATATTCTTGTAATAAATTGTACGTTCATTTCCGCATACACTTAGTTCAATATTTTTCAAATTCATCTTCAAAAAGAATATCTTATATGACTTTTTTTAACAAACCAAGTTGGCTGATCACCATCTGTGCATTGAATTTTACAACTGATAATTTTACATTATTTGCTATGACTGATTTTGTACCCATTGTAGTAAGAAATAAAATAAATAAATAAAATATAAATAAAAATGATGTTTCTATTTAAGACGTCGAAATATTTCAGTAGAAATCGAAATTATCTGAATTCATATATATTTTAATAATTTTCTTCAATGATTAAATTACACTACAGCTTTTCTCTTATAAAGAGTAAATAATTGTGTTTTATGTATAAAATGAACTAACTTACGTTTATTTTCGTAAAGCTTTCCAACATAAAACATTTAATCAGCAATGGAATTATAATATTGTTATGCCCGAAATATGGGTATCATTATTTATGTAAATTCTTTATTTATTATCAAATATATTCTGAGGAAACAGTTGTTTTTATAAACTTTTTTTTTTGTAATAAAATAAATATGATAACAATAATGTTATTGTATTGAAAATCGATGGACATGTAGTATGTCGTAGTTGTTCTATTGTCTCCATCGTTTATGATGATATTTTTACTTTAATATCCATATAAAAGATACAATAACTTTTTCTTGTTTGTTAGTCTATGAAAAGATACAAAGCTATAGATATTTAATATATTTACAACGCTTCCTCCCGTAGTAGCAGTTTGGCTCAATGCGATGTATGGAAGACAAATAATAGACAACTTTTAACTAGAAAAGGGCGGGCTCTTGTCTTGTTTATGTTACTGGGCTACGTACTTTAGTAAAAGAGCGAAAGTTTTTGTAATACTTTGATGTTTAGAATATTATTATTGTAGTGGACTATTGCTACGTTGGTTGTTAAAAATTGCCTGAAGGCAATAAACTCACCATTCGTACCATGTTAAGTTGTACAATAAAGTTTCTTTTCTTTTTATATTATTTTATTTAACATTGTTAATTATCTCAGAAGCATTATTTTCAGTTTCATTTTATCATTATTTACTTTTCAAATACAATATTTTAATACAAAAATTTATATTTTTTTAACGCAATGAAATAAGTTAGCTCGATTGAAGCGAAAAATTTAATACCTTCGATAAATATCAGATATATCTAAATAGCACAGCACTCTACATATTTGTCTAACGAATTCATATTCAAGTAATTGAGACAAAAATCATATCACAAAAACACAAAATTTAATATCCAGTCAATACAAGTAGATATAATACTAAGTCTTCATAATACATTGTTAAAAGATTTGTTCAGCTAAAATATGAAGTGAAAAACAACATAACGGAGAATCTAGCGAAAAAGTTATCCGTTTATCTCCCACTTCTCACATTATCATCGAAATAGAATTGCAATCTCCTGATTCACAATTCACAGAAGGGAGAGAAGTTGATTCTGTCTGAAGATTCCCCTAAACATAACGTCCGTTTAATGTCCTGCCTTCCCTCCTAATCTCGGTATCTGCAAGCAATAATATATTTTTATTACAAACTAATTTTTTTCATGAATATAACTCCCCGTTCTATAGTCGTTATGTGAGAAATATTGGTGCCGTCACGGTATAAAATCTTTAAACATTTACAATATTATATTTACTTCAATCGTTTTTCTACTCTATATTCAAATAAAAAATTATATCAATACTTCTTAATTCTGAATTAGTATTCGGGTAAAGACATATTTTGAGAATGCCCAATGATAGTTGGCCAAAAAGAGCACTGTTCTTCCTTCCGCAGGGGTTCCGTAGGCCCGGGCGTCCCTCTTTCACAATACACCGTTCCTATGACAACGATATCAGAGCGCAAGGAATGTCGTGGGAAGAGGTGAGGCAATTGGCACAGAGACGCTCTGAATGGAGGAGGCTGGTTTCTGCCCTGTGCTCCCGAGAGGAGCGTTGAGGGCGATGATGATGATGATGAAAGAATATTTAAATGTCAAAAAAATAAATTCATGAATAACTTAGGTAGATTTATATATTTTTATTTAGAGATAAAATTGTTTTTACCTTGGATATGCAAATGTTCAATATAATTATAGTATCCTTAAAACTACGAGTATTAATAAAATTACTTATATCCAATATCTTCTTCAAATTAATTTCCTCCTTCCGCGATACCGTTTGTGAATCAAGAATGGGGAACTTTAAAAAAAAATAGTACATAAAATTAAAAAAAAAATATGGTGGTTTTTATATTTTTAAATGAGCATTTTTAAGGCTTCTATCACCATTTAAAAAATCAATTTTCGCACATCGCCGAAAAAAGGTCCACTCATGGCGGAGCACTGTGGGACGTCATCAGCCGGTACAAACAATACTAAGAGTGAAATGTGTGCCAATACAACATGTGCCAGTCAAAACGAGCTAATTCAATAACAGAAAATATAGATTTTTAAAATGAAAATAATGAATAAAAAGTTTTATTTTATCGTCTCTTATTAGGTTATTCGTGATCAGCGTATATTTATTAATATGAATTGATAATATTTATTGCCACATGCATGTTCCCCGTTGTAAAAAAGAGTCATCCAGGCATGCGAAGTGCATTAGACAAATAGCATACAAGAGACAAATGACACACAAAAAAAATAGGTGAACATATTGTTAAAAATAAAAGCTTAATTTTATGTTAAGTCATATTCAACGACTCACAGTACACCTTTGTTTGTCACGCATAAATGAACATGACTCTTGTGTACTTTATGAGGTCATTTCATTTTATGATTTAAAAAAAAACTGCACTCAACGAACGTCACGTACAGAAACATTCTTTCATTCGCTCACAATACTAACTTGTGTGCAGTTAAGCACCTTGATAATAGTTTTCTCTCTTACAAAAATATCTTGATAAATAAAACTCAATAATACAAATGCACCTACTTGTGTCCCCACACATCGTGTAGGTAAAAGTGTAACGAAATTCAAATATACCGAGAACATTTTCCTTTGTCAGAATACATGATATGAATGGAAACAATACACATATCACGATAATGGTTTTTTTATAAATTTACCACTGAGAATTCTCTTGTTTATTTAATAGACAGAAAATATTATTCGAGTGTCATAATGAAAGGAGTTTTTTACCATGGGTAATATTATTTGTTTACTGACAAATTAATATTTCCTGTCAGATTGAATATAATGGATGCCTACTTTAAATGCTTTATAATAAATATTAAATAGATCTTTTTTACTGTAGTCAATCATTGAAATGTTTTAACAGTACAGTAAAAAAACAATTTGGATAACAATTTGGAGAAGGTGAGGTCCGTGGACATATTCTGTATGTCCAGGAGCCTTTTTAGGAGCCACATTAGACAGGAATGAAATATTTGTTTATTTTTTCTTTTCTTTTCTTTTTTTCTTTCTGTGTATGTACTGTACTGGCAATAATAATAATGAATTCAAAGATGGGCTGGTCAAGTACAAGAAATATGTTCAATGGTAATTATGTTATATTTTGTAAAATTTTATTGTATGTTGCCCATTTTTTTAAATAAATAAATAAAAAAAAAAAAAAAAAAAAAACAGTCAAAGTGTCTGAAGTCTCTCGTTATTGATACAAATTAATATTCATAAAATTACTTTAAAGTTTTTACAATCTTTCGTGAGTTTTTTTATACTGAATTTCCTCGAGATTTTAATGAACAAATTATTTATGAAAATATTGATGATCTAATTTTTCGAATTACTTTCCCTGACAATTTCCAAATCAACGCATTTCAGAAATAAAAGGAGTTTTACTTCAATTTAAGAACCTTCACTCTAAGGTGAGAAATGAATTTCAATTCTTGCAATGTCTTTATAATAGTATTCATATCTTAATCAAAAAATATGCACGAAACAATACATTCAGGTTTTCTAGCCATTTGGATTTTAAAAACTTAAATTGTTATTCTAAATTCGATATCTATCACAATACCTAGGAAATTTACAAATGATAACAGATTGATTTTAAACGGAGGTCAAAAATTATTAAACGCTATGAAGGAATTTTACTATTTGTGAAGCATTTTATGATTTTAAATGATTTGTTGGTCGGAATTCTTTTATAAATTTATTTATTTATTTATTCTTTTTGCACATCATCATTATATAACAGTGTTAACAAAACAATATAAAATTTAAAAAACTATGACGATATGCAGTGGCGAGATTATCACTTTAAAGTGATTTCTTCCATCTAACCACATTACTTCTTGTACCTTTAAAGGTGTTCGTATACGTGTTCTATCTAAAAATAACGTAATCGAGATACGTCAATACTGATTCATTCAATAGGTACTACACTTTACTAAAATATAATAACGTGAAACGGTCTCCATGGGTAAAAATCCGTCGTAAAAAATTGATAAGCAAAAATCATTGTTTGAATAATTGATTGCTTAATAAAGTTTTCATCTGTAGCTTTCCAACTCAGTATTTTTTTTATCAACATATCTATTGAATGGATTCTTTCACCTTTTTTTACATACAGTTTATTTGAAGTTGCGCTATTGATTGATGGATAACATTTCACAATTTATACCAGAATCATTTGAAATTAGATACGCTTATCCAATCTATATGAAAATCCTCTATTGGAGGAATAACATAGAGAGTATGTATTCAAAATGCAAAATAAATTATGTTTTTGGATTTTTCACCAAACGATGAAGCAACTAAACAAGATTATTTTATCCCTGCACCATTTCAATATTACTTTTGATTACATGTCTCTTTGTTATTTTTTATATAATACCTCGAGTATTATATATAAAAAAACAGCAGCATAATGATAAAAGGGAAAATAATAGAAGCTGTGGATGATTATGTTTACCTGGGTCATAAAATAAAGCTGGGCAAAGAAAATCTAGAAGGCAGAAATTTCTAGACGAATAGGATTGGGATGGGCTGCATTCTCAAAACTTAAATATATATTTAAAAATAATGAAGTCCCCATAAGTCTTAAGAGAAAACTTTACGATTCATGTGTCCTGCCAGTGATTACATATGGGCTGGAAACTATGACGCTAACACTTGCGAGCAAACGAAAACTGAGGTGTGTACAGCGTGCCATGGAGAGGCAAATGCTAGGAAATGAAACCATCCGACAAAAGACAAAAGTCGTTGACGTTGTTGATAAAGTCTCCAAGCTGAAATGGCAATGGGCTGGTCATGTGGTGAGACGAGAGGATGGCAGATGGACTTCCAGAATTCTTGTATGGAGACCGTGGGAGGACAAAAGAAGCGTAGGAAGATCCCAAAAAAGATGGGTTGATGATATTGTCCAGATGATGGGGAAACAGTGGTATCGTGTTGCTCGAGATAGGAAAATGTGGAAAAGTTTTGAAGAGGCCTATATCCAGCAGTGGAGAGAAGAGGGCTAGCAACTAACTAACAAACCTCGAGTATCCTATTATTATAATTTGAAAAACAATCCGTATTTGTAATAAGTTTTTGTCTGGATTTAATATGTGTATAAATAAGAACCACTTATTCGTTAGGTAAAAAAATCTTTCATATTTTTTTATTTGTTTCACGTTTTTACAAAAAACACAACTTCTAAGGGTTGTAGACGCATTATTCCACTTTTATTTACTAGTTCTCAAATTATTCACAACTACTTTCCATTACACTTCCCTCCAAAACTTTCTCTGACTCCAGTCCACCCTTTTATACATTGTCCAGCTAATTCAGTCGAAGAACTTGAGTCTCAGTTCAGGGATAATTGTAGAGTTCTTAGTTTGGTTTCATAGATCAAAAGAAAACAGAAGTTAAGTTAAATAACAAAACATTTATTCATGGTTCAAATTATTACTGTCCGGTTCAACACAAACAGACACACAGTTACATTTTACACAAGCACTTAATATTATACAACAAATTCTAAGTTAAAATTAATCAAGTCACTTATCACTATGTACAGTTTATTTTGATACAGGTTTCAATTATTGTTTAGCACTTTTAACACAAGTTATTACTTTTCGGTTCAGCCACCGCCCAACGCAAAAGCGTCAGACGGGTGCTACCGAGGCCAGGGGCAGGGGACAAGTGAAGTTAGTTACAGAATGTTCAACATAGAGAAATTTAACGGAAGTCAAAATAGAGTTTTATTTAATATTTGCGGGATTCTTTCCTTCAAAAAAAAGTCAAATGGTAACTAAGTAAATTTTAATATGGAATACTCTAATAATTATCTATTGTTATTTTTAACTACGACATTCCATCTCAAGTCATTTCACAAAGAAAAAAAAATTAAAAAAAAAGAAAAGTCTCATTGTTACGTTACAAAGTGGAAATTACAGTTACAGAGACTATCAAAACATCAATGGAAAATTACAGTTGCACAGTGACATTACAGGAATTAATGATGATCAATCATGAGTTACATATATCAATACTTTTTTTTTTTTACAAAGTTTTTGTACTTAATTTCACCTTCTATTACAATCCTCATCAGGAATGTACACGTCATGAGCCAATAATGGGACCAAGAAGATGTACCGACAGGGCAGGTCGCAGATACGGAAATCGTAGACAATACCCTCGACATTCCTCCAAGCACACCATTACGAACTCAAGACAACAATTACAATATTACACATTATTTTCACAATTTCAACAATATAACCCTCAAACAACAACCCAACACCCAAGTAATTTCAGAATACATAGTTTGACAATAAAATAAAGGGGGGTAGTCAATCCGACCTTCAATCTTGCAACAATTATACCTGAATTACCAATCTCATTACCATTATACCTGATCTACCTCTATTCTAAGGGCGGCAATCTATACCCTATTGAATTAAACATGTTATTTCCATGGGGTGTTCGACCCATCTTGCACAGGCTTGACGACATATATCAGGTGTCCAACCTTTCGCGCGGAGCTTTTCCAAGCGAACCTGTACGTAACATTTGAGCGTCCTCAATCTCTTACAATGACAATGGCTTGTCGGGCTAGCTCCGACTGGCGACCACAGGAGGTTCCAGACGAGCAAATACAAATTTAAAAAAAAACTTAACTAAATTCGAGTTATGCTTGACTTTCTATAGGGTGAGACGATTAGTCACACCTCTAAATCAGCATAACTCCGGAGATGAACAGGGAAGAGTGCGAATCATCCAACTGACTCCGTAACATTCATTCTTGACATTTGAACATTACTGATAGGGTACGCATGCCTATACAGTAATAATGTCGAAATGACCAACAGGTTCACATACCAAGTGAGAACCTTGTCATTAAAATTTTGGTGAACCAGACAATTTGAAACAATCTAAACATTACAAAATTTTCCTTTTACCGATGCAACCTTGACCCTTTAATACAATTGTTACAATTATTATCTACTATCCCAATTAGTGACAACCTTTCACACACTTTTATACTTCAACATTTATGGCTCAATCTGACATACTTCATACTTTTATACCTTCCATCCTTCATCTATCATAAGACGTACAACAGTTACCACATAAGTAGGAGATTGGTAAGAGACCAATTACAAAAGAAAACGACTACATATTATACTTTCGTATAAGGAAGGGTCGAAATTGCATCCGGTTTTTCTTAACATCCTAACTTAAAATTAAACAAGTATTGTCCCTAGCCTGAGCCAGTGGGGGAGTTCAGATCTTAATGAATAAGTTGCATGTTGAAATGGCTAGCTTAAGAGATGGAAAGGCAACCTCATTCACCCAAAGGCACAACAAGAGAGAAATTCACAATACAAAAGGTTGAGCGCCACGAAATTCATATTTTAAATTTTTTTTTACAAAATTCCTTCAGAGTCTGAATTGCGAAGATCCTCTGAGGCATACTTAAAATTAACAAGTTTACACGTACCTGAGCTGTAGTGATTACATACATTATTCTGATATGGTAACAAGATTCATTATATACTATTACAGGTTTTCCAATTTCTAAGTTATTTTACTTTTTCTATTTATCAAAACAATGGAATTTCAATACGTCCTTTGACAGTGACGTCATTACAGTACATACATTTTCATGGCATGGCGACAAGACAAGTTATATATTATTACAAGTTTTCAAATTTTCTAAGTCTTTTTTTTCAACACAAACAATGAAATTTCAATACGTCATTTGACAGTGACGTCATTTACAGTACATACAGCTCAAGCAGGGTCAGTGTGATTTGAAACTTCTTAACCTAATACATCAATTGTAAATTAAAAAAAAAAAAACAACTCTTTCGAACTTGTTGCATAGTCAAGTGCAATGTAGAGGAAAATTTGAAGCTATACTTTAATAATGTCTTTGAGTGGCAGTAGATGGAGTAGTAAGTGACACACGTTCAAAACTCGTACAAACTCGTTCCAGATCAATTAAAGTAATGGGGTTAGCACCAATTATAGGAGCAGCAAAATGTGTACAAAGACCTTTCTTAATTATTTTTAGAAGTTCTGATTCCCGAATGGGAGACTTAAGACCGCGATTCATCATCGTGACACGGGATATATAATCTGAGGCAGTTTCAGAAGAAGACTGTTTTGAACACCAAATACTCATACGACGTTCAGAGGTAATGGACTCGCTATCAAAACGATCAATGAAAGTGGCTTTTACTTCATCCCATTGCAAAGCACTGAGACGAGCAGCTCGGAAAAATGTGAGTGCCTTCTCACTTAAAAATTCAGGCAAAACAGTAGGTAAAAGAGTTATATCAAAACGACGAGAAAGACAAATCTCCTCAAGGCGAGTAAAGAATTCGATTAAGTCACCTTTTCCGTTAAATACAGGGATAGGCCATGACGAAAAGTTTACATTTATTGGAGCATAGGTAGATCTAGCTCGAGGTGTTACATGAGGATGAGTAACGGAACGGTCGCAACTGGGGACACTTTCCTCAGCAGCGATAGCACAACTAGAATTGGTAACATGCAGCAAAGTAGTATTTTCTGAAAGTTGAGGAACATTTGAAATTTTGTTATTAAATACCTTACATTGTTCACGTAGATCATTAAGTGACTGCGCAGGTTCTACACCTCTTTGGGATAAAGCATGCTTCAATGTTTTTGTGTTTGATTTTTCCACCCGAGGGATAGGCGTAATTAAGTATTCAGACATTTTGAAATTAAAAAAAATCAGTTGTATTTCAATTACTTGACTTCAAGAAAAATTCAACTGCGGTTCGCAGAGGGTTAACAATTTCAATCGTGTTCACTAAGAGTTAAACCAACAAGTTCAAAATTCAATTGCTACAAAACAAAAATTTACATTTATTTTCAATTGTTACTTAACGTCCACAAAGGGTTAAGTGTACTTACATTTTCAAATTCGTAAAAGGTTGTGAAAGGTTAACATTATTTTATTTCAACTTAGTTCAAAAAATTATTTCCACAAAAAAAATTAATTATTAATTTAACTCTTTGTCCCAGCACTATATAAGTATTAATAATTTTATCCCAGCACTAGTTCACTATGCATTAAACCATAGATGATATTGCATTCAAAAGTTCTCTATAGAATCAACATTACAACTCTTATTGTTTCAAAATTCTTTTAACGAATTTAATATTCACAACCAAGGACACAAATCTACCTTTAAGATAAAATCAAAACAAAAATTTATCATCAAAATGAAATTCCCCATCAGAAGCTACCACACATACAAACTTATTATTATGTATAGCTAGGCAGGCACAACAACATTGGTACAATTTTGAGACATTTCAACAATCAATTACTGCTTTGCAAGACTGCAAATTGCACACTGGATCTTGATGAGAAAAGAAAAAGAACTATAACAATACATTACGATTCTCCAGGCGCAATAGATGTTTCCTTCCTTGGTACCTAGCCTTCAATGACGTAACCAAAAAGAACGTTGAACAATTATCGGAATATTAATTTGTTGTATTCACATCTGTAGTGGAACTGCTCTACGGTCATCAAAAACGCTGGAACATGGCCTCATCATTCATTCATCTCTTGAAAATATCCACCGCTTGGCTCTGTATCAGGGTATCCTCACAGGCAGAACAACTGGAGAAACGCTTCTTGGACATTTGGTCTGAATTATGTTTCATTCAGACATTGAAGTCATTGTTCGAAGGAACTTGAAATCATCTAGCACTGTTTAATATTGTTTTACTTGAGTACCAAACGTACAATTGTACTTATTTATTTGCAAAAAACTGTATTTAATTATTTTATTATTATTATAAAACGTTTAAAACTAGAATTGATATTTATCTTTCACTTATTCTTCGTAACCGTTGTTATTTTTAAACTTTTGTTGGAGAGACGAAACATGACGTTGCGTGTTCTGTGTTGACCGTGTGAGTTGAGTCGTTTTAGAATTGAGCCGTGTCTTCGGGCGTGGCTCGAGAAATTACGTTGCAAAACGCAATTGCGTTGGCCATCTTGAATGTTCTAATGCGTCGAAATTTTAATTAGGTTATCACATAACAAAACTAATTGTATCTATTTTTACACTGAATTTATCACTATGAAACCAAATCTGGCCACACGTTGCAGGCGTCATTTATGTAGACGCATTATTCCACTTTTATTTACTAGTTCTCAAATTATTCACAACTACTTTCCATTACACTTCCCTCCAAAACTTTCTCTGACTCCAGTCCACCCTTTTATACATTGTCCAGCTAATTCAGTCGAAGAACTTGAGTCTCAGTTCAGGGATAATTGTAGAGTTCTTAGTTTGGTTTCATAGATCAAAAGAAAACAGAAGTTAAGTTAAATAACAAAACATTTATTCATGGTTCAAATTATTACTGTCCGGTTCAACACAAACAGACACACAGTTACATTTTACACAAGCACTTAATATTATACAACAAATTCTAAGTTAAAATTAATCAAGTCACTTATCACTATGTACAGTTTATTTTGATACAGGTTTCAATTATTGTTTAGCACTTTTAACACAAGTTATTACTTTTCGGTTCAGCCACCGCCCAACGCAAAAGCGTCAGACGGGTGCTACCGAGGCCAGGGGCAGGGGACAAGTGAAGTTAGTTACAGAATGTTCAACATAGAGAAATTTAACGGAAGTCAAAATAGAGTTTTATTTAATATTTGCGGGATTCTTTCCTTCAAAAAAAAGTCAAATGGTAACTAAGTAAATTTTAATATGGAATACTCTAATAATTATCTATTGTTATTTTTAACTACGACAGGGTTTATTATTCAAATATTCACAGTTGAAGTATTATCACGGTAAGCCAATAACTTATTCCCTCTAACTATCTTACAGTCACAAAAGAAATATGAATCAAAATCTTTCCATAGAAGCTTGATTCTTTGATATCAATTCTATGATAAATTAATCACGCCTTGACGATATATATACAATTTACTTTACTTTTCTGTACCTTAATTACGTACATACGTGCATTATTAGCAAACATGATATTAAGTTGATTGCTCTCCTTTAAATAGTGTAAGCTTTTACTAGGCCTTCCAATACTATTTCTTGTTTCACTATACTCGTAAACTTACAGAAAGGAATGGAAGATCTTATTTTTGCTGAAGGCTTCAGTTACTTTTTTTTGTGTATTTAAAGAAATAATTTTAGTTCGAACATCGCTGGGTGAGCAAACTAAAACAACATATCGTTTGATTGCTTCTCACATCTGATAAAAAACAAATTTTCCAGGAGTTAGTAATGATAAAACATCAAAAGTATCAATCAGTATAAAAATACATTTCAACACGTTCTTTGTTTTCCAATTTGCCTCCTCAACCCAATAAATAAAACTGACAAACACGTATGTTTTCTATAACTTGTTTTCAGGATCTGCAGACGAATTTCCAAATACTATTATTATTATGTTAAATAAGTAAGGCTTTTCTTATCATAAAATTAATATTTCTTGTTAGATTTAAAAAAATCACTAATACAATAGTACATATTACCAAAAAACTGTAATGACCAACCGGATATATACCTTCTTATGTTTGAATAAATCCCTTGTTAAAAAAAATGTGTACGTAACCTTTTTGAACCTCAACTCAGATTATTTTTTCCCAACGTATTATTAATAAACATCCTGGGAATACAAATCTCTGGATTTATGCTACGCTACATATCATATCATATTTTTTATTTCTCGTTATTCTACTTCACCACGAGTACATAAATATTATTTCTCATTTTATCTTCAACCCCGGTAAACTGAAGAATAAAATAGCTTAATGCGTGTTGTAGATTATTGCAGTAAGTGAAAAAATAAAGTATTTTATTATTATTTTTAAATTGAACTTTTACACGTTTGTTTTTCACTCGCTCTTTAACGTTCCTCTTGAGAAAACTGTGGCCTTAATATAACCCTTTTTCATTCTTTTTCTTTCATTCAATTTCAAGCTGATTAAGCCACATCATTCTCGACATTCCTAATACTTAATTTATACTGAAACACCTTTGTAGATACATTAACGTTATTATTCATCAACTGAAGTGCTAATTTATGCATTTGACTAAGTTCTACTTGGATTAGTAAATGCATTAACATGAGGGATAAAATAAATGTTTTTCAACACTAATTCTGTATGGAGTGTACCAGCTTGTAATGTGGTGTGTACATGTACAATGTACATGATAATAATATGTGGACAAATTGTGGAAAATAGAATTATGTCAGGAATAGGAAGCAGACGGGAAGCAGGACGTACTCTACAGAAGGAAGTTTCTAATGGCATGCTAATGACTTAACGATTTTATCGAGACGGAACGTATTGGTTGGAAGATATATTAGGTACATACGTATGCATGAATATTTAACATGCATCTATGGAAGATGTTAAAATATTCTATTACAGTTTTTAACATATTCAAAACTTAACTTTACTTATTTTGCATGAATTTTGATAAATTATAAAGAGTATAAATTTATATATCAGATATATAGTATAAAATATTCATGGCTTATTTAAGGTTTAACTCGTGTTTTTTACTAAAAGAGTATATTAGAAGGGCTGAGTAGATTCCAAATTTGAATTAATTGAATTAGCTTTACTTTTATAAAGTTGGCTATTCAGTTTTAGAATACCCATGATATACCTATATTTATATATAATTGTATAAATTTTAAAGCTTGGTATAAACTCATATCTTGAATTAGAAAAACTCAAATTAAGACATAAATGTTATACGTTCCATTCGTACTCTAGCTGAAATACACTTCCAATATTTATGTAAAAATATTAGCCCCTTCTTCAAAAAGCTTATGCATGTAGCATAATGCTTATAGTAGTTGTTTTAGTGTAATAGCAGTTGTTATAAAATATTTAACAGAACCAGACACTTGTTTAGCAAATTCCTGAGAACGAAACGTGACTATAAGAGATAACATAAAGTAATCTTATCTCTGAGACATTAAATTTCTTACGTACAATTAAAGGATATTTTTTTGTTACTGAAATTTAAAATACGGCAAAGGTAATCCAATTTTAATTATCAGGTTTAATGGAATTATCACGAAAAAATACGTTTATTCTATTTTCAAATCTAATTTACACCGGTAAACGCCTTTTGGGGTGTTACATTTGTACCAACATTTATTTAGAAAAAACTTATTTTATTTATTTTTATTTATTTACATGAACACACGGCGTGAGTCTTTTACATGTTAAACAAGCAGTATGATAAACAACAAGCATAAACAGACGCAATAGTCAAAAAAATTAAATAAATTTTACTAATTATTAAGATGACAAAACTGTTAACGAAAATTATTTTTTTCCAAATGTAGTCATATCTATTCACTTGAGTACATACAAAAATCGGGTTTCAAAGTCCTATCAGAGAATAGCGAGTTTGCTATAATAACCTACCGTGACAAACCGCGACCCGCGGGCCGCATGCGGCTCTCGGTCGGTATATATCTGCGGCCCGCCAGCGAATTATATGATATAAAAAAAATGATAATGCCAGTGATAATTGGATATTCGGTAAAAGTACGGGATACTTAATAATTCGAGTAAATATTGTTTAAGAAAACTGAGGAATTTTTGAAATATTTCAAATTCCTATACCATTTTGGAAATTCGGCGACGGGGGGGTAAAAATTCAAACACGTAACATTTGTAGTATCCGGTATTGACACAAACAATTGGAACAAATACCCAGTAAATTGTAGACAAAGGTACTGCGAGAAAATATTCTTTAAGAAAACCGAGGAGTTTTTGAAATATTTCAAATTCCTATACCATTTTGAAAATTCATTGACGGGGGGGGGAGGTGTAGAAATTTTAATGTGTGAGCATTTCTAGAAATTAAAACTTTTAGTATTCATTTTCTTATAGCGGCCCGTCCTTGCCTCATAATCTTTCCGAGTGGCCCCTGTTACCTATAAGTCTGTGCATCCCTGGACTAGATATATTGTAGAAATCAATCCGTATTGTCTACTTACGTTATACTTTTTGTTTGATGTTCATATTAAGTTAATGTAAATAAAAACAAAAAACTCTTAATTTTGAAAAAGACATAACATGTCGAAACCTGGTCACTTAATAAAAGTACACAAAACACTGCTTTTCAAGAAAAGCCACGGCGCCCTTGAGATGGTCACGGATCATTAAACGGCGCCATATATAAATTGTCTGTATTATTATTATTATTACCTAGTAAAACTCTACAAAGTTTTTTGTTTTTATTTACATTAAATTATGGAGTTCTAGAAAATAAACAGTAATAAAATACAATTCATATTAAGTGTCCACTATTTTGGTTTATAAAAATTACATATTCATCATGGCTAAATCTGTATTTACTTCACAAATAATAAGATATCCTATAAACAGCAAGTACCACTTTGGTCAATATCGAATACTCCTGTACATTATTATAAGGCTTCATTTACATACATTCACTCATTAATTAGTCGTCTCCCGAGAATAACTTGCATCTGTCTGCATATACCGCAAAGTTTTTGGTTGTTTCGTGAAGCTCTAACTTATGCATGCAATAAGTAGTAAGAAACATAGCATCGTATTATTATAATATGTATAGATATGTGTGTGACAACAACGTGTTAATAGTGCCACTCACAACTTGTATTCCAGAGAGCTTTGACACAATGCAGTGTTAAAGCCATTTCTATCTACGTTAGTGATATATGTATATACATATGTAAATACGAAATTCACGCATAACTCACATGCCTTTAGTATTTCTCAATCCTCTATTAATGTTTTTTTTTTCAGATTTTCAAAATGAAATAAGAAAAATTTACAGGTTTGTAGTGAAATGCCTATAACATTTTTGGGTAAATAAAAATTGTGAAAAAAAAATCTAGAACATTTTTCTTAGTGTCACATTAAATCAACCAAATCTCTGCTATAACTCTGATATTGGCATTTCTGTCCTATTACCTATTACTACTAATTAGATATCTTATTCTCTGATATTTGTCTGATATTACTGATGTTCTAAAATCGTCAAAATAGAATACAAATCATTGTGAAATTATAGCTTAAAACAACAAATCATAATACATAGACAATTTGCATAGATTCCATTACTCTCCTAAAAGTTACATATAAAGCAAAGATAGATATTAAAGTATTTCTTGTTGAAGTTTTCTACAAAACATACTTAGTGGAAAACTCTTTAAACCTTCCATTACAAAAACTCCAGCATTTAGATACTTTATTGATTGTAGTCCTAACTAGACCCAATTTGTTAATTTTCAAGTTGTTGTTAAAACAGTACAACATGATAAGTCCTGCAGTACTTACAGGGCGTAATGTACGAGTTCATTGTATGGCTTGTACGTAAACAATTTCAATAATGTGATGTTTACTAGTCGTTTCACTCTTGAAGATGTTTCTTAATACCCGTTACTTCTAGTATGGCTCTCTTAATACCCATTGTATCACACACGTACGTGTAAGTACCAACTTTGCTATTTTGTACACTAAACTTTTTAGAAAGTGTTTCTGACGACGTACATGGCTTCAACTTTTGCTTTAAAACTATTACATTTTAAAATATTCAGTTGCAACAAAACTAAATTGTTTTTGAATTCTTAACACCGTACTCTCACCAAAAGATGAATGAAAATGTATTAAGTGCTGTACCCACACTTCCACATGGATTTTTCATAAATTATAGATCTTTATGCCGTCCATATTCTTCTACATATTTTATAATTAGAGAGCCCACACGATTTTGCTGAAAGGCTTCAACAACAAACCCTCTCCAAATTTTATATATATATATATATATATATATATATATATTTTTAATAACTACCTGGAGTATTACAAATATTTAAAATTTATAGGTATAACCTTACATTCTACTTGTAAAATAAATTGGTATGAATAAATAATAATTATTTTTTATTTCTGTTTTAAAGATTATGACAAAAACCCGCGGAACCTCTTATAAAGAATATTTTTTCTTTTATAATATTAGGAGATATTATTAAAGATATTATTATCTCCTAATTTTTTCCATAAGTTTTCGGGTATCCTGCAAAAGGCAAATATTCGTAAAACCGCAAGTATAATCAATTAACAACTGCAACTTAGCGATGAAATATGCAACCCATGCTGAATTTCTTATTTTTTATTGACTAAGGCAGGACAATCTGTATTTTTATTGCTTGCAGATAATCCACTGGCTGCCTCACTTGTGACTTTTGTCTTGATGGTATGATAGTGTTAGTAATAATAAAAATTTAATTTTTTTATTTAAAATGCGCCGTTTTGTGGACACCGCAATGGCTCATTCAAGGATCATAACATCTCATGAACAATAGAATCTTCATCCTCGTTTTAAATACATCCACACACTTCAGAATTTCCAAATCATAGAGAACTACATAAGTATGTTTCACAACAATGGTATTTAAAAAAAAATCAGTAGCAGCAATTTAAAAATGGACATTCATTTAAAAATTTCGTAAATTTAGTTTTTATAAATTTGATTTCTTTAATATTAAAATTAAAAGGGGTGTTACTAATCCTTGTCGATTTTAATTAATTCATTATTCAAGAAGAACATTAATAACTTTAGTTTTATACCTACTGTTGCAAGTAACGAAAAGTTTCTACTAATTTTAATGTTTCTTCTTAATCAGTTCGTCACTCTAAACCCAATTCAGTAAAATTAACGACATCTGTATAGATAATTCTACACATTTTGTAAATTCAAATAAATAATACGAGTAAATTTCAAATTTTCTAATATTGAATTCGAAAAACTGATTCATAAATGAGCTTTCAATATACGAACCGTGAAGTCCCCGATAAAGAATAGGTAATCTCCCACATTTTTCAGTAAGTTTTCGATAATTCTGTAAAAGGCAGTTGTCCATCCAACACGTATAAGACGTGTAACATGTAAAATTTAATTGTATTTAATAAGTAGGTATGCCACCCATCCTTAAATTCTTTATTTTTTGGTACGAAGAGGACAACTTGAATATTTATTACATGCAGCTGATCTACAGGCTACCCCACTTGTGAGAAATTCCGTGATGGTGTAGTAGTAGAAGTAAATATTTTTTTAACATATAATGATTTATTAATATCTTACCTCTGATTCTGACAGGTTTTTTTGGTACAAAAATCTGTCTATAAATATATTATTAGTATTTTAAAGAAAACCGTTTTTCAGGTCAACTTTCATTGAAAGTGTGAAAGCTTTTTGCCGTTATCGTAGTCAATGTGTAGATCAATATAGAGCTATCATCTAACCATAAATATATATGCACGCGTGCGTGTGCGTGTGTTTGTATGTGCGTATCTAATCAAAGTCACTTCTTTTTCTGTCTTTTCACCTTTCAACAAGCTCCCTCATTCAGAATGATCTGCACTTACCATTCGAATCACTTCTTCTCACGATATTCCCAATGCTCTTATATTGGAGCGAGCGAGCGCTGTTTTACGAAAAAAAAACTTAAAACTATTTAAGGAAGTAAAATTGACATTTTGTTTTATGCATATTATTAAAATAGAATTAAAACTTACTAACATTACTTCCATTGACAAATTCAAATTAATGTCTTGTAATAAACCAATACATTAAGTACGTCAATTAGTCATAATCGTCATCACCATCACGCCACTTCCCTTTCGGGGTAAGTAGAAAGGATCTCCTATCTCTTAATATATTTATCGCTTCCGTCACTGTCATACAATTAATTCCTCATGCTTGCTTTCCTATCTAACGTGCTCAACACGTATCCATCATTGGCATCTGGTTTATATGGTCTTACCATTTAACGTTCGAACGGCCACGTTTTTGAAAACCATTCCTCCCAGCCGTATATATTTTATGTAATATTCTGTTTTTATTCATTCTGTCCACGTGCTCAAACAAACCACTATAGTTTGTTAATTTATGTAATACTTCTATCAAATAAAATGAATATGTATTTATGTTCTCTATTTATTCTTTCTTTTTCTGGGCATTATCACGTTTGAAAATATACCTTTATAAAATGATCATACAAATATCCAACAACCTTCTTTTATTTAAGTAATAAAAAAACTTATTTAACCAATAATATGACGTGTTTATACAATACAGTATATGTACTTATTATATTACGATCAAAAAGTTCCACGTTAGGAATTTATATGTTAATATTATGTCCTTTTACAACACAACAATAATCAAAGTAGATAAATATGGCTACCTATCTACTACCAGAAAGATTCTTTCAATGGGATATATAATAATAAAACTATTGATGTGTATTTATGAAGAAAATTTATTTTAAGTTTTACTTTGTAGAACAAACTTTTGACTAAAACTTTTTAAATGTCAAATCATTATTGATTCCTATTTATATTGATGCAATGTAACTTTGTACATAAAATGTGTTTTTAAGACCCTTTGTATATAAGAACTCTTGACTATGCAAAATTGTACGTGTTAAGCTGAGGTGCAATTTTTGTGATCTTTTTTATGACAACTCTTCATTTGTTATTTCAAATGAGATATTTTTCAAGACTATTAGAGAATATAAAAATATTTTACATTAAAACTCAAAACATATATCATGAGTCTTTATATTACTATGAAAATTATTTTTTTTATTTTTATTTTAGATTATATTTGTGTAAATTTTTTCGTGAATTTGGAGTTGAGAGTATATTTTGCCTTATTTTTTGTACAAAATAATAATAAGTAATCTCTTCGAGATCCAGTGAGTAATAAAGCCTGGACTCTATAATGCCCACTAATGGATTTTCAATTAATTCTCAACATTATTTATTAAGTACTACCTGTCTATTCCATGTTACTCGAAATAAAGTTAGAATTAACATCCCTTCACATATTTTACAAATTTATTTTATCGTGTTTCAATGTCACAATATTTTGAGGTAAATACAAATTTATGTTTTTTGTTTGTACGAGTTTAAGTTAATATAATGCCTAGTGACAATCAATACTAACTTCTCTATTTACTCAGATTTATATACATGATTTTTTAAACACGTTTTTCAATGAATGCATAATGTATGAAGCTGACGGGCATATTGACATTAAATATTTTATTCAGGTTTATCGTTTTCGAAGGCGGAATTTGTAGATATAAATAATAATACATAGAATCAAACCATGAACTTGTGCAAAGAAACAGTTAAGCGTCCATTTTACTTTATCGATATGTTTATGAATTTAATTACAAAGCTTATATTGGTTATAAATTTATTTTCTGAAGTAGGTAGGCAAGTAATGCGATTTAAGTATCTGAGTGACGAGATTTCCAGCAGCAATAACCTATTTGACGATGTAAGAGAACAAGCAAACAAGGCTGCCGTTGTGGCTGGGTGGTTGAAGAATGCTGTATGGAGAAACAAAGACATTCTGAGAGAGTAAAGTAAGGATTTATAAGACCTGCATAAAACCGATCATGACATACGGCATAAAGTCAAGAGCCGACACATCGCAGGTGTAACTCTTCGTGACAGAATAAGAAATTCAGAAAAAAGAAGTATCCATAATGTCGAATATATTGTGCGATGGGGCTGAACAAGAAGACGCTTTTGGAGAGATCATGTGGGGAGGGCGAGCTCGGATTGAGTGGTTAGAATAGCAGCAGACGAACGCATGAAAGGAAACAGATCCCAAGAAAGACCACCTAAACGATGAATGGATAGCTGGACATCCACTTCCTAGGAGCAGGCTCCGAAAATCACAGGACATAGTCCTAACTGAAGCAGAAGAAGAAGAAGTAGGTAGGCACTTCTTACATCTGACGAAGAACCACGTTGTTAGGTGACCCTTACTGAAATAGCTCGAGATGGAAGTTTCACAAGCTCTCTCCACCCTGAATACATTTTTTTTTCTTATTTTATCCACTTACCGCATATTTTAAGATACTTTAAAACGTATTATAGATACAATGAGGACGCTTTTTTCCAAGAATTTTTATATGCTGCATGTTTTGATAATCTTAATTTGTTTACACGTTCATACCGTTAAGGAAATCTTATTACCAGAGCCATACTAAACGGTTGTTGAACACAAAAATTAATTAATTATAATGTTTGTTATTTGAAGGAAATAATAACATAATGCGCTATGTTTTCCGTGTGTTTTTTAGTAAAGCGTAATAAATTCAGTGAACATCTTGAAATAATTATTTTCATAAAATACAGGAAATTAATAGAAAAGCTTTACGGCACACTCAATAAAATCTTCTTTGTACCAAATTAATTCCATTACAAAATCAGATGGAGTCAAATTTATGAATTCATGATAATAATGTACATAATAACAATATTAAGGTTTTACAGAATATTATACTCACAGTCAATTCAATTTTTCTCACAGTCAAGTTAAACTGTTATTTTGATATAAAAAATAGTTTTATTTCAGTTATGTTTCACTCACCTATAACAGGTCAATAATAATTATAATAAAATAAATACAGTGGTACCTCGACATACATAATTCGTTCCGCAACCTGCTCGTATTTCAAATTACTCATATCTCAAAGCAAATTTCTTCATTGAAGTTAATTGAACTGCCATTAATCCGTTCCAGCCCCCCAAATATCACCCCAGTTATTTTTGATACGTGTTTTTGAATATGAAAAATGTATTTATAAATGACAAATACTGTACAAAAATATAATAAAAGAAAATGTAAAGAAATAAAATAGATTTATGAAGAGTAAACTTTTGCTCAATTTCTAGACTTTATTACAATTTCTAATATTATTACAATTTATAAAATTTCATTACAATTTCCTAAATTTCTAGACTAATTTCTAGACTTTTGCTCAATTTTCGTCACTGCTTTTCTCTTCTCTGGTCTTTGCCTGTTTCGTCACACTCTTCTCACTTTCACCTGTAAGCCGTTAAATAAAACATGTTCAAGGAGTTTTGTGTTTTCCTCCCTTCCAGAATGTTCCGGAAATGAGTTAGGCAAGTGTCATTCATTAGCTCGTATTTCAAAGTAAAAATTCGCTCGCTCAACGGCCCGTATCTAAAAAACTCGTATGTTGGGGCACTGTATGTGAAGGTACCACTGTAATTGAAATAAAAGAATTTGCTGGTTATCAAGTCAGTAAAAATTACTCTTAATACAATTTATATATTAGTTCTAAAATTAATACGCCAGAATTAAAACGATATACTCGTAGATACATGAATGTGGTTCCTAAAATTCGTTCAATAAATTACATTACTATTTATAAAATATAATGAGTTTCTTTATCCCTTGAAATAGTTTTTCTAGATTATTTTGAAAAAAAGTATCAGCTTGTGCTTTGTAGAAGTTCAATGAATATAAAAGCGATTATTTCCAATCTTATCATCAGATATTAATGAAATCTTTAGATCTTCCAATCTCATAGTTCACACTCAGGCGTTCTGTCATATATTCACTAATGAATTCATGAGATTTTTAAGATCGTTTCTAGAAATGTGAAAGTTATATACTCACTCCCTCGCATATTGAGCTTTTTTTTTGAAGGTATAGAAAATTTCATTATACTTTGCTTCTTTGATTTTCAAATGAAATATGTGTTATATTATTCCTCAGAGTAATTCAATAGAATTCAAAAGAAGATTTCATTCCTCAAAAAGGACGAAGATATAAGTGAGAACAACAGTGCTGTGAAATTCTAAAATTATCACGGCATTTTCATTTTTCACACTCATTCAATTACGTGAAGGTAATTTAAAAAACCTTTTCATTCGTTCGTTATGTTTTGGATAAAAATGGAAATGAAAGAGTGCTGTTGCATTTTTCTGAATATTTATTTCATTCCAACGAAACAATCAAAATATGCAAATCTAGAAATGCGTCTGATTCTTTGAATTTATACAAAAATTCAATTTCTCTGTTAAATTCTCGACACCGTACTTTGAGATAATAAATAGTTAAAAATAAGAAACTCCAGAATACTTTGCATTCCTCTGACAATATAAATTATTTTTAAAGATAATAATTTAACATTATTCATATTGTTAATGTATAAAATATTTCAAAGGAATGTTTTTGAATAACTTTCATCATTCCATATGAAATGCCTCATTTTAAATTACTGTTTTCTTGTTTATATTATTTTTATAAAAAAAAAGATAATAAATTGGAAACAAAAATAATATAGCGATTGTACTTCAATGTAAACTACGGCGTATAAGAGAATAAAAAATCTTTTATAATAACGCATTGTTGTAGAAATTTTTTGTTGTCTTTTAAAGTATTTATACTATGTATTGCATATATTAAGAGAAATTAGCTTTGCCTTCAAAATAAAAATTATTCATAGTTAGTGCAATTACATCATTGAATCGGATCATAAACTTAATGAAAGAAATCACACATTTAACCACACAACGATAATTGCAAATAATTATCAGCATTGGAAACTTTGAAAATAAGAGAATCCTAATACATTGAAGAATCCACCAACGACCTGGATAGTGCAGAAGTTTGGGGACTTGCATTAATTTAGACGCAAACAAATCTGTCAATTTAGGGAGGTGCAAACCGGAGGTTCGCTGATTGCCAAACCCAGCAAAGCAACTCTTTCCTTCCCAAATGGACATTCCACACAGACCAAAGAGTCTCCACCAAGGGAAACAGGACAGCGCAATGACAGAAAAAACGAGTTCGGCCGCGACAACCACTATCACACAAGGCAAGATCAATCATTAAGATCTCCCGAGCGGTGCGTTTTAGAGTGACATATAGTGCTATCAAAAATGACTCCGAGAAAAACATTTCCCTTTCTTTTAATATATACTTTTATGACAATATTTATTGGAGAAAACTTTACGATATTATTGCCAATTTATAAAGATGATAAGCATACATAGAAAGGTAACCCAATTATTCTTCACAATCAGAAAAGGTATTTTGACTTCAAACCCAATTAGTAAGCTTTTCATTATGTCAAAGTAAAAGATGATTACTTTTGTAAGATACTTTAATTTATACAATAAAATAAAATTTTGGAGAATTCATTTTATTTTATTCCCTATTTCATATAAATTGAACCTGTAAATGGAGCAAAAATATCCTTTTAATTACATAATTATTGAACACTGATACTAGCCTTGGAAATACCCATTTTATTTTCAAGAAATTTATATCATAAAAGGACTTTCTATTAATAGATAGAAATGTCTATTTTTAATACAACATTGAACAAAAGTAACAAAATGGATATCTTTTAAACGGTAAATGAGTACCACTTGAAGATCTTAGTTTTAAAAAACATTATAATTTTAATAAAATTATCTTGATCAATTATTTCAGAGCCATTAAAATGTTAACGTATTTACGATAAATAAAGAATATTTGAAATGTTATCTTATTGTACATAATCCCCATTTAATTGAAGGAAAACAAAATATTTTCTATTGGTTTATTAATAAATGAAATCTTTTTCGTATGTCCCTTAAATTATAAAAACATAATATGTGTATACGTGCAGGCTGATCTACATATTATATTACATGTTGAAATAACTTTATTTGTCGGATATTTATATGTATGTTTATATTTATACATATGTATGTACATAGTCCACTAATGTACCAAAGAGTATCATTAGGCGTCTCACAACATTTTTTCTTTATTTCTAGGTTCGCAATGCTACAGCCGTCTTCATCATGAATCTCTCTTGCTCAGATCTTCTCTTCTGCTGTTTCAACCTTCCTCTGGGCGCTTCCACCTTTTGGGTCCGAAGTTGGCCCCATGGACGTCTCCTATGCCGGCTCTATCCGCTACTCAGATATGGGCTTGTTGCTGTTTCACTCTTCACAGTGTTAGCCATCACAATCAATAGATACGTCATGATAGGACATCCCAGACTCTATCCAAAGTAAGTTTGTTCGATATAAACTTAATATTTTATAATCTATTTTTTAGGCAAATTTATACAAATGTATGTTTCTTGGAATCTTCAACATCAAATTGAAGATGATAATAAATCTTTTGTGACTAAATAACTTTTACAGTAGAATGATAAGAAAAAAATAATAGTCCAATCAATTGTACGAAACAGTGCACCAACAATGTAGGTACAATCAACTAGCGTTCCACTTTCATCATCAGGCTAACGTAAAGTGAAAAATTACATTCAAATAGGTACATGTTGTTAATGAGAAAAAATAAGATTGATCTACTCTCGCTCAAACTTTATACACTAATAGACATAATCACGTATCAAAATTGAATCTAGCGATTAATAAAGTCACTATGGAAGTAGGTACTCAAGAGTTTTATTTTTATAAATTTAACGTGAATTTCCACCAAGTACCATCGGTCGATTATATTAACAACCTTTAGATATTTATCATCTTCAATCTAGTGAATCTAGTGGTCTGAATGTCTTATTTTACATTGGTCTGCTAGCCGCCCTTAATGTTAATGCTACCTGCTTCACTTGTGTCAGGAGCTTTGATAAAGCTTCGCTAAGAATCGTATAATGTAGTATACGAAACAATATACCAAACAATGTACCAAAATATTTGGCTAGCAAAATACAGGTAGCCAAATATTTTGGTACAAAAGTGAAATAGATGATAAGATGATTGACGTATTTTAGATTTTAAAAAATATATTTATTATTTTACTATACATTGATTACAGTCAATTTTACATTAAAAGACATACTATTAATATTCCTACAGATAGCGAGTTTACCATGATGGCGCAATTTCTTTCAATTAAACCAGTACTGGTATATACCTAATTTCATTACACAGATATAATGAAATATTATAATGAGAAATAATCCTAATCCTTTTTAATAATTTAAATAGAAAAGCTCCAACCTCATTGCATAATTGAATATTAACTTTAATCACTTAAATTTCATTTTATAAATTAAAACTTCCAGATCATTTAATTTAATTAAGATTTAGAAGGTTCATTCTACATTCTGATATATTTATAAGAATATATTATTATAGAGTTACGTTAAAAATAGCAATAGTTTAAATAACCTTTACGACTTCAAAATGGATAGGTAACGTTATAACGTATTATATTCAATTTGGAAAAGATTTATTTTCTGCAAGGTAAAAAATATATTTCTTCTTCGTGTTCTTTGTGTGTGTATGTACGAGTATATGCATATTATAATACTTTTACCTTTAAACCTTACTCCCGCTTAGTTTACAATACTTTTTCTGTACACTTCCCCTAGTTAAAATAATAGATAACGTTGATATTACAACGAACCAAAGTATTTTCCAGAATTAATGCACAAATATACTTTTTCGCAATTCAAATTTACCGACGAGGTTTCTGGCTACTCTATTTTATAAAATACAATTTGTATTAACATATAGGTATAGATAATTCACACAGATCAAGTTAGTCCCAAACTAAGATATGAATCTTTTATTATGGATACACATAGGTATATACAATGCATCATACACATGTAACACCCAGACCCAGGACAATTTGAAAAAGGTCATTTCTCACTTTACCCTGGCCGGGAATCGAACCCGGGGCCTCGTGACTTAAAGACAAGAGCGTTGCCTCTATGCCACATTGGCGTTTAATTTTTATACTGTCTATGTATTTACCTTTTAATATTTTGAAATGAAATCTTTGTCTCACATTTTTATTGGGACCCTCGCATGTCACCGTCTTCAGGAGATTTAAGTCTCTTCTTTTCCTGCCTGACAACACGCTCGCTGAAAGCTCGAAACAACAGCAACTACGCCACAGAGATCCCGATAAACAGACGTTATCGTGAAAGGATCGTGAAAACCTGAAGAATCTTTGTCTTGTTTAAAGTGCATTATTCTTTGAAACTTTGTTTATTATTCCTTCGACTCGCAAAGTTTGTTTACTATACACGTACATTGTAGTTTACGATTATTTCAACAATACCATCGTAAAGGAAATATTTCCATCGTTTATACAATCCTAACAATAAATATAAATGTGTGAATTATATAGGTGCATACAGGTATTATTTTGCTTTCTATATGACAAACAATCACAAACATGCTCGACAAAGAGCAATAATAAAAGTTTTTCCATAAACCGATATAAAACAGGTGCGAGTAGATACCAAATGACTATACATTTTTTTTTAATTTTTAAAAATTTGATAAAAATTTTGGTAAAATTAAATATTTAAACGCAAAATATTACCTTTATACTCTTCTTCGGTTAAGTACTTTTACTGTATGTTTTGTTTACATACCTATTTTGTTTACTTTGTGAATGAATGTTTTAAAGCACTATTATGATGTGGTAAAATTTGTATTGTTCACATGTCTATAATCGAAAATATTTTATTTTAAAAAAAATTCAATAATCATCGTTATTGTTGTTTTATTTAAAACTTTCTATGTTACAATATCAAATTGCTAAAAGTTTTTCTTCCCCGCGGCATATATGTAAAGTATAAAGTATAAAAGTATAAACTTATCGAATTTCTATATAACGTCTTCTATTTAATTCTCTATGGTACAGTAAAACTGTTGGAAAGTTCTGTTTAGAATTTCTAATATAAAATCAATTTCAAAACTGATTAAATTACAAATATGCGGAAAAAAATGTTTCCTAACTGTTTATGTTAATCCGATCTAATCCGTACTTGAAATTCTAAAAAGACTTTGAACTTTGAGGCTTGTCTGAAATTCAGGACATAGATCATGATTTTACGAAAATAAGGTTTATTTTTTATTTATTGTCTTAAGGGTCACAAGCAGTTCAACTTAACAAATGTCAACATTCAAATTTCTTCAGTAAATAAAGTCGTTAATGGAAATAATAAAGTCGTGGTTAGATGGAAGAAATCACTTTATAGTGATAATCTCGCCACTGCACATCGTCCTAGTTTCTAAAATTTTATATTATTTTGCTAACACTGTTATGTAATGATGATGTGCAAGAAGAATAAATAAATAAATAAATAAATAAATAAAGTAATCAAGGTCCCGCAAATTACACAAGCGCATGACGAACACGTTGCTAGCAAACAGTAATAATATAAGATAAGATTGAAAAAAAAACACAATATGTAGTTAATTTCCTATTTTTTTTTCAATCTTATCTTGAAATGGACTTCCAACAAGTACCTTCGGTCATCACCATTAAAGTAATAATAAACACTTTACCTTAAAAATCAAAAACAAAAAACAAGGTTCATGTTTAATAGTGTAAATTAAAATTATATTAAAATAACACAAGGAAATCTTTCAGATGTTGAGATGAGTAGAGGACAGTGTCTCATATGTGAAAATTTTGAAAATACTAAGATCTTGAAAAAAAAAAATTCTATATATTTCTTCAGCCAAAATGAGGTATTCGTAAACTAACCGATAAATTTCAATGCCTTTCTCATTATTTGAGTGTATACTAATACTTTCTCATTATTTGAGTGTATACTAATACTTTCTCATTATTTGAGTGTATACTAATACTGGTATCATTGCACGCTTTTCCCCAATATGTTGAATGTTTTATTCAAAAACTTTTGCTAAATAAATTGCTTTCATGAAAAGATTTATGTGATTCCTCACAGACCTACTCCAATACCAGAAAATTGATCCAAAATAATAGAAAACAAGTGGGAAGCTACAGTTACAAAGCTGAAATGTGTTGCCTTTATTTTGTGGCGATGTATTCAAAACATTTGAATGGATTCAACCAAAAAAATATTGGATTGCGGAAACAAAAATAAGATATTTCTGTTAAGTCGTATCAAATTCATTCTGTAAAAATATTGAGGTTTATTTAACTTTTTATGCGTACATCGTTCTTCTATGACTTATACTTCAATAAATAAGATTTACCTAAAACAATAAAAGTAATAAACTTTCATCTTAAATTTGCATAAATTTGAATCAATCTGTTTATCTCCCCATACTTGTTCATATTATATAATACAAGCAAATGAGACTACAGCATCAAAAATGTGGCATGTGTTTAAAAGTGACTTAAAAGTTTACAATATAATTTCAAATATCATCTGATTATTCTAATTATTGCTTCACTAATTGTGGCCCATAACGAAAAATACATTTTCCAAAATTCATATTTAAAATGACAAAGTTTTAGTGTTATGAATACATAACCACGTTTAATTTTCAGTGCCTACTTATTGTATTATCTTGCGTTATTGACAATTATTTGCATCTGGAAACACTAAATATTATTATAGAATTTCAGATTTCAAAATAACCAAAACGAATAATAATGTATATGTGTATTTTCATAGAATCCAAATTTTAATATTCCAATTTAATTTTCATTATTAATAAAAGTATTGAGAACGAAATTTCACGCTCGTGTAGGCAATATCGGTATCTAAATGCGAACGATTTCCATATTATTGGTCCCCTCATGCCTCCCATACGTATCTCTTATAAGATAAAAATATATTTCGTGGTGTACCTACATACCTGAATTATGATTCAAATTAAAGGAATGTTGACTCCGATATTAAAGTTTAGGGAAAGCTGAGTAACATAATGTATTCTGAAAAATTTATAACAAAGGTTGGTGTATTTTTACGTAATATATTTTTCCACTTTATAAAACTAACAACACAGATGATAAGTCACTAAAATTTTATTCAATATGTCATCCTTTTTAAAGTAAATCGCACGCGATTGATCTCTGGTACTTCCAACACGTCGCAATTTAGTCATTACTTCTACCAAAAACTGGTCTTTCGTTTGGACTTAATACAATAAACACCATTAATTTATTTTTATCTTTATATTACACATTTTTTAACCCAGATTACAAATGCTTGTGTTTGGTACAACAATTTATTTTCTTTTTAATGTCTATGATATTAATAAAAATATTTATTAATCTATACCTTTACGGTATCTGCCACAATTGGAGTAGCAAGTGTACTCACTGCATGTATAAACATGCAAGTCATCCTCGACGTGCCATAAAAATAAGACAATTAGAATATGTGGCGTATGGTAACCTATTCCGTGAAATTCTGAGGATAATATTAGCCTTTAAAAATATTTTAAACAAGTTTTTAGTTGTTTATAATAAAAATTTAGATTTTTATTAGCTAAGATGATTAGAAATAAATTTAACGATGAATAATAATAATTTATTGGCATACTGTAACGGAATTGAATAATTTAACATGCCAAACAGCACATTGTCATGATTCACTCGATTGCAAGTGCTTTGCTGTGAAAATAAGCAAGAAAAAGAACAGCATTCTCTATCCAGCATTATATAAATTTAGCTCAAATTTGTACTCGTACTCATATGAGTGCAAAATTGAATGATTCAGAATTTTAATATTGTACTATTAATAAGTTTATTAATTTTCAATTTCCGTAGTTTATATTTATTCAAAATTTGTATACAGTATTGTATCCCTTACAATTTATATTTATTTTAATACACAAACAGAAACGGTAGGAAGAACATAGACCCGTGGGCACTTATTTCAGAAATTGTAAAAATAAATTCTCCTTAAATTTTCCTTTGCCTGTGCAAATTTTTATTGAGATATCTTGATTCGTAATTTTAATATACCTTTTTGGTCTGAAGGGTCAAGTAAATTTTGTTGGGATCTCAGTTTCAATGTTAGTTGGAAAATATTTTTTTTCTGTTTGATTAGGTAACTGATCATATAATGCAAAAAATGTTGAAGAAGATTCAATCGAAAACTTAAAATAGCCGAATCACAAAACGGTAATTAAGCTTACGAGCCCTTGTTCGAAATACAGCTCTAATTAAAAATTAGGCAAAATGCTTTCAAAAATAGAAATGAGTAAAATCTACAGACAAGGGACATTGACAGTTGAGAGACATATCGTGTAAAAAATAAATACTACAATATCAGTTGCAGCAATATTTACTTATATAACTGTTCCTGACTACTGCTGAACATAAGCCACACCATACCACCATGGCATATCACACATATGGGATAGCCAACAGACCAGCTAAATGTCATAAATATACAAGCCGTTCTCTCTGTGTTAACACAAACAATAAAAAATTAGGATAAGTTGCAAGCCTCATCGCTGAAATTAATACATAAAATTTCTTTTGTTATCTCGTACACCTACCTTTTACAGGATACTCGTGAACTTTGCCGGTTGCACCACTGAACCTCCTCCTCCGCCACCATATTTTTCCAGGTATCTTTATTCTGGACTTTTTGCAATTCATCACCAACAATTCTTCTAATATCGTCGAATCAACGGACATCGTATATGAGGTATTGCTCTAATTCTTCTAATATCGTTGTATCAACGGACATCGTATATGAGGTATTGCTCTAATTCTTTGAATTTCACGGGATCTTGACTTACATTTTTGTCCAAAACCGATTCTGTATATTTGAAGCTACTAAAAATAAATTATAAAAATCGGCTTATTTATAACGTAAATTGGAATCCTTTTTGATAGGTGATATATTTTTTGTGTGATAATCAACCCAGGAAATTTAGGGTTTTTGTGAAATTAATTCATAATCAACCGAAATTTTCTGAACTTGTTCTTTATACTTGTGGAACAAATCCTCAAAAGCCCGAAATATAATATGTACCTAGTTAATTCATAAAATCAGGTGGAAACATTAAATATCCCATTCCTATATGGATTACCCTATATAATGTAAAAACGTTTTTCAAATTTACTTACCTTTTTGAAAAAAAATATTTAGGTTGAAAATATTTCTCATTTTGGGAAGTATAATAATAATTATTATTAATAGAACTTTGGTTGGAGTATTTATATACACGGAGATGAAAATACTGTTGATTATTCCAAAATACATTTCTATTTTGAGGAATGAGGTTAATGTCCAAGGTTTCTTCTGCCTTTGGGTTAAGTACATAATATTCTGTTATGTATTTAGATCCTTTAAGGACTGTGTAGGTTGAATTAGAGACTTCAAATGAAAGGTTTCTAGTCTGGTAGGCTTTCTTATTTATCTTTCGATCTTCAGACATCAAACACGCAAAGGTCGATCCTTGAGGGACGTGAAATTGAGATAATTTTCTGGCACCTACTTTACTCCACCTAGCGTTTTATTTTTCTAGTCCATTTGTTCCAAAACCATACCGAACACCTACATAAGTTTGAAAAAACTCCTCAATATGTGTTAAAAATGATTTTTTTTCACCTTTTCACATTCCTCCTGAAAAAACACACAGATTGTATTTCATTGAAGTATCTCTTTTCACTGTTGTCATATCGTTATCACAAAAACAGTAAAATGCGAAAGAGTGGACGGAAGAAGATAGCTTTAAAACGGTTTAGTGTACTTAAACGATTTATTTTAAAAACATTACTTTATATGAAAAGACTAAAATCAACTACGTAATATAAGTACCTAATTTATTCTAAAACAATGCAGGTTTAATTGAGAGAATTGTGAGTTTTTTTGTCAAAATTTAATTGTCAAAAGAAAACTAAACTTTCCTCTAATGTGTTTTACAGTTTCCATTATCTACAATCATTATTTATCACAGGCAGGAAGATTTCATTCATGGATTAATTGTATATAATGAAAAAAATAATATTATTTATATGCTCATGTGGCATAGCAAAAATAACATAAGATATTAAATAACTGTAACACTGGAACAACCAAAAGGTTTATTTTACACTTATATCCTTAGTTCGTCATTATACAACGTAACGTTTTCAAACCATGATAGGAGTTTACAATGTAAAAGTTTATGGGCACATGAGGGTTGTTTCGACTTGTACGATTCGAATACACAATATTCGAATAGTTTTGACAAAAGAATCAAACCATATTTTTCTTCACAGTTTTTCATCATTACGTTTTGAGATGGTTTTGAGTGACCAAATCATTGCAAATATTATATCGATATTTCTACCTAATATTGCCATTTTTTTCACAAAAATCTTCTTGCATATTGTTTAAGGGAAGCATTTCATGAATTTAATGAGACTTGCACCTACCTTAATTAAAGCACGATATTTCAAATATGGAGTTTTATTCGATATAATAGCAAGTTCAACTGAATTTAGGACTACCTCAAGATAAGAATCATCATAAAATATTGACCCTAAATGGCATAAAACTAAGGACATTATGCATATTCCATTCGTGCTTTGAGTATTCTGACTACCTCACTTATGGAAGACTCCGTAACAATCAAGATAAAAAATTAACTGAAAATCATATTTATGATATTAGTCATTATATTGAAATGTAAAGAAAACATCTAAGGTATACGTGGACTTACAAATAATGCGCCATATAAAATTATATTTAGGTATAAAAATGTGTTCTCTTGTTTCTGTGCATTTATATTTATAAAACTATAAATTATATTTATAGGTATAAAATTTTAGGTATAAAATTATATTTAAAAAATATATCATAAAACTCTCTTATATTTTTATGGCAAAGAATTTCTAATTTAAATCTTATTAATATACCTAATCTTCTTGCAGAATATTATATGAAAATATATACACGAATAATTTATGCTTAATTATCTTCACCTTAAGACATTGTTAAGTAAATACAAAGGGAGAAAATAACTTTGAATATTTCACTCGGTAACTAATACTTAATAGCTCATTTCATTTTCTATCAAATAACTCCTTTATCAGCTGTTTAATTAAAAGTATCAGTTTCTTCAGCAAGCTTCACAACAGATGTTAAATAATACTTAGAATCAGATTATTCCTTTTTATTAATGGTTGATACAAATTTTTCACTCAACCACCCTCTTTAATACAAACTGGAACAAATTTCCGCGTTCACTTTCCGCCGGAGGGGCACTATTATTACACAACCTATGAACTAAAACTAAAAGCCCATCATTTTATGACGACAATATGACGCGTTTTGAATATGAAATACGGAAGCACAGTGTACGTACGTGCATACATAGTACGAGGAAGTATATTTCACTATTCATCCAGCGTTGAAATTGATTTGCCCGACCAGTTTCCATTTTGAATGAAACTTAATGTATCAGAAATACTTCTTGCATTGAAAATAATAGCCGTAAAACGTGATATGCTTTAGACAAGTGTTCTCCTATACAAAAGAAAAACTTTATGCCTACAATATATTCAATGTAAACGGTATGTATATTGATAATAAATTAAGAACATAGCACATAGCAATACACGCATAGACAATTCACACAGATCGAGCTAGTCCCAAACAAAGACATGAATCTTGTATTATGGATACTAACGCGACGACACACATATAGGTACATGTAACACCCAGACCCAGGATAATTTGAAAAAGGTCATTCTTCATTTTGCCCTGGCCGGGAATCGAACCCGGGACCTCATGACTCAAAAGCAGGATCGTTACCTCTGCGCCACACCGGCTATAAGAACTAGACTTCATGCACTCTTCCATCAACGAGACATTTTATTAAAATATTTACTAGCTTAAAAACCCGGCTATTATTAAAACGTTACATGTTATACACTATAACTGTTTCTTTTAAGTGGAATCGTAATTTCGACTAACTACGAACTTTTTAACATTAATGTGATGATAAATATACCTAGTAAGTAAACAATGTAAGAATATTTAGCTCAGACCTCACACAAAGGCTATAAAATATCTCTGCTCATAGAAACACAAGTCTAAGGTGTTTTAACACTTTCATATTTTCAACCTTTCATAATATAAGCAAAGAACAGCAGATGTGATATGCAAATTGATATATGATATGTGATATTCACAACGAAAATACTACATAGGCACATTTCTGGCAAACATGTAAACTACTAAATGTTTATAGTGATGTTTTATTTTCAGTAAACATTCTACGAGTATGTACAGAAAATGTACCTACACACTCTAGATATATAATTTATATCTTCCTAAATATAGGAAGAAAGTCAACTGCTTGAAATAATAACAAAGTGTTCGTTAGATGGTTCGTGACAGAAACAAATGAAACATTTAAATCATTTTCAGTAGGTAAATATTTTTTCCCCAAAAAGCCTCTGATTCTCGCTGTGAGAAGTATTTCATTCACCTCATGCTCTCATTCTCTTGGATCTCAAAAGGCCACAAAATCCCACGCGCGTCTGGTGAAGTTAGTAAACAAAATTTACTTTCTAAATAAATTTAACTCTCCCTTAATATTTCTGAACTAGGTACCCACTGTCTTGTTTCATAAGATTAAATAAATATTGCATTTATTAGAATAGTTTTAAAAGTCGCGAACATTATTCAGAAAAATTTAATTTCAAAAAATGAAATAAAATATTTTTTGAATCACTATTCACGTTTTTGAAATCTCCAAATATTCAATTTTATTTATATTACCTATACCCAAGAATAAGTTATTCAAATTATTTTACAAATAAATTTGATCAAAAAGCGAATATGTCATTTGGAAGTTAACTACATACTGTGTTTTTTTTTTTCAATTTTCTCTTGAATAAGAATTATTGAAATAACATAATATAACATGCATAGACAATTCACATAGATCGAGCTAGTCCCAAACTAATATATTAATCTTGTATTATGGCTATTGACGCGACTATTTACACACACAATGCACTAAACACATATACGAGTATACATGTAACACCAAGACCCACATATAGTAATATAAACAATAAAAACTAAATGGTACCTTAACATTTTAATATCAAAAAATAAAACGTAATATTATAAATTAATATACTCGTTATTTTATTTTATTTCGATTAACATTATTACTCAAACAGAACAGGTAGCTATGCACTGAAATAATGTTCACAATAGGTACGTGTTTTAAAGATTTACACAAAAAATCGTTTACAAATCAGCGTAATTTACTAAGATTTGGTAATTATAATAATAAAAAATAAACAAAGTAATTTAAGTTACAAAAATCAAGCTTTTTTCACCCAAGAAAAATATTCAATCGAAAAACTACTTCCAAATACCGCAACCGAATCATTGAATACAAAGTTATGATTGCATAAACTTTTGTTCGTGAGTTCAAGGAAAACCTAATGTAAATCTTTAAAGCAAATAAGAAGATCCCAAGGAGATTTACATTTACATCTTACTTTTTATTCATTCAATCAATCTCTACATTCCTTTTGTAAAATGAAATTTGAATACATTTTAAAAGAGCAATAATACAAACTAAGTTCAATTTTTTTTTGTTCTTTTTATAACAAATACGGAATACTTTTGACAAACAATTTGATTTTTTTTTTATTTTCAATTTCACTATTTATTTATTTATTTATTCTTCTTGCACATCATCATTACATTACAGTATTAACAAAATAATATAATTTTTTTTTAAAACTAGGACGATGTGCAGTGGCGAGATTATCACTATAAAGTGATTTCTTCCATCTAACCACTATAATAGATAGTGTTAAATATTTTGTATTATACCATATTCTGGGTCCGTAGGCAAAACACATTTTAGCGTTAAGTTTTCGTTCGAATATAGACGACGTTGCGAGAAAGTATCAATTTTTTTGGAACAAAAAATACGATGATCTATTACACAAGATATCATGATGATATATATTTAGCTATTACACAAGATATCATGATGATATATATTTTGATGTGATGTCTTCTCTTTACAATATCTAAGTTTCAATAATCCGATGTTTTAAAAGACTTCCTTTGAAACGCTAATCAAACAGGACTTCCATACATAACTCATCTGTTTATTTGTTTTGTCAACATAATCGACTAGTTTTCCCGTTTCCTTGGAATGCCAAAAAGTCTATATTATGTAATTGCTTGTGAAAAGACAGTATAAGATAGATTCATATAGACATAATATTACATATCCGCATATTTTGCTATTTATCTATTGATGTTTTCTCTTTTTAATACATTGACTATCTATCTACCCACCTCACTCATCGTAAACATAGATTTATTTATTTAACCTGTTTTTATCGTCTGTTCTTTTCTTTTTTCCTTGTGTAACATTTTTTATTCCCAGAACATACAATAGGTGAATAGTAGATAGATATATTAATTTATACTTATGATATACAGGACGATGAAATAATGAAATTCTGAGTATAAACATTATTTCCTCGAACTAGAAGAAAAATTTCTCTCGTTGATTTAAAAGTAGTTAATCTGGGAAGTGTTTATTATGAAGTGTCTTCTATTTTCATCTGTTTGATTATTTCGCTCGTAAATCAAAGTTGTTCCAACTATTATTTTCTCAATTTTTTTCGTTATTTTTCTTTCTCAGAATATAAACGGGAAAATTCAAATACAATTGGAAGATATTTTAATATTAAAATTTCCCGGAAATCCGTTAATGAATTCACCATCTCTTTGAAGTGTCAACATATAATAATTTAGAAAAATAAATTTTGTTTATTTACTTTTGGTAATTATTAACATGTCCTACCTTTTACATAGTAAATATTTCGTGTTAAGCCTCCCTGCGTATATTTAGGAAAACCGAGAAAACAAATAAATGCGATCACTACCTAGGCAATAAAAGACACCTTGGCTTTGAAAAATAAAGATATTTTGTACATTAAATTTATCATATTTAATATTAACAAAAACACTGTTTACTTTTCCCTATTGATTTATTACTCGAGTTCTTCAAGAAAACTCATACAAAAAAAATTAAACAGTGTTTTTGTTAATATTAAATATGTTCAAAATGTCTTTTCACAATGTGAACACACAAACTCTAGATCATTATTAAATTTATCCATTATCAAATTCGGGATCTCTGCCGGGTGCGTCGACGCACAGCATCAATGTCCATTAATAAATAAATAATTAAAACTGTCATGAAATTAAAATTCACAATATAAATAAAGATATTTTATACATTAAATTTATCCATTATCAAATTCAATTCTCAAAATATCATCTCCATTTTATTCTATACCAAATTCTGTCTCTTTCCTTGTATAATTGTTCTAGATATTCTTTACATCATTTTACAATCAATTCGTTTTCAAAAAATAGTGTAGGTACCATTGTTGTATTACGCTCGTATTTGGTATTATTCTTACATCGTGGCTGTGTCTTATCATTGAAAAGGTTCTTTATTTCTGAGTATGCGGTTTCAAACTTTCTATGTTTTATATTTATGTTTAAAAGAATGCATTTTTTCTTGAAATTAGCATTCTTTCCTCTTTTTAGACTTATTTCTAATAAGAAATAAAATAATATTTTGTATTCCTTTTTTCTCCTTCTATTGTCGAGTTCTTTAGCTTCGCTCTGTCTTCAACCATTTTCAAGATATCGTCCGTGATTAATTTTTTCTAGCTTGTGATCTTAATTTTTCTATTTCCATTACCATTTATTACCATACAGTTAACTTAAATCACTCGTAAACGAGCGAATGACCTTTTGAAAAATTGAATAGAATACATTTGATTTACATACAAAGCAGAGTCTCAATACCAAAAAAAAAAAGCAATCTTTATAAAATTTCATTTTCAATTCCTGCAATCTGTTATAAATAACAAGCTGTTTTTCTTTCATTTCATTTTCTTAATGCACCGGTTGATAAAACACGTCAAAACAAACAAAAGTTTATGAGAAGAAGTAACTTTCTCAACAACAACTTTGAATGCAAACAACCAAACCCCCTGTGATTCCAGTTGACATTTAAGTATTGAATGACAACATAAACAGATTCCTTTTAGGAAATATTCTACTTATTGATCAATATTGTTGCCTTTAAGGACTAGGAGGTACTTCCCGTCTGACCTGATTATTTTTATACATCATGAAACTATTTAAAATATACTGAATAGACGTCTTATCACCTAAAATCCCAGAGGATCTTTATGTAATATATTACTTAATAATTTAAAAAATAGCTTATCATATATTTTCAGTTCAACAGCCGTGTCTCTTACAGGTTTGGCAGAGAGAACTGAAATTTAAGCAAATTCGATTAAACAGTATTACTTACTTGAACAAATTCTACCTCCAGGCTACCGAGTTCGTCGGTAGCCTGGAGGTAGAGTCTCGGCCTCGTGAACAGGGGGTCCGTGGTTCGATCCCAGGTGCCGGCAAACTCCCTTTTCACGACACAAGCTTTTAGCTTACTGTGAAAGGTGTATAGGGTTGTATTTGGGTTTATAATAAAACAAAACCCAGATATATATCTTTTTAAAAAAAAATAATAAAATAAAAAAAAATACTGAAAAATATATATTTGAATCATAAGATTATTCGATGTCATTCTGCTGAACTATATTTATAAATTATAATTTTCGCAAATACATATAGCCATGTTCATACCTCCACATATCTAAATTATTGAAATACTTTTCCTGAAATATATCAGAGAGCTGTCAAACTGTATGAAATTTTGCAAAATAAATACCAACATAAAAATAAAAGGTTGGGGTAAAAAATAAATCTCGTTTTTCTGATTTGTCTTAAAAATAAGATACCATTTTTGTATATTTACTTTATTTGCTTGGCATTAAATTTGCATTTTTTCTCTTCCAATATTGCCGTTTTTATTTTTAATCTCTGAGGACTTGGACCTTATTTTAAAATATTATTCTTTTACATTTCGTTTATTCCGAGAAACTTTAGAAATAATAAAGAACAATCAAGTTAAATTGTGTTCCGTCCCTAGAGGAAGGAGGAAGGACTCGGTGGGTGACTAAATTTTTCTTAGCTTTCAAAATTATGAGATTATCAGGTCAGTTAAGCTTATTTTATTTAGTTAATAAATCAAGAAAAACGCGTAGGTATATTTCATACAAAATGGTCTAATTTTAATGTCCATTAATCATCATCATCATCATCGCTGTCGGGAGCACAGGGCAGAAACCAACCTTCTCCATTCAAAGCGCCTCTGTGCCAATCGCGTCACCTCTTCCCACGACATTCCCTGCGCTCTGATGTCGTTGTCATAGGAACGGTGTATTGTGAAAGAGAGACGTCCGGGCCGACGGAACCCTTGCGGACGGAAGAACAGTGCTCTTTATGGGCATATATCATTGGGCATTCTCAGAACCCAGCCAGAACCATCGTCTCTCCTGTATCACGGAGATTACAAATCTCTGCCTGGTGCGTCAGCGCACAGCATCGATATCCATTTATAAACATATGTATAATTAAAACTATCATGAAATTAAAATTCACAATAAAGTATACAATAAAATGTCCTCCCCGTGGAGCACCCGGTAAAGAATTGGTCTCCCACTCTTCTGCGTGAGTTTTCGAGTGTCCTGTAAAAGGCAGGTGTTCGAAAAAATTAAGACATTTTACATCTTAAATTCAGCGATGAGGTTTGCCACCCATCCTGAATGTCTTGATTTTATATTGGCACGAAGAGGACAGTTTGCATGTTTCTTACATGCAGCTGGTCTGCTGGCTACCCCATTTGTGGGATATGCCGTGATGGTATAGTAGTATAGTATAGTAGTAAAATGTTTTTATTTATTCTTAAAATGGGAGTTATATTTATGTTTTATTTAGTTATACCAAAAAGTACCAGTGTAAATATAAGTGTATTAAATAAAGGTATATAATAGATCTCTCACTGTTTTCGGTAAGTTTTTAGGTGTCGGAGCTTTAAAAGAAATAGAAAATATTTTTCTTTAATAAGATCACTATTTGGATTAGTATTTGTCCGTTTAAAACATCGAAAATAGGCGGATATAATTTAGAAATCATCATCATCAGTGGTGCTACAATCCGGTGTGGATCTTGGCCTCCTCAAGAAGTCGCCTCCTTTCCCTCCTCTCCATCACCTTTCCTGGCCAATTGATCATGTCCAAAGCTAGCAGGTCTTTAATCACCCCGTCCATCCATCTAAGCTTTAACATCCCGAAGCTTCTTCTACCACTGGGCTTTTCAGTATATTCTTTTATAAAAATAGGAAGATATAATATGAAAATAAGAAGATACAATATAAAAATAAATACGTAAATATGAAAATAGTTAGGCATTGTATGGAAATAGGTAGGTAAATATAAAAATAAATAGATATAATATGAACACTTGTCGAAAACTCCGTATCAGGGAAATTGTTCGCAAATTATACGAAATACAGTTGTAGACTGATACCCATAAATTTAATACTGGGATCTATCGTCCAGACTAAATAACATTCTTTTCAAAACAATATAAATACTCGTACAACTGCGACCTCCATACGTAGTGTACATATAAACATATTGCAAGTTTTACGGTCCAGTTTTATGACGTGATTTGATTTTGTAATCTATTTACAAAACAACATCTATGTACAGTGCATATATTGCATCCAAAATACGTCTCGTTGAACTCAATATATCCAATATGTCTCGTCAACTTTAAATTTATTGCACAGATTGCGCCCTCATAAACAATAATAATTTATACAATGTTATTGCTCTTATTAAGTTTCTGTCACATACTGCTATAACAAAACGTAATTATATTATTTTGTTCTTCCAGATTATACCGCCGCCGCTACCTTGGACTGATGGTGGGAAGCACCTGGGCTTGCGGCTTCGGGGCACTTGCCGCCACATGGTTCGACTCTTGGGGAAAATTCGGTCTGGATCGACAAATAGGATCATGCTCCATTCTTCCAGACCGCTATGGAAGGTCACCAAAAGCGTTCCTTTTCGTAGTGGCATTTTTTCTACCTTGTCTAGCAATCATAATTTGTTACGCAAGAATATTCTACATAGTCAGAAAAACTGCCTTACAGTCTAGAGGAAACAAAAATATCACTAAGAAATTTGTTCCGAGTACACCTAGTTGCCAAAACAGCAATATAGGTCACTCAGTTGCCTCTTTTGATAACAGTTTGCAACTGAAACCTGTTGGTAAATATAAGAAGAACCTTTTTCTTACTCCTGAAGATTCAGCTTTAGGCTCCATGTCAACAGCAACAACAGGTGGTGAAAAGTCTTTGAGTTTCGCTCTTGACAAATCTCCAACAATTGAAAAGAATGAAGGTTTCACTGATATCTCACTGGGGATAAAAGAAAATGGTAGCAATGATATTAACACTAACAATAATAAAGATATACACAGAGAAAGAAGATCGTCTGATTATTTGAAAGTCAACATACAAGACGCTAATCTGCTTTCTCCTAATATCATATGCAGAAGTTATTCCGAGAAGAGAGGAAAAAAGGTCATGACAGAACCATCTAGCTCCTCTGGAATCGATACTTATGACGATCCAGAAAATACATCTGTCAGATCCAATACTCCGACATCTCTAGAATCTGTGCCCACTCGGGTCGGTTCCCGAAAGAAGTCTGGATCTAACAAATTTGTTAGCATGCAGTCTTTGACTCGTATGACATCAGTTTTCAAAAAAAATAAACGCAAACATCGGCGATATAATGCACCACTACCAATATCTAGCGGGTGTCCAGGAAAGATGACATCTAAAGACAAAAAACTTCTAAAAATGATTCTTGTTATATTCATTTCCTTCTTGGTGTGCTACCTTCCTATCACAATAACAAAAATATTCAGAGACATGGACATACGGGCACTAAACATCGCAGGATACATTCTAATATATTTGACTACTTGTATCAACCCAATTATATACGTGGTTATGTCTTCGGAATACAGACAAGCATATAAGAACCTTCTGATGTGCCGAGGATTCAGTCAAGATGTATCCAGGAGACACTGACATTCCGCTAAAAAGAAAAATAACTTTGAATCCATTAGTGAAATAACTGACCAAAGATCTTTTTTGAAGAATAAATATACTGTAGAAGACATTCGTTTGTAAGTTTGCATTTAACTGAACCTGCAATATATGAAGTAGGTTTTATAATATTACTCATAATATACAGACTAATAATGAACAAGTTTTGTACAAGTAATGTTAAATTATTATGCTATGTAATTAATGTACTATATTTAAAGTTTTTATATTGCCGGGTTGTTTGTAATGATATAGTTGTAAATCTTTTTATACTTAGTATAATTTACATGTAAACATGATATTATTAGATGAAGTTTTGATTATTATTGCAGGAAATATAAAGGAAATGAAATTATGTGATGGATGTGGTGACTGTGTGCCTGAACAGGAATAGGTATCCATTTGCTAAAGACTGTCAGGATAGGGTTTTTGAGATGGTTTTTTTATTAACATTACGGTTAAACATAATTATGATAACCTAAAGAATATTGAAAAACGAATATCATTGCCATGATATTCAAAGACATAATTGAAAAGAACTAGGTAAGTAAATTGGTAGTATATTAACATTTGTATGAATGTATTCAATTATTATTATAGACGTACATAAGTATTAGATGTTTGTTTGTATTTACTTATGGTTAGGTTAAACAGGCAGACAACATTATAATATTACGATTACAAATAATCATATACCTAGTAAGTAACCTTCGTATTTAATATAGATACTTACTTTATATGGAATTAAATTCCAAAGTTTTAATAATTAAATTAGTGCTGTGTTTAAATTTAAGATTTGAATAATTTGATAGTATGTAAATATATGTATTATGATATTATAACACTACCTATAGCGATGGTTATTTATGTTGACAACATATTGGTGTCATCCAATATTCAAATAATTTTTGTGGATGTAATGTGTCCAAAGTTGTGACCATTATATTATTACGATATAGATACCTATATCGAAATTATTCATTTGAATTTACCCATAATCATCAAAATTACATTAAATAAATAATGATTTGTAACATAATATACTGCATACTCGTACATAGTGAAATCATCTTCATTTCAGCCTATTCTTATCTACTCTAGCATGAAAGCCTCCTCCATTTCTTTCCATATTCTATCTTGTACCTTGCACCGTCTACATTTCAAATTCAAACCAACATGTTCGTCTTTCCATCTCAATGGTGCCTTTCCACGCTTCGGAAACATTACTTACACGATAAAACCTTAAATTGTTATAAAATATGTGTTATCAACATGATATATTCATCGATAAATGGTTTATAATAAACTTACACACAAACTATAGGGGCAGTAGAACAAAAAGTAAGGCTGAACATTGCCATTTGAATAAATAAATTAATGATACAGGTATCTATAGAACATTTAAAGCACAATCAAAAACGTTTTGAACAAGAGCACATTACCTATATTAACATCATAATAATAAATATTATAATAAATACATATTCGTAAAAAATATGCACTTAATTATTCGATAAAATAATATTTTTCTCATAAAGTAACTTCGGTAACTATTGTCCATATTTTCAATCACTATACAATTTTTGATCCATTGTTATTTGTTAAATGTTTTCCATGAAATTGAACAAATTTTCTTTATTAAATGTGAAGCTTTTCATAAATATGCACTTATAATATATCTACTTAATTCGTATGATACACTTAATACAGATACAACAACAGGATACTTTTTTATGTTGCAGTAGTTACATTATTAACCCCTAACTTCTCCTTGGAACATAGTCGGTTATCTTATCCTAGGCGCCTAAGGGGCATATATTGGTAAAACTTACAAAATATAAGACTTTGAATAAGTTTTCGCTTATAATTTAATATTATATTGATTGCATGTTGTATAAATATTCAAATTATAGAATTTAGTGTTATGTTTTAATTGACTTTTTGTTCGTAATAACAGCATAAATACATTCTAGATTCAAAATAAATTATGAACACCTTGAATATACTCTGGATTCTAATTATATTATGGACAATATTTATGATTATTGGTCAGTTTTTTATATCTTCTTCTGTAGGTGCCCTGTCAGGTCCCCCGACGTTGGCGATCACTCTGGCATAGGCTTCTCGGTCTTACACTGTCTGGAACAATTACTCTCCATCTCTCATTCCAGTCCAATCTCGTATATTGCGCAGTTTTCATATAAAGTTTTAAAATGAATCTTAATGCTACATAGTTTTTCGGATAAAAAATTTGGTTTAAAGATTCATGCAATGTTTTATTTCAATTTGTATAAATTCATAGGCACTCGGGCACAGATGTGCACCTTGGAATTTCAAAATGAGGACAAAAATCAATGATTATTTCTGGCTTTCTTTTTTTTTCTGACAAAGTACCATCATGGTGCATAGACGAAAGTAATACAACTGCTTTTCCTTTTTTTGGTACGTAAGACACCAAGGTGAGTTTTTTTGTGAATCCAAATACCGATGATAACTCTTCTCGGGACCGATTAGCTAAGAAGTTTGTTTTTTCGTAATGTTCCAATCAAAGTGAGTCCAGAACTTTTCAAGTTCAATGCCAATTGTTTTGTTGTGAAAAAATTATCACATGTTATATTCCTATTTATATGATAATATGGTTCACACAATTTTTCAACAATTTTTTCTCCGTGATTCGTTGCTCGTTCATTGCCCTCATTACCCAAATATGGAATTCCACCAAGAGGGTAACCATTTTTGGAATCATTAAGCCAAAATATCTTCATCCCATATTTTTCTGGTTTTGATGGCATATACTGTTTGAATGGACATTTTCCATCATAACCAACCAACTGTTCGTCTACAGTTATGTTAAAACCTGGCATATAAGATTTTTTAAGATTTTTGTTTATCATCTCCCATATATCTCTAATGCATGCCAATTTATCGGTTGCTCGTCTTTATGATCGAGAGCTTTTGTCATCGAATCTCATAAAACGTAGGATCATCAGGAATCTTTTTTTTGACATAGTGGCACGAAAGATTGGAGGTCCGTACCTCAAACTCCACAAACGATGAACACTGACATCTTGAGATTTCAAATGCCCAGCAGTAAGCAATATTCCAATAAAGGCATTCATTTCAATATTGTCTACAGACTTCCAAGGTGCGTTAAATTTCTTCTCTGTGTATACTCTTTCAGCTTCCATATTAGTAAACTTAGTTATAATAGATATCACTTCTTCTGAAAATATTAGTTGAAATGATTGCACTGGAATTTCAATTGTCAAACCTGGAGGTAATAATATTTTATTTACTGACCCTCGAATTATGTTGTGAGCCGGTGTCCTTCCAGAGAGAGATTCACTATTATTAGAAGTATTAGCACATTCATCATCGTTGGTTTCATCTTCGCTGACATTGTCACTATGATAAGAAGTAACACTCACGTGGTCAGAATCTTCATCGGTTTCTCCATCAGAAATATTAAATTCTGTATCAGAACACTCCATTTCAACAAGCTCACAAATTTCATTATCGTTTAAGATTTTATTTGACATGATTTAATTGATAAAACACACGTGTGAACTACACAAGTATCAAGTAAATATTAATTGTGCCGATGTGGCGCCATGGGGAATGTGACTGACTTTTGTAATTGATATTTAATTACTTATGACTCTCATTATTTTTTACGATGTTTTATATGAAATCTGAATATAAGTATGTAACTGGAGGAGTACTAAAAAGGAGAATAAAATATACTTACAATAAAGTGTCGAAATTGAGTTTTTAATTACGCAATGTGCCTATAAGGCGTCAAGGATAAATTAACGGTTAAACGTTCCATTTTCAATTTAAAATTAATACCCGGAACCATATTGAATTAAAATTTCAACACAGATGAGAAATTTTGTTTATACGCCACCCGGCAGATACAGTATTATGTAGGTACATAGGTAAATTAAACAAATTTAATTTTCTTTTATGATTTTTTTTTTTTTTTAATTTATTGCCTAGTGTACTCCGATAAATAGCCGAAGACAAAATAAAATCTTGTAGGTGAACGTAGAAAAATTGTTTTATCAACACCTGAATATGTGATCAAAAGTAGAATTTTCATTCAAATCTGTTCACAAAGATGAATCATTTATAATATAATACTTAGCAATTTTATTTAGATACACTAAAATTTCTATGATTTTGCGTCCGCGATTTTGTCTATTATTTGCAACAGACACTAAACTAAGTACCTATATAATATTATGTAACTTCATACAACTTTCTCAGTTTCGTTATAATAAATTGAAACTTTGCTAGTTCACAATTAATTATAATTAGCTACCAATTATAATTAACTATTAGACAAAAAAATGTAAATTGAGACTACAGTAGACTTACATAAGAGTAAAAAAAAGAAAATGAGTTTATACATGATCTTAAGAACATGAAAAAAGGTGCTGGAACTGTAAAAGAGTGTTTTGGAAAGGATTTACATGCGGAGGAAGGAAAGACGAGATATTGTTAAACCACTGATGTTTAATCGTAAGGAATTGATTTTTTTAACAATTTGATACTTAAATACTTTTTTGTATTTTAACCTAAAATAGTAACATTTTGGTAATCTTTTGGTTGTATTTGATATGAAAGTGTGAAAAATATTGATCACACTTACCTAATTAAATTTGCACTTTGATGTGATGGTCATTTTGAGGAACAAATAATTTACGTACCTACATACCTTTGTAAATGAAACAATGAAATTTTAAGAGTGATTTTGAAACTATATCAAAGTATATAATGAAACAAAATACTTTAAAAATTAAGGAACTTGACGTAAATTTTGTAAAAAAAATTGTATCAGCTTTTGTAGCAATGAAATAACAATTATTATTACTATCTTCAATTTCGAATATAAATAAGTTTTTTCGGATAATGTTGTGCAAAAGTGATATATTATTCAAAAATAACACAATATTAAAGTATTTGTGTTAACTACCATTTTATTGTTATTTTTAAAATAGAAAACATCCTAAATTTGATGAATTAAAAAATATACCTACGCACATAGGCATGTTTTATTATGTACCTACTAACAATAAGGAAAACCAAAAAATAATTACTTTTCAACATTGATGGTTACATATTGTTTTAATTTATTATTCACAGGTAATTATAATAATTAAAATTAATAATAATATTATAAAATGTAAGCAATGGTGTAGGAAATTTTTTTGTAGTAATTTGTTTGTCAACATTGTTAACAAACTTCAAATAAAATATAATGAACAAGTACAACATATTGTTTAATTTTAGTTGTCTACCATTACCTAATTGTCATCACTATTCTTGTGAATGTTAAGTAGAAGGATGAAATACCGCAAGGCTTAGTCACGTACTGTTGTTTTTGTTTTTTTTACACATTTATTTAAGTAGGTAGGCACCTAATTTCATTGTGTTTTGTTATAAGATTTTAACAGGCCTCCATAATAAGTAAAAAATATATCTATAAGATTTGTGTATTTCAATTCAAATTCATACAAAGTTAATAAACATAAAAATCTTGATTATAAGTAGGTATACTTTTGACGTCCTTGGACAGTAGAGAAAAGGGAGGGAATACAGGGAGGGTCATATTATTATGCCTTCACTCGTTACAACCTGTAGGTCAATGGAAAGAATTACAATTCAAAATAAACTACGAAGTGAAGAAGCATGCCAATCAATTTCTTCAAGTGTCAGATTTGAAAATCGCAACGGGTGACAGTAGGAGTTGCGAGACAGAACTGATGTAGGAAAAGGCTCAATATGAGCTGTAAGACCGCCGCAGGACAAATTTTTTTTCGAAAAATATGTAACACTTTGCCTGACGATTCCAAGTGCCAAATCAATGGTTTATAAAGAATAATAAAACAATAGTAAATGGAAATGTTTCACAGACTCCTCGGTTTTGTTAACGAATATTTTCCCACATTCCCACTTCAAATATCGGGTACTATAACCGAGTATCTACCGATTACCGACCATCATACAATGTACCGATTTTTTAACATGTAACGGATAATTATACCGACTGTCTACAGGTCACTGACCGACCAACAGCAACAATACACCGATCTTAACAAGTAACGGGTATTATCATCGAGTTTCAAGTATCCGGTATTGATATAAACATTAGTCGGTACAAATACCCGTTATATTATAGAAAAGAGGTACTGTGAGAAAATATTCATTACGAAAACCGAGGAGTTTTTGAAATATTTCAAATTGGTATACCATTTTGAAGAATTAAGTAGTTTTTAACATCCACAAGCAGTAGTTTTGTAAAATAAAATCTGGTCACACTGACAATATGTCGCATTTATTTTATTCTCATCACTAAGCAATTTTGTTTATTACGTACCTATGTATTTTCTATGGATTATGGTAGTCATGGGTAACAGATCACTTTGAGGCGACCCGACCCGTTCGGGTCCACTGATAGCAGTGAGCCGAACATATGATTCGGGTCACGGGTCTTTCCGGTTACAACCCAGATCTTTGTCTTTAGCTCGGACCCGTTTCCGCTGTAGGTACATACACGGGTCACGGGTCTTTCCGGTTGCAGCATGTATACTAAACTTGTGTCTACGGGTCGGATCTGTTTCCGGTGTTGATAGCTTATTGTCTATGAACCACTATGTCTTTCATACGGTATGGAGATTTTTACACTTAATATCAGAAGTACTCAATAATATTATAAGAATAATAATAATGACATTTTTTATTGGCCATAAAATATTTATTTATTTACATAACAAACAGCTGTATCAGCCTTTACAAATAATACAAATTAAAAAAAAACAGTCAAGAGAAATAATGCATAAACAAAGAAAAAAAATATAAATAAAGGAAAAAAAACAACATACCTACTACCAATTAATTTCAATTAGGAAAATACTTTTTATTGTGAACTGTGCAAAGGTTTAGTTGAAATAAATAGTGGATAAGCTATTGATTAAAGGTAAACATTTTATATGAAAAAGTATTGGTTTCATAAAATGTTTCGCCATGATATTTTTTTGTGAAATATTTTGTGTTTGTGTATTGTAGTATTATTTTGTGAAAAATATTTTTAGAGACTAGCAAAACTTTGCGATACTTTCCAGCAATAAAACACAATATATTATTAGAATACGGATTTGTATGTATGGGAAGCGGCGTGATGGTATGTATGTATGGGTAAGTACAAACGGTCATTCTATTCAATTTGTGAACAAAACATACAGAACTTACGTGTCATCCGCTTAAACGGATCCTACATGTCATCGTCTCAAACAGATCTTTCGGGTCATCGGGTCCTCACAGATCCAACGGGTCTCCGCTCAAACAGATCATTAGGACCCGTAAGATCCGTAGGTGATCTGTAGACCCGCGGGTCAATTTGGAAGGACCCGAACATTTGACTCGGGTCGGATCTGTGTTACACATGACTAGATTATGGAAACATTATGATCTGTCAGTGTTAATAATCTTTGGGTTTGTTTATCATTGGTTATTAATTTTTTAATTTCTAAAGATAGTTTCAAAACCTTTTTACGAATTTAATCAATAAAGTTTATCATTTCTAAGCAAGGTATTCAAACAAGTGGTGGATAACAATGATCTCATCCGAATACATTCAAACAGGTTGTGACAAGAGTTTAGGGAATGCTAATGAAAATAAATTAAATCTCTTAATTATTGGAACCCTGGATGAAAGAAAATGTAGAACTTGTTTACAAGATATAGTAGATGGGGAGGACATTACAAATATTGCTAACCGATTAATCATAAGCGACTCTAGTGAAGTGGGTATAGGTGAAATGATAAGATTAATAAGTTCATTAGAGGTAATTAAATATAAGTAGTGAATCAACTGTTTCATCAAAGCTACGTTTTGGCCGGCTCTAGCAGGGCTGCAATAAGAGCGCAACCACGCCACAACACCCGATGACAGTGTTCTGTACTATGTATTTAAGTTTATGAGAAGTACACACCACTCTATTGATCTCACACAGGACATTATGGAGTGGTTGGGCTCTTATTGCAAGGCTGATCAAGCCAGCAGAAATGTAGCTTAGTAAAGATAATTAAGTATGCACAAAAATTTTTTTTTTCAATGTTGATAGAAAATGATATATTACTATTTTCTGTTTAAATGTAAGTAACTGAGGTATTTTTGAATAGTGTTACATGATTTTTTTAGGTTTCTGAAGAAGATGGATATCCTCAAAACATATGTGGGAAATGTCTTGAAAAATTAATAAACGCGTATACTTTTAGAATACAGTGTATTACGACAGATACCACAATAAAAAATACAGCTTTCACTATCACTGCATCTACACCAAAGCATATAAAAGACTTTAACAATTTTGATTCTATCACAGACGATATTATATTTACATCTACATTAGAAACAACTAATCTAAAAGACATCACACATTTAACAGATCAATTGAATTCTTTAGACAGAAATATAGAAAGCAGTCTCTTGGCAGACTCAGAAGAAAAGTCAGGAATTGACGGAAGAGAATTTTCGCTGTCTGGTAATAAATTAGAGAACAAAATATGTGTGGACAATCGAGTAGTACCACATGCAGATAATGTTAGAAATAATATTTATGTAATAAGATCTCCAATTTCTAATAAATCCAAAGAAAATATAAAATGTAATTTTACACATATTTTAAATCAAATGGATGAAAATGTGAAAGTTAGTGAGGAAGTCTTAGAGCTAAATAAAAATATATGTAGTAAGCAAATAATAAACAAAATTGATAAAGAAAAAATTAATGAAAATAGAGTGAAAGAGAAAATATTTGTATGCGATATGTGTGGACTAATATTCAAGACTAATGGAATTCTCAAAAAGCACAAACTAAGACATACGGAAAAAAATAATTTTGAGTGTACAAAATGTCCTAAAGCTTTCTCTGTAATGGGTAAGTGTTTGTATATTGCAAGTGTTTATTTAATCAATAAGTACTATACTATACCATCACGGCATATCCCACAAGGGGGGTAGCCAGCAGATCAGCTGCATGTAAGAAACATGCAAACTGTCCTCTTCGTGCCAATATAAAATCAAGACATTCAGGATGGGTGGCAAGCCTCATCGCTGAATTTAAGATGTAAAATGTCTTATTATTTTATCAATAAGTGCGTATTGCTTTCTTTACAATAATGGTTTACATTACATTCAATCCATATTAAATTGAACTCTTATTATAACTTATAGTATTCAATTAACATTTTATTACAGATGACTTGAATAAACATATTTTATGCCACAACACAAAAAGTTACATTTGTGAAATGTGTGCAGCAACATTTACAAGAAAAGATTCATTAAATACGCATAAAAAGATTCACCTAAATATTAAACCACATTCCTGTCCACACTGTGACAAAAGGTATGAATTTACAAATTATGCTTTTTTTTCAATCAGACCATTCAACTTAAGTTTTCTATGAGTTATTTAACACCCGACAATATGTAAATCTTCAAAAGAAGAAAAGGCTCATAACTAAGCATGAAAAAGATATCTGGCAATTACCTAGTATTCAGCCAAAATTTATCTCCGTTTAGACCCCATAAAATATAAATTGTTGAAATACTATGGGATAAACTCGCTCCTTGCACAAAATTATTTGTTCTATTGTTATGTGATATGTTTTTGTATATTTTTTATGCAATTAAGATGATTATTGTCTCTTGAATTTTGATAACATAAGAAATCAAATTTTGCCTAAATTTTTGAACAAAAATTTCAAATTTGCTCAATGAGAAAAACACCATCACGAGATTACATTATAACATTTTTGAGTACATATTTCATTATTTTAAACCTGTTCGGTAACCTGACTTACAATTGATCTGACTATCCAGTGTCTGAACAATTGACTACATTTATTTCACATCAACTTATAATGAAGGATACACTGAAACCATAGTGACTTCATACAATACAGATATACATAGAATGGGATAACGACCACTACATTTTATTCCTATTTTCTTATGGATGTATATATTTGTATTTGCAGTTTTCTCAACAGCTACAACTTGCAAAACCACATAAGGACTCACTTAAATGAAGCACCATACATTTGTTCTGTGTGCAAACATGCATTTAAACAAAGAACAGCTCTTCAGAGACACATGAAGGTGCATCAAAAGATGACAACAGACACTTCAAAAAAGAAATAATGCAATAAAGTTCTGCTGAAAGTAGATTTTATTTTTTATCATACAATCTTTGATACTTAAACATATCCTGAAATATCATAAAATGGGAAAATATTAAACAAAACTGACTAATCTGTTAAGGTGACTGAAATTTCTCCACCATTCGTAGAGAGAAGATTTGAACGGTGCATCCTTTGCACCTCCTTACACTCAGTTGACTTTTGCACTATCTCAATTGAAATTCCACCATCCTTATTAAACTCAGCAAGCTAATAATACTCCCGCATTCAAGTATATTTTTACCCATATAATAATACAAATGTGGAATTCAAGTAAATGACATTACATACACAAGATTTCAATCAGCATTTTTCACCTTACCAGTCCACCAAAATACTAAACTATTTTCTATGGTACCTTTTTCATCATTCTCAACAGATATCTTTCCAGCGTCAGTGCCATTTTTTAATCCTAAACTATTTTCTGATAAAACTTGAATCGTCTCGGATTTTGAATTTAGTTCGTTATGATTCACTTTACTAATATCTTCACAAGAGTCATTTAAATATTCACTAGCAAACATATGATGTTGTCCAGAACTAGTAGCTAGAATAGGTTTGTACGGATGTATGGAAACTCCATTGCAGCAATCACCATGAAGTGGATACTGAAAATAAGTAATTAGATTTTTTATTACAAGAAAGGAGCTACATTGATAAGATAATTAATTTTAAAATATAATGTGTCTTGTTGTTAAAACACAAATGTTTTAGAATTCCTTTTTATGCCAATAATTGCTTAGAAAAACTTTGGTATTATATTATGACTAAATTTTGTAGGCAAAAAACTTAATTTCAGTAAATAATATTAATAAACAGTTTTAACTTTTTGGTTCTAAAATCTCTTCCTACGTAATTTTTAACCAAATAATTTAATCAGACCATAATTCCACATCTCTTGAGAGGTAGGTGGAGAAGGTCTAATGTCATATTTGCTCAAATTTACACATTTTTACGTTTCATCACACTCCTATAGCTATTTATGCGTGCTCTTCAATGTCATGTACTCATTACATGTCCATTCATTATCCACAAAACTATTACATGCCCATTCATTATCATTTTTCAGAAAGTAAAAAAATGTATAACTGTCTTTAGTGTTAATCAAAATAAAAACCAAATATTTATACAGTATTTCTACGCTTGGGATAATATTATTTTTAATTCAAATTAAACTTACCATTGTTTGACAATAGGAGTTTTCTTCATTTTCATCTGAAGTTTCTTTAGTTAAATCCCATGCTGAGACTATTCCATCTGTACCCCCACTAACCAAATATTTCCCACAACGTGAAACATCAAAGTATATTCTTTGATTTGTATTTGCTTTCCTCTTCAGACATTTGTATGGGCGTCTGTAAAATCTTATGTCCCATATAAGTAAATGAGAATCTTTTCTCGCACCAGAGACAAGTTTTTCACCATCTGGGTGGAATGCTAAGTGTGTTACCCCACCTAAAAGAAATATTTAATGCATGAGTGGCTTGGGATAAAAATCGCACATATCCGATAATTGTAGTAAAATGTCGATGGAGCCCAAAACTAACTGAATTTTGATTGTTGGATCAATAAATTCATTCTGAACATTTATTATATGTGGCTGGTCTGCTGGTTACCCCTCTTACGAGATATGCCATGATTGTATAGTAGTAGTAGTAGTAGTAATATTTCTTAAGGGGAAGGGAGAATTTAATACTTAATTTGTAAACTTTATTAAATATTAATAAAATTACTAAAATATTTACACTAGAACAACAAAAGAGATGAAGCTGAATTGGAAATGTTCAGTAGTATTAAACAGTATTATTTGAAGAATTTTTATACTCGTATTTTCATAAAAACACTGAATATTAGTATCCAGAACCATTTCAATATTTACAGATTATTGTACTGCAGATACATGAAGTGGCTATGAAATATCAAAACATTTCATTAAACATTTAACTGACATTCTATACTGACATTCCAATATTTTCATTTGTTTTCCATAATAGAATGATGTGATTTGACTAAAGTTATTGATGTTATGATTTGATTTGCATTTGTGTTTTGTTCTTGTCTTGCTTTAACTGTTTTGTGAATGAGAACATTGATTTCTTTTTTTATGTATTGCGTAACATGTAAAAGGCTCGCGCCGCACAGTGGATATGTAAATAAATAAATATGTCTTCAGTTGTTACAATCCTATGGCAATTCTTATAAATCTTCAAAAACACAATGCACTACAACATATCTATTATTTGCCCACTTTTTTATTTTTGTTTTACTGCAAATACCTTTTCAAGAATGAACTTATCTAAGAAATCTGTCTTTATGAAAATGCTAAGGTAGATAAGATATAGATTCCTACCTGAATGGAATCGCAATTTTCCAATAGACTTAGTGATTCCTTGATTAATGTCGTACAAACTAATCTCTTTACTCCACGAGCCGACTGCCAGTAAAGAGTTACTAGTAGGAGACACACACAAGCAGGAAGCTGAACTGTTAATGGGCTGATCCACATACTCTCTGCCTGGCCTGTAAGAAAAAATTTAGTTGAATTAAACACAATCAGGTGTTAAAAACTGGATATTAACTTGCTCAGAAGTGTTTGAAGTTTTTTTCAAAAGGGACATTGAAGAGAGAGTGTTGCTTAAAAGATTCCCACGATGGCGGTTTTGGCCGGTTGGCCCTTCAGGCCTGCCCAATGGCCCGCCCGTGAGGACAAATTTAGTTTAATTATGCGGATAAATAGGAGTTCACAACTCCTGAGATATCCGGGTGGAGGTGGGTCTCTCTTCAATGCTCAGAAGTGTGTAAATAGGAGTCTTTGACTCCTGAGATATCCGGGTGTGTGGAGGGTCCTTTCAGTATTGCTCAGAAGTGTGGATGATTAGAAATTAATATTTGCATTTAATTAAATATTTTTGAATGCTTACCTATTGACGTCAAAAGTTTTTACAGCTTTCTTGTAACCTGCATGAATTTGTGTACCTTTGTTAGAAAAAGTAAGAGAAATAGCTGGTTCTATTTCATCCACAGCGTTATATCCCCTATAAGAACATCTCAAAGAGCCATCATACGCATCCCACAGCTGTATCGGAGAGTGCTGCTTAGTTGTCAACCAACTAAAATAATGTGAGTAAATTATTTATACCTAATCTACAATAACAGAAAAAACATTATTTGTTTTTGTTAAATTACCAACAAGTTTCAGGAACCGTGCTATTCATTCCTGGAAACCAGGTGAAGTCATAAACAAGGCCACACTCCGGAATTTTAATGATAGAGTCTAATATATCCACAGGCCTCTCACTATCTACATACTCAGCATCATAAAGATCCTTGGACAGCTCTAATAAATGTACTCCCCCATTGTTGACCACAGCGAGGCAACAAGTTCCATCTGGAGACCATTTACATCCTCTAAGATAAGTTTGCTTATCAAAATTTTCTAATGCTGGGCGCCATGTAGATTTGCTTAGCTCTACAAAACACAATTGTTCAAACATAGCTAGTTGCCTTTCTATTGTGTTTTCACACGAATCCCCTTGATCGCAACCAGAAGGAACTTCTTCTGTTTCCATTTTACTTTCGTCTTTAAGATTTGCGTCAATTTCTAACATTTAAAAAATTACAAACCGCTAAAAGTTCAAAATAAAAAGAAAACAAAACGAAGTCCACCTGACACAAACTTCAATTTGACGTTTCAACCAGGGTTACCAGATTGTGTTGCCAAAATTACCTTACTTCGGTGAAAAAAATACCGTACATACCGTAAAAATACATAAAACACAGTAGGTACCTTTTCAAAATGTTACGGGTATTTCTACCCCCCGTCGCCAAATTTTCGAAATGGTATAGGAATTTGGAATATTTCGAAAACTTCTTGGTTTTTTTGATGAATATTTTCTCACACAGTACCTTTTTTTACCATGTAACGGGTATTTGTACCGATGTTCGTTCATGTCAGTACCGGATACTTGTTTGTCGTACAGTAATTTATTTAGTTTATTACCGTATGGGGAATGAAATTACCGTATAAATACGGTAATTACCGTACAACACCCTCATTTTAGGAGGTGTTGTTACCGTACGCGTCTGGCAACGCTGATTTCAACTCAAGGGCAGCGTTCATAGGGTCGTCGAGTGATCACTCGACGACGCTCCGGCCGTTCACGCGCCCGGAGCGAGTCACCCGACGACTCGCACTTTCGCGTTCAGGATGTCGTCGGGCGTACAACCGAACAACCGAATTCATAGCAGGGTGATTATCGCTCTGACAGTTAACTTGACGTTTGAGTGATGATGGCTGTCAAAACAATTGCGAAGTAAATCGTAATTATGGTGTATTCTTGTCGTATACAATTTTTCAACATAGAAAATCATATTTTTTTAGTTAAAGAAGTGAAATGGAAGAGAAAATAAAATACTTAGTGCAGATTTTTCAGATCGCGAATGAATCTTGCGAAAATGGCGCCATTATATTGACATTTGGATCATAAAACGCTCAAAGTTGTTCACGATATCCGGGGTGACATTCGCCACTCACTGCAACTTCATGGTCGCTCAGGTCACTCGACGTCGAGCGATATTCATGCTATCGTGAACCCAGCCAAGAACTCAACAATCTCGAACGTCCAGGGTTGCCAGATTGTGTAGCCAAAATTACCTGCATTTTGACAAAAAAAAAAATCTACCCCCAAATTAATGTCAAATTACGTACCGAAAAATCGATAGATTCGAGACAAGTGTAGGGCTACTACTCTAACAAAATCTAAATACGATCTTAATCATACGACGTGCGAAGTGAGTGGTAAGTATTAGTCAAAAATACGTGCATACCAATCTCGCGAGTCGCGGTAGCGGTATTAGCGCGATATTTTCGACCATAGTCCCTTTGCGCGTCATATGATTAGGATCAAAGATTAGATCATAAGATCGTATTTAGATTGTATCATGAGTAACCCTGCTGATCTCGATCGTGATTGTGCAATATCGGTAGAACTACCCACTTAATGCAATATTGAGTCTAAAGTAGCATTCACATTGCTTCACTTTGGATGATCATCCAGCGAGTGTCAGGGTCAAACTTGTTCATCGAAAATGAACACGTCTGTTCACATTTGTTCATCCTATGCTTTCACTGCCATGCCAACACTCTCACTCATGTTGTATGTAGTTTGACGTATTTTCGTATAAAAATAATTAAACAAATTCAAAAATGAAAAATAACACTTAAAATAAATTAATATAGCTCTCGACTGCATAATAATTTTGTACATGATTCTGACATTCAATACAAATTCATAGAGAATTAAACAAATAATAAGATAAAACTTGGTTATGGTCGTTTCGCAGTGAAAGGACCTTTCATCAAAATTATGACGAGTGGTAATCTCTTATTTCTCCGTCATCGCTAGTGATCACTAGCAGTGTGACCAGATTTGGTAGTTTCCTACTTTTTTGGTAGTTTTTGAGGCATTGGCAACAATGTTTAGTAGTTTTTATTTCTTTGGTAGTTTTTGGTAGTTTTTGACTTCCCCATTTAGTAGTTTTTGAAAATAAAATCACACTGTACACTAGCGATGAAACGCCTGTTCATCTTGGAGGATCATCCGGAGTGATCACTGAAAGTGAACAATTGTGAACGCCCCTTTACTTTTCATAATTTTTATTTATTTATTTATTTATTTTATTCTTTACTGTACATTGGTTACAATATTACATAGTGAAATAGTGGCATAAAAATAACAATTATAAATTCAATGTACAGAGGGCGAGTTTATCGCTAAAATGCGATGTCTTCCAACTAACCCGGTAACTAAAACTAAACAAAATTAAAAAAAAAAAAAAAAAACACATGCATACATATATACACCCATACATATCAACAGTCATAAAAGAAATAAAAATACAACACAAAGTAAACAAAAGAAAAGAAAAAGAACACATGCAAGCAACAATGCACTTACGGACACATAATAATAAAAGTATAACATATTAAATTGCAGCGTGCACATGCATAGGGAAAGGAAAAAGGATTTAGGAGTCAGATGCTAAATTCAATGAGAGAAAATGATTTTTGACAGCTTGTCTGAAAGAATTAAAGGTTGTTATCATCCTGATTTTCGAAGGAAGATTGTTCCAACTGCGAGCACCATGAACAAGGAATGAGTTAGATAAAAAGCTTGTACTGTGTGCTGGTATAGCTAGAAGACGCTCTCTGTTAGATCGCAAGGGTAAACCATGACTCGCTAGATACTCGAATTTGACTTTAAGATAGTAAGGGGAGGACGCTAAAAATAAAGCTTTAAAAACTAGACATAAAATGTGTAGATCACGTCTTTGACGTATGGTGGTCCACTTCAGCTGGTTTCTGTACGAGGTTATGTGATCAGTTTTTTTGAGGTTAAAAATATAACGGATGCCTGCGTTTTGAAGTCTCTCAACTTTAGTCAAGAGAACCTCATTAAGATCAATATAAGCAATGTCTGCATAGTCAAGGATCGGTATTAATAAGGATTGAACGAGTAGGATCTTAGTCTTCACTGGCAAGAATCTTTGCAGTCTTTTGAGATTATGTAACGAATAAAAGAATTTTTTTCGAATAGAATTTATATGCTGTTGCCAAGACAGTCTCTGGTCAATAATCAGACCAAGATTCCTAACCGTTTTTGAATATGGAACTGTATCGTGATTCATTTGCGTGGGAGGTATCCTTATATTGTTAAGTCTACCAATTAAATGGTGGCTCCCTATAAATATTGACTGTGATTTGGATGGGTTAAGAATGAGTCCATTGCTGGAAGCCCAATCAGAAATTTGCTTTAGGCATTGTGATTTACAGTCAATTGCAGTTGCAAGGTCATCTAACTTAAAGTGAGTATAAACCTGCAAATCATCCGCGTATAGATGATATTGACATGAAATATGTCGCGCAATTGGATTAATAAAAATTGAGAATAGAAGGGGAGAGAGGATTCCGCCTTGCGGTACCCCTGCCCTTAATTCCACCCACTCAGAACTAACACCACTCTGCAATCGAACGCACTGTGCACGACCCCTGAGATACGACTCAAACCATGCAGCACAAGATGGAGATATATTGAGTTGATTGAGTGTAGCCAAGAGTAGATCAAAATCTACAGAGTTGAATGCACTACTAAAATCCAACAACGTTAAATGTGTCAGCAACCCTCTGTCCATAGCAACTCTAACGTCATCTGTGATCTTAACCAGAGCAGTTACTGTGCTGTGCCCTTCACGGAATCCCGATTGGAAATTATTATGAAAACCATTTTCTGTGAGATATTGGTTGAAGTGTAAATACGCAAGTTTTTCTATTACCTTAGAAAAAAAAGGAAGTATGGAAATGGGGCGAAAGTCCTGGGGACCCGCGACAGTGCTTTTTTTTGGTAGTGGAATGATAAAAGCTCTCTTCCATTTTCCTGGAAATGAGCCACTTTCGAATGAGCAATTAATGATGTGAGTGAGATAAGGAAGAATAGTATGTAGAAAGTGTGACACAAATGTTATACTTATATCATCACTTCCCGAAGCTTTGGATTTGATAGAGGTAATGCAGCGTTTAACCTCTAAATCTGACACGACAGGGAAATCAAAACTAGGTCCAGATATACGTGAGTGAGTGTTTAATCCTTGTAAGGTGTTTAACTTGGTAGCATCATCTAGAATGGTGGGAGGTGAGGCAAAATGTGCATTGAGTACGTTCGGATCTAAAGTAGGGTCACCACACGTCATCCCATGTTTAGGGAGTACCAGCGAGTCAAGTCGTTTCCATGCTTGTGTTTGGGAGCAATTTTTGAATAAGTCCTGAGTATAAGATATTTTAGCGTTTCGACATCTCTTGGCACACAACCTACGAAGACTTATGAAATATATTAAATTATATTAAAATTTTAAAAATTTTTCCACGTCGCTATCTTTTTTATGGTCGGATATTTTCTCAATTATAAAAAATATATAATATATACATTGACCGTTGTAACATGTAAATAAACATTTATTATAATATTATTATTAATAGAAAAAATATTTAATTAGACATTTCTTAAGAAACTTTTTTATTCATGCAACATTTTTTACCGATGCGTTACTAATTTCACGTTGCTCAGAAATCTCAAAATGGCTGAGGGTCGACCCGCCATCATTCAAGAAGGTAGTTTTTCTTTTCGATTTTCTAAAGATATTTTTCAATACTTCTATGTAAAATATACTTGTTATTAATAAATGAATTATGTTTAATGTTCTGATTAATATTTTGTGTCCTTCGGTAAAATTTTAAATGAGAAGTAAGTCTCGAAATATTTGTTAATATTGGGCGAATTCTATTTGCAGCAGGGCAGCCAACTGTTGACAGCCCATTGATGTCACTTGAAAGCAGCCTTTTGAGTCTGGAAAAATTGGACAGAGCATCTCCTGAACTATGGCCTGAACAAAGTATGGATACCGATTATCATTTTGCTTCACGTTTTTATTTTTTGGGAGTATTGTAGATTTCCCTCCATTGCTTCCTTTGACAGGCTAGTAATAATTTCGTTTCCTTAAGTTGGCGTCTTTGTTTGGTTAATAAGGTAGAGCTTGCGGAACGTCTGAAGACTTTTGAAAAATATTTACAAATAAGGGCTCGGAAATGAGCAATAGTGATAGTAATAATAACCAATCTGATGATAGTAACGATGTATGTTCTGTTGATAATTTCTCAGTACCTGGTCTCTCCGGATACGCGCCTCTGCAATCGACCAACCAACCTCCACCACAATGGAATTCCGCATTCACTTCAGAGGACATAACCCTTATGCATCGTATGTACAAAATATTGATTATGTTTTCAATTCTTGTTCTAATTATTATTTTAATAGATAATATATCAGTATAAAATTTTAGTTGTACAGTTTGACTACACTTTTCAATGTGGTTTTTCTGACCTTTTGTTTTTGTATAATTTTCACCAACAAATTTTTTACTATTTATAGCACCATTTTTCCTATAAATGTTCATTTACACTGATTGCTGTCACAAAAGTTGTTACTTCAATTGTAAACTGTTTTTGTACACAGAACTTGGTGCGCTGTCAACCAGCAACATAATACTAGAAGTGAAGAAATTACATGATCTTGCATACAGACTGGGAGTGGAGGAAGCTAAGGAAATGACCAGAGGGAAATATCTCAATGTCTTCACCTCCAAGAAGAATCAATACGAGTATTAATCATCAGTACATTGTTTCTAACACACACTGCTATGTGCTGAAACATTGAAGTTTTATGGTTATGTCGGATAGAAGATAAGCATAGATGTTTTCTACAATACAAATGGCTGTGGAACTATCAACTGTTTGCAACTGTGCAAAATTATTTGGATCCTAAACTTTGTGTTTTTAAAGTGTGGTCTATTCAAAAATTCAATTTGTGTATAGTTTCCTTGATATCAAAAACCTTGTGTGCTCCTTTCTTTTCTTGGCAACATAAAAGATAAGAAAGTGTCACTTCAAATTTATTTCTCATTTAAATTCATACTAAAAACAATCTTCAAAATGCATACTTTTCACTACCTTCAATATTTTCATAAAAAGTTGTATGTCATTGCTTTCTGACCAGCATGTGATATTTTGCGGTACAACTTTGGAATATTTACATGCCGAATAGTTACGATTATTTTTGTACATAGAAGCCACTCGCAAAATTTCTAAAAGCTCTTGTAATTATATGATTTATAAGTAAATTAATGGAAACTATCATAAATAGATCTCCAACCTAACAAATAAAAAAAAAATCATTATTATATTTTGTGCACTGCATGAAGTGTTAAAACATATCGCATGCTTAATGGAATACTGACTTATCTCAAAAAAGACAATTTTTGGGGAAACGCAAAAGATCTTGCTATGAGGACTTATCCTACTTGTTGACGCATAAAGTTAAAACTAATTATTAATTTATCATGAATGTTTATATTTTGAACATTATGATTAACTATTGATCAGATCTGAGTAAAAAAAAGCCGGAAATAATTACTATTAATTTTAAAAAGTATATTCTAAGTTAAGGCAGTTTTTATAAAAAGTGAAGCAAATATTTTAAAATGCAAGTATTCTATTAGGCTGTAAGCCTGTTTCATTTTAAATTATTTATGATGACTAATTTAGTCAGTACATGATTACTTTAGGAAAACACGTTTGGAGATTGGGTCACTTTATTCATATTAGCAGACCATGAATAAACTTAATCTTTTTTTTTTTCAATTAACCCAGACATTCCTGAGAAAAAAAATATCACAAAAATATTCAGCTCCATTTTGTCGCAGCAGTGAAAATTAGACGTTATATAATCGTCTCTAGATAAAGCTCCCAGTAGTTTCCCAAAATAGCCGTCTACTGGGTAGTCGTACGTATCCACTCGGCAAAAGGATTCCAATAAAAGATTTATTTCCTCCTTTGTAATATTTCCCTCCTGATTTTTATAATTAGCGAATTTTTTGGTGTAGTTCAATATCATTTCCAACAAAGTGGCGTCGACACAATTTTCCTTTGGCGTTTGTTGATTGTGGCCTGGAAAGGCCAAGACTCCATAATTTTTTTTTGTCAAAGTTCACGATTTCTCCGTGTGTATGTTGCTTTTTTTCACATTAAGTGCGTGCAATTCTCGACTATATCAATTTGATTAGTACAAGTTGCCTCATGGAATTCTGAAATATCTTATTCAGAATTGGGTACTCCGTAGAATACGACTTCTGCTGGAGCTCTTAACTGTGATCCAGGTAAATTATACGGAGATATTTTATCTCATTTTCTTCAGACTTTTTTGCGTTTTTAATTATGGCTACAAATTGGTGAGGAGAATATATTAGCCCAGATTTTAGATTTTTTGTAATCTCCTTTTCTATGAGGCCATGAATATTATCACCCTCGTTTTGTGTATGACCTTTTACTAGATATTTATGAGTGACAGATTTAATATTTGGATGAGTGACTGCTTACAGGTAAAGTGCTACTATAAATTTGTTTTTATTTTGACTAGAACAATTGTCAGAATATAGAATTACACCCATTGTTATTTGGTGACTTTGCTGAGAGCTTCTCAAAAACTTTTAATAAACAAGATCCGATTTCGTTGACCCCACATTTAGCATCAGTTTTGTTCCAGAAGATATTGTACATCATCATACGTGTTTTTCATCTGGCCAACTTTTTTGTTTAAGCTCGTGATCGTATAATTCTATTCAACTTTGATTTGTAATAAAATCCTGAGGTATCTCCAGGAGTTTGCAGATCAAACACAAGAACTTTATTTCTTTTGTCTATTTTGCAGCAGTCATCGTATTTTTCTTCCAAATGGGCATTGTACTATTCTTTGAATAATACTTCTTGTTCAGGTGTCGAGTTCTTATATTGCAAACAAATCACATTGGTCTTTTCTGGGATGAAAAAATGATATATTTAGTTATTTTTTCACAGCATTTGAGCCTACATTTAACACCACAGGGTGATACAACAGATGAGGTTTGATTATTTTATTTTTCTTACTAATGTATGGTTTTCCAGCATTTCTTAGACTTTTAGCTTTAATCTGTTTCCAGCTTTCTTCATTCCGTTAACGTTTCCTTCCCTTGTAGTATTTTTGAATTACTGATTTATCAAAACTTCTGTTGTTGCGGGTTCATCAATGTTTGTTTGCTCGGATTGCTTGTCTGCGGTTTCCTGAACTATGTTCTCTTGTGTTTTATTCTGTTTGTTACAGGATTCTGTATAGGAACTTTCACTGGAAGATCCTGAAGTTGATGAGGGCGAGGAAGACGAGGAACTCCGTGATGATTTTGATTGACTTGGATATTTTGCTATGCGCTTTTTCTTTGTAGTCGGAACTTGATATGTTGGATCTTGATCACTTGAATCGACATTACTAGTTTCATATTTCGAATGTCTCTCATCCATGGTGTTATGAAGGTGATTTTCATTTCCGACTGAAGCCGATTCCGAAATTTCAAAATATTCCTGTACGTTAGAGTAAGGCTGATTTTCAGGCTTGTTTGTTATATTATCAGCCAACATCTACAAGAACAAAAAAAATATTATTAATAAATTATTAATATAATTAAAAAATATACAAACTTGATTTTTAAAGTCACTTCAAACTGTCACTTTAGTTGATGGCACTGATTCATGTTCTTTATCTTGTGTTTTGCCGGGCTTAGAGCTTGAACAAGCTCCATCATCTTTTTCGGCGGAACAAAAAAATTTACAGGCAGTGAAAGAATTACGTATTATATTCCATTCTTTTTTTTTAAAAACAAAGAATCAACTAATATTGCAGCTCCTAAGTAACAATAACCTTTAGTAGCAAGCAGACTTATAATAATAATAATAAAAATCTTTATTACACAAAAAAAACAAACATTAATAAAATATAAGCAAGAGTTCCGGGAGGCCAGACGTCCCTCTTTCACAATACATGGTTCCTATGACAATGATAACGGAGCTCTAGGAATGTTGTGGGAAAAGGTGACTCAATTAGTGCATATACACTCTAAATGGAGGAGGCTGGTTTCTGCCCTGTGCTCCCAAGAAGAGCGTTGAAGGGCGAGATGATGAATTTAACCATCTATCTCCCTCTGGTTTCAATCTTGTGGATTGGTTTGCAGCAAAATGTTGCATCTTTCTTTCCATTGCACTCTACCCTATGCGACCCTCTTCTACTCATCATACGATCCACAGCTCATATCCTTGTATAGATTTTTGATGTATTCTCAACTATCCCTTTTTCGTAATGCATTATATATGCAATCCATCCGGCGCAATTCAAATGGTTTTTAAGTTGATAGAAACGCAAAGTAACATAATTCCAGAAACTTGTTTTAGAGGATATTATTGTGTAATTGATTGATGTGTATGAGTGTCTTAAAAGTATGTCTATTATTATAATTTGTTTTATATTTCCAAAGATATATTAATAAATTGTTGTTTTATAAACTAGTGTTTTTAGTTCTTGTTCCCTTTACTATATTCTTTTCTTCTTTTGAGGAATTGATGTTAATTTAAATGTACTTTATTGAAATACTTGTGTCAAGACAATAGAACTAGATAACTCTTCGGTATTAACAGCAGAAGTTTAAAAAATTGTAGCCATTGTGCATGTGATCTGATGTCTATTCTACACAAATATCCTCCTTATACTATGGGGTCCTCCAAATTAGTTGTCCACAAGGGAACATGTCAAACCTCAGTCCAATTCACTAAGAATTTGGTCTCGCAACAAGTATGCCATTGAAGAGAGCATTATTGTTATTTGTTTAATTTTTTTTCTTCATTAAGATATTAAATTTATTATTATCATATTAAATTGATCCTGGTAACATATTCAAGAAAATGAAGAGTTGTATTTTATCTATTTATTATAATTATACCTATTTTGTTTTCAAACCACATGACTAGAAGTTATCTACGAATCTTATTCAACATAGAAAAGAGTGATTTTTAGGTTTGAACGAAATCTTTTGATGAAACTCCACTATTGGATTTGAATTAAATGACTTCATACAAACCCAGACCCAAGACTAGAGTGAAAAACACCCTAGGCAAAATGGTCTACTGGCGCCCTTTTTCACAGTATTATTTTTTCCTCTAAGTTCAGCTCCCCTTTAAATTTGGCAACCTTTACAAATGCCCAATCTACTTGTTTATAACCCTGGGCCTGTGCAAACCTAAAAAGCATAATAAATGTTGAATTTTTTGATATTTATTTCGTAAAACTCCATTATATACAAATAAATAATAAGATATTATTAAAGGTTTTACATATACTATGTATTTGTAAAACCTTTAATAATATCTTATTATTTATTTGTACATAATAAATGTGTTATTTCTGTCATGAACCCAATGGAGAGTTCATTTTTGTGACAAGAATTGCAAATAACCAAAGTTTTTCCAGTAGGAATGAAAGTGTTTGTGGAAATCGAAAGTGGCATTACATAACAATGTATAAATTAACTTAGCTTTCACAGTAAACTTTTAAATGAGGAGTTTTAATTGAGTGGGTGATAATGTTGCGAAAGTGGAAAAATTATAATGGAGGTGTTGTCTGGTTATCAAGATTTCCCTGTAGTTGTTGTTATTTCGAGCTTTGGGCAAGCGTGCTTTCACGGTTTCCAGGAGCTTACAGATGTTTTTTAAGTATAATGGAAATGCCAAAATAGTTAAGCTTGAAATTAGCGCTAAATTGCAAAGCTAAAGCTTCCGGTTTTTAAATAACCATAGAAACAGAATAAACTGACATCTGTTTGACCATTGGCAACATTTTCTATGTCATAGACAATATACCATTCAATTAATATTAGTCATAACTGACGAAATATTCATCATTACCGTCACGCCGCTTCACTTTAATTTGGAATAAAAATCCTTGCATATACACTTTTCACTTCCATCTCTATCATACAATTCTTCTTGTATTCAATGTTCTCAGCACATGTCCGTTGTAATAAAGCAGCTGGAAGATTTTGGTCATGCCTCGGCCACGTTTTCCTAGCACCGTATTCCTCTCTGTACATTGATTACAAGCTATTTTATAAAGAAAGACAGTTATTTTTAATACAATAATAAATATACAGAGGGTGAATTTATAACGGATGTGTGATTTCTTCCAACTAATCGAGTTTCATGGAACGTTCACAAAAACATTTAAGGAAGGAATAGACCATTAAAGATCACGTGGTCATGTCTATGGATTTGCTTTTGCTTGGGGGGCAAACAGTCAGATTGCGCAAATCATCCTTGTAGGATGTTATGCCATAAGAGAAAAAAAAGAAAGTCAGACGACAAAATAATAATAAAATCGACACTGACATTTTTTTTTATTATTAGGTATTCTTTAGGTTGTTCACATTGACAAAAGGAGTAAAACAAGGGTGCGTGATGTCGCCATGGCTTTTTAACCTATACATTGATCATTGTATTCGTCCATTGAAAGAACTGAATGTAGGTGTTGATATGAATGGGATAAATGTAAGAGCGTTAATAAATGTTTGCCGATGATTTGGTATTGATGGCTGAAAGTGAAAGTGATCTACAGCGAATGATGACGTGTGTGTATGAAAATTGTGCGATTAATGGATTGAGAATGAATGCAAAAAAGACAAAAATCATGGTGTTTGAAAGAGGAAGTGAGAGAACAGTATGCCAGGTAATGATTGACAACGAAGTGTTAGAGCAAGTTGACGAATGTGTGTACTTAGGTAGTTTGTTCACGAGAGATGGGAAGTGTGAAAGCGATATTGAAAGGAGAAAAGTTGCTGGCAATAAGGTAAATGGTGCAATCCGACCAATAATTGCAAATAGAAACATATCCACCACAGCTAAAAGGTTGGTGCACTCTGCTATCTTAGTGCCAACACTTATGTATGCAAGTGAGACGTGGACATGGTTAAAAAAGGATGAAAGTGGCATAAATGCAGTGGAAATGAGATCGTTGAGAAGGATGTGTGGCAAGAGTCTGAGAGATCGTGTGCGTAACAGTGATATACGAAAGGAATGTGGAATGAAAGTTGGTGTAATAACAAAGATGAATGTAAATAAGTTAAGATGGTTTGGGCACGTGGAAAGAATGAATGAGGACAGAATGACTAAGAAGATATATTTGGCTGAGAGGAATGGTGCTCGGAGACGCGGACGTCCGAGGATTAAATGGCAAGATCATTTAAATCAAATCCTACAGGACGGTCACGTGTTGAGCACATTGAACAGGAGAGCATGCATGAGGAATTGTATGACAGTGACGGAAGCGAAAGATGTATGCAAGGATAGAAGGAAGTGGCGCTCGATCCTTTCTGCCTACCCCGCGAGGGAAGCGGCGTGATGGTATGTATGTATGTATGTATGTATTCTTTAGGCGTTCCACCTAATATTACACAGTAATCGTCTGTTGTGTTGGGATGCCTGATGCCCCTCAATGATTTTTCTGTGACGTCATCCTTTAATGGTCTATAGAAAGGCACACCAGCAAAAAGAATAGGTATGTATAGGAAAAGGGACTAGAAAATAGATGCCAAATTTTGAGCGAGAAAGTGGTGCTTGAGCATTTGCTTGAAAGTGTGAATAATATACTTCATTAGCACTCTTCATTTTTTAAGAGCCAAATATTTCGCATAACCAGCATACTCTTTTCTGTGCATTCTTCAGCCTCAAAACCGCCGCATTCATAATCTATCATGCACTTTTTTTCTTTCTTCCAATCACAGTTTCTCCACAATTATCTCTCGCACTTTCTACTAGCACCTGTTCCATTACATTCCATCTTTCATTACATTCATGTGCCTCACACTTTTTATTCGTCACTCTTTTAAGCAAGATGGCGGGTGATGACTTTTTTTCAAAAATAATTTGTAAAAACGCATTTCATAACTCTTATAGTTTCAAAATTACGTTTTTTGTATAAAAAAATAAATATTATTTTAAGTTGCCTTATACCTTCAATATTTTAAAAAGAGTTCCGAAGTAAAATAAATTAATCTACTGCCACCTATGCAAGTATAGACGTGATATACCTACTGATTTAAGTGAGTAAAAACACTGCCACCTATAAATCATAAAATACCATGGCCACACTAAAGATATTGGCCTGCGTACTAAAACCATTTCCGGTTGCGAAAGATCGCAAGTGGTGCTGTGAAGTTTTGCTTGACGGTTACTGTTGGTTATGGTGCTGTAGTTTCAATTAGTTTATCTACTGTTTGTAGAATTTATACTTAATGAATCTACCTTATTTCGATCTTACCAGGTTATAGAGTGATCGTTTTTGTTTGGTGAACGTTAAAATTTATTTTATATGTAAAAACAAGTGTATTTAACATGAAAAAAGTGTATGACGCTTCTCCGTATGAAATAATGGCGTGATTGTGTGTTACATTTTATAGGTTGCGCGCATGTGATTTATGTACCTAATTAATGGGACAGCAAAGTGTAAAACTGACTATTATACTAATTCCGTGTTTTAAAAATGTCTGAAAGTAGTATTCGCAAGTTTACAGAGAGCTATCACAATCTTAAAGAATCTCACTTAAACCTTTTGAAATGTTCTTCGAAAGTGAGAGTTGATTATATAAATGTATTATGGTGAAAATATTTAGTAATCTTGGATTTTCATACTTCATTGTGTACTTTCATTTTGAATTTCAGCATCAAGGATATTGTTAATGACTCAAGATTCGGTTATTAACATGACATAACCTATATAAACAATCTGATGATGGCTTAGTCAAATAAAAATTTTTAACTGTTAGTAGTACACTGCGATAATAATTGAGACTACTGAAATATCCCTAGCCAATAACTTCAAATACTCCAGATGATCTCCTCCAAGAAGAGCCATCAACTTATACATGAAATAAAATAATCATCAATTTACATATGGCACAAAGTATAACTTGTTTGATTCGCGCATCATTCCAGTTCTTCCAAAAGGCATTCATGGTATCTACATATTAAGGTTCAAGAACATAAGAAATTTTGTTTTGAATATATTTAAGAATATCATTTAGGAATATTAAGTAATCAATAATCAATAGTAGAAAGAAACACTTGTCTCAAATTACATAACAATACAACATGTTTAATTCTATGTATTTCCAGTCCTAAATAAGAGCGTAATGCTCTCTGTTTCGAAATAGATTATGGATGTAGAATTTTATATATTATAATAACATTTTACATCTTAAATTCAACAATGAGGTTTGCCACCCATTCTGAATGTTTTATTGTTGGCAGGGAGAGGACAGCTTGTGTGTTTATTACATGCTGCTGGTCTGCTGACTACCCCACTTGTGGGATATGTCGTGATGGTATATATATAGTAGAAGTATAATAACTTCGCACTTACATAACATTTTTTCTTTTTCAGGCAAGGCACCAGACACCGAGTGTAATTATGGAGTAACATAACATTTAGACGAGTTGAAAAATATTATGCTTGGAGAAAAATAAAACTTATCCAAAACTAAAGCTTAGGCAAAATTAAGTACTAGGTTAATGATAACTTGGAATGTCTTCGTTGATTGTATTTGTATATTATACTTATACCAAAAGTTGAAATTTTATCAGTCTTTGAATAGCTCACCGAAGTTTATATATTGTATATATATTTTTCATTTCATTTCATTTAAGCATTCATAGTACTATTGTTTTGTACTATACATTTTATAGTTATGTATATTGTACTATATTGTATCGTAGAAAATTTTTAAAATAGTTTTACAATATTCTTCATGTTGTATGTAATGTTGGTATGTTTTCATAATTTGATTTGTTGACTAATAAATACTGTATGTTATAGTTTTATTGATATGTTAATTTACTCATGTTTTGATTTTTTCAGATCACACCTAGCTATGTTAATATTCTATTTTCAATAAACATATTTACCATCACATGACTTCTCTTTTTTATTGAACCCAACATTTACAAAAATCACATTGTAAGGAATAAGAATCAAATATAACTATTTTGAATTCTGATATATCATTAATATTTCAATAGTTCATTTTAGGATTATGGAAAAACTATTGAATGCTGGATGTCGCAAGTTCAAAACTTATCTTGATTATTTCTATTTTAAATCATATTTTTGGTTATGAAAAGAGCCAAGGTATTTTTTTTACTACCCAATAAGAACTTTAAAATATAAGGCAATTTGTTTTAACAAAGATTTACAAAGAAGTAGTTCTGTCTTCAGGTTTTTCTCGCTTTATCTTGGTTGGTATGATTCATATATTAATAAAATATAGGCATGCTGCTTAGAATCATATTTTAAAATAATTTACTCTACTAGAGGAGTGAATAATTTAAAAATTACGGTACTAGGGACAGATTTGAACTACATAATGCCACTTCCGGTTTGAGTACATTAATACACCGCACTACTCTCGTAAGTAGGTATTTCAGTATGCAGGCCATTTATCTAGTGTGGCCATGATAAAATACTTATTTCTCGTGAAATTTATTCTGCGTACTGGTAACACTAGTTTCATTGTCGCGAACATTTCTAGGACATGCCGTAGTCGAAATAAATTTATTCGAATGAGATTTTTATAATTAAGCCAAAGGCTTTAGGATATAATAACTTCACAGATTATTTTAGTACAATCTTACCCACAATATGACCAGGTAATCACAACTTTACACATTGGTAATTTATCGTTTTTCCTGTTTGAAATGTCACTGTCGTATAACCCTATTTTCATTTAATCTTTATTTTTATACGCAAGTCTTAATTAGTACTCCTGATCCATTTTCAACCATAATTTAATAAAAGATCTCAACCTTTTCCTTCATTATGACAATATCGATAAAGAAACGCTCTAAAAGCGATCAAATGATAAAGAAATGTCTCGGGCTGACATCCTTGAAGGTCCGATAAATGAGATAAGATTTTATGCAATTTATCACATTTATGTAGTATTTACGATCGAAAGCATCTAGTTTTAATCTTAGGATTCGACATAAATAATAAAGATATGTGTGAGAGAAATATTTAATGTTGAAAGTTTCTTTTAATTTCGTTTTATTTAATTTTTCTCCTTACTATATTGTTCTTGAATTACTATAAAGATTTAATATGAATATTGTTTGTGTTGTTTTTGAATTTGAACATTTTTATATAAAACATTTCAGAGCTAAGACAGAGCTTGGTGATGTGACCCCACATAATATAAAACAATTGAAGAAATTAAATACAGTAGTGTTCCCAGTATCCTACAATGATAAATTTTACAAAGACGTTTTAGAAGCTGGTGAGCTTGCCAAGTTGGCTTATTACAATGACATAGTAGTGGGGGCTGTATGCTGTCGGATAGACACATCAGAAAACTCACGTAGGCTCTACATAATGACATTAGGATGTCTCTATCCATACAGAAGACTGGGAATTGGCACGCTAATGGTTGAACATGTTTTAAAGTTTGTTAAGCAGGATGGAAACTTTGACAGCATTTTCTTGTAAGTATTACTTCTTGACTGCGGTTTGATTACAATAATTAATTAATCTTTTCACATCACTGTTTTAGTCCTTTCTCTCATACCTGGTAGAATGTGGGCTAAGATATATTTTATAAATTATTGATGAGAAATAAGTATAATTTTTATTGTCTAAAATAATATGTGTGTTATTTCATATTGCAGACATGTCCAGGTTAATAATGAAAGTGCAATAGATTTTTACAAGAAATTTGGATTTGAAATTGTGGAAACAAAGAAAGACTACTACAAACGTATCGAACCAGCAGATGCTCATGTCCTGCAGAAAACTCTCCGACCTTCACAAATCCCAAACCTAATTAACGGTCCTTCTAATCACTCCAAACTTAATGGACACGAGTGAATGTGTCCCGTGATTGTGTACATTATTAAAATGGAAGGTGATTTTAAACTTGGTATATTGTGGTTTGTAATATGATAATAAATTTATTGAATGGAAACACTTTGCACATCTCTACAGAGATAGATGGTTGATCTTTGTATAGATGGTGATAGTTTCATTACACCTCGCTATGTGGTCGACTGTTAGATTTTACATTAAGCCTACCACCATCTTGTACATACTGTCTGTGTTCAAGAAAGTGAAATATTATATAATAACTGTACATTGATATTGAATGTTGTATGATGTGGATGTGAGTTAATTATTCTTATTGTAGCAACTCAGTTATGAAATAACCTTTCTTCTATTACCAATATAAATAGTAACTTGATAAGTGAGCATATTTTAAATTGACTCCGAGAGGTTTGGCACAGCTCTCGACTCTAGTGTGCAAATTCTTTCGTTGAATCTTGTTTCTATCTTCTATGTCCATAACATTTCAATTTCATGAAATAGTCACAGTGAAACTCAATATTTTATTTATAACAGATGTATCATCACAACATAAAAATCAAATTTTACAACAAATTTTTGATAACTTAAAATAAATCATTCTGCATATTTTTTTGACTTATTCATGCATTGAAAAAAAACAACATAAATTCATTCATATTTAGATGACATGGTAAGATACTTTACATGTCCATTTTAATGTTCGCTCTCTGCATTCTAGGTTATCACATTTTCTACAATTTTATAAAGTAGAATATAACGTGGCATTTAAAGAAATGTTATGCAATATTATACATAACTAACTAATGTAAGGCTCAAAAATACTAGAATAAAACTTAATATTATGTTTTACTTATTTGAAATCATTTTTTTGTGTCATACTAACAAACTTCTATTTAATTTGCCACTTGTAATGTAATTATGAATGTAATGTTTGTTGTCATTATGATTAATCTCTATGCTGAAAAATAGTATTCTTTTTGAAATTATATTGTTTACTGATATTTTATATTATCACACATATTATTATTTTTGAAAGGATTCGCATAATAACCAAAAATGAATGTCATTTTCATCTCATAAGACATTATTGAATGAAGAAGTTGTGTTAGGTAGTTTGAAATGTATGTGCGAGGATGGAATGATGAACAATATGGATTATTTGAATTAGTCATCTATATTTTGTTCCTGTTGTGTGAGTGATGAATTACTAAATAAATAAGCGTTTGGTAATGTTCATTATTAGTTTTATCACATTTATACCTCGAATATAATACTAGGAGCATTACTATATACTCGGTAATAAGAAAACTTGTAAAGTGATAAAAATAAATTTCAATTCGTGTGTTAACATTATTAGTAGTAAATTATTATTTTTCATTCAGGTAATGTTTATTATTTAAAAATTATTATCAAGTTTGTATTGTTGTCGGCTCTTTGCTGTGATTTCTGTTTCATACTAATTATAACTGAATCGATAGGAAACTTATGCAAACCCCCAAATGTTGTGAAGTTATTCTAGAATATTTGTTGCACACGAGAATAACCAGACATTGTGAATGTTGAAATGAATTTGTTGAAGTGTTTGCTACTTTGTATGGTTTTCATTATTTGTGAAATATATTACAATAATACTGAAGAAATATTATTTTATTTCATTGGACCATTCCTACATCCCTCATATAAGATATTTTCTGCATTGTTTATATCTAAGATAATTTGATGTTTATGCGTGTCACTATAATCTGAAATGGTAACAAATCCCGGCGGCTGTAGTAATTAGCATTGAGAATAAATAAAGCTCTAAATAGGGTATTATATCGGTATTGATTTTGTAAAACTCCATATCTATTAATAATTAATAAAAATATGATATAAAGATTTAACAGTTACTGAGGTGGAGATAACACCTCTTTAAAATTAAGGGAATGAAAGCAAACATTCTTCATTTATATTTTGTTTTTAAAAGATTTATTTTTATCGCCTGGACATAGGCCTTTCTGCTTCTGTATCCTACATGTATCACATAATTTGTCATGTTGATCAAAAGATGTCTCTAGCTGTACCGTTTTGAACAAAAAAAAAGATTTAACACACGATACTACCATTGAAGGTTTAGAAAAGACAATGTCACCTCATTTGGTAGTACCCCGGACGGAACTTTAACCCGTAACCCATCTTGAAGCGAGATGTGCTTTGTCCAATTAAGCTACCAGGCAATTTAATTGGGCAAGGCACCTCTCGTGACAAGCTGGGTTTGCGGGTTCACTCCCATCCGGGGCTCTACCAAATGAGGTGACATTGTCTATTCTAAGCCTTATATGGTAGTTTTGTGTGTTAAATTTGCATATGTGACCTTATACAATGGGCCACTTGCAGATTTTTTATTACATAAAATTGTTAATTAATATGAAAGAAACAACCACAATTTATTTTAATTTTTATTGCACTATTTTCTTAGATAGGTATCTATTAGCTTTTAAAAATTGAATTTTCTCGGAGTGATCAAAAACAATATGGCAGCACTGTGACGTCACGGAGTCCGGTGAACCATAATAACTTTCGCACCACAGATTATAATCTCATACATACATGGGACTCCGTGACACCGTCATGGGACCAGCTGTCAAAATCCATTTCACCGTCATGGGACCAGCTGTCAAAATCCATTTTATGTGTTTTGCCAAACGTCAAAAATTTTGGATTTTATTTTTGGATATTCTCAATAATTGACTGACAAATTTGTGTTTTCCGACCTCAAATTTACTTAATTCGATCATTTTTATTAAAATCCCCCACGACTGCAAGTGGCCCATTGTTAATTGTAAAAATAACATTAATCAAAAAAAGAGATTGTGATTTTTCACACCATAAAGAATGTACCTAAATGATTTTTCACAGTAAATTTATTCTATCACAGTGTAATAGTTAGCAACATAGATAATGCCGGAATGATTGTCCATAGTAAATTATATGGCAAGAAGGTAATTCCTAAATGATTTCCCATATAAAATTCAATATTTGTGATGATTCAGCTGGTCACTGGTAGAAATCACATGATAACAGTGAGATGTTATATAACGATATTTTCCTACAATGTTCTATAAAAAGCATTTATCATATCACATGCTACTCGTTATAACGATAAACTCTATTAGTTACTTTATTATGGTTACCTAAGTTTCGACATCTGATGTCATTTTCAAACTAAACCTCACAGGATGTAAACAACGTTGGATGTTAAAACCTAGGTCATTAATATAAAGCATTAGTAAAACTTTCCATCATATTTTTTTTATTATTAAAATTTTAAATATTAGCCAAGAACTAATTGTTTTTGATAATTCAAGAGTTTTTGTGTTTACGCTGTGGAAATCCATTTTTAATTTTAATAAATAAAATATAAAAATATATTATTGAGCACTGTTTAATCTCCACTAAGATGCCTACAAGTATAGGCGAAAACGTTCGGTATTTAACCTAACATAGTGGAGATTAAACAGTGCTCAATAATATATTTTTATATTTTGATGGGACCGGGGGAGAACTGCTAGACTTGTCTACGATTTTCTTCCGGATGTAAGAGAGAGGATTAAAAGGCGCTTCCTGTCTTTCAATCACTTTGCCGTGCAGTTGGTAACGGGACACGGGGAGCTTAAAGCCAAGCTCTTTGAGTTAGGGCTGACGGACGACCCGTGGTGTGCTTGTGGGACGGGAGCTCAGTTTGCGGGGCATATCCTGTGGGAATGCCCAATGATGACGGATGCGAGGGATGTAATGATTGATAGTTTGAGTGATGATACTCCCAGACCCGTTTGGTCTGGGGAATTAATGATTTGTCCGAGAAATTTCAGAGCTTGGAGTTTGCGGATGTCTGGGTGTCTCGGTGGAACCTTCTGCGTGAGCCGGGCTCACCCCGGCTTACCTGGATGAGCTTGATGGTTGATTTTGCCTTGTGTGATCGTGGCTGTCGCGGGCGAACTCGTTTCTTCGTTTTTTGTGCTGTCCTGTCTCCCTTGGTGGAGAGTCTTAGGTCAGGGAGGGATGTCCCTTGGGGAGGGAAGCGTGTCTACGAAGACTCCGGCACCGGCGACCCTCGGGTTCACCGGCAGGAATACCAAAAGAAGTTTCCGGACACCTCAACTCGGCTCTCTGCTCATTTTTATTTTCTCTTTGTTTTCTTAAATTTTTATTTGTTGTTTTTTATTTCTATTTTATTTGAATATTGATTTGTTTTTCTAGGTTAAGGAAATGCCTTTGTAAATATATTGTTAGTTTTATATTGTGAATGTATTTGCTTCTCTCGGCTAGAGGGACATCGAAGGAGTGTAGTCAAAAGATTCCACACATGGAGGTTTTTGGCCGGCCAGCCCCTCAGGCTGCCCACTATGGCGCCTCCGGTATGGACAAAATTTGTGTAGTGTAGAATTCGGATAAATGGAAGTCCCCAGACTTCTGCGCTATCCGGGTGGTCGGTGGGTCTCCTTCAATGTGTTATTAAAATTAATTGTTTTTGCTTCAGATATTTTCAAGAGATGAATCACCAGAACATAATTAATGTGACCTCATCCATTCATGTTAAATCTAATCTATAACCATATACTCTCCATTTTGGAGAAGGTTTTTTTTTCAATTTTTGTAACGTTTTTGACTGTGTTGATTATTATTTTCTTTTGGCTTGATTGAAGTCTCTCAATATTAGGGGAGGTGCCTTGGCATGGTTGAACTCATACAGAAATTGCATATGCGGTGAGCTCGCCTTTTAGTTTTTTCTGTAAACATATATATGCTTGCATATTTTATATTTTGATGCCAATAAAATTTTATTTATTTATTTTTTACAAAGGTTTAGATTTAATAAAAAGCCATATAACATTTAACAAAGTAATTTATTTATAAATAACCAAAATTGTCGTATATTATTTTCAATTTACAAATGAAATTTTATATTTTAAAAATGTCTAAAAAGGCCACCTAATATTTTACATTTTGGACAGATGGTTAAGTATTGAATACTACTATTTTATTACAAAATAAATTAGTGGACATTACAAAATTGAATATTAAATCTAACAGCTGTCTACTTCACAAGAAGCCACATTGTCTATGATTTATGTTTGCAAAACTAATGCCTATTCTTTATCTATGAATAAAATAATAATATTATTGTACATTGGAGTGATTTTGCTCACCTGGAACTTGCGGTTCCTGTTATTTTTGGGATTATAAATACACACATCTATCAAATAATTGAAGAATAAAATATTGCGGTTACTTAAAAGATGAATTTATAAAAGAAATCAGGGTAAAAAATGAATAAATATTCCAAAAATTTGACATATGTATGTATGTACTTAAACCATAACATTATTTTGATTAAAAAGGCACTGAAAACTGTTACTTAATGTGGTACATAAATGTATGCATACTCATCAAACATGGAAGATCAAAATTGTTGTTTCACTATAAACTGACTATAATAACAATAAAACAATATTTAGTTTTCAAAGAAATAGATTGTGCGCTGATGAAATAGCGCTAGTCAATAAAAAATGTAGGTATTGAAAGAGCGACATTGATGTTGCCAGTATATGCAATATTAACAATATGTGGCCCTATTACTTAATATCAACACACAGAATGTGATATATAATATAAATTAGTTATTACAAAATTGTGTATTATTAATATGTATACACTTTATAATTTATAAAGATTCAATATAAATTATAAACAATTTATTCCTTCATCACAGCACCATAGAGTAAATATAAATGTTTATAAACAAGTTATTTATTTATTATACTATTTAGTAATAATCTAACAATAATATCAAACAGTGACTAGAATGTGGAAATTGTATTTTAGACAAGTACACCATACAATTTGCAGTATTTACAATTCCTTCAAACCTTAAACAATACAATGCTATTGAGGACTTAGGCCCGAAATTACAATCAGTAGCTTATCGTGGAGCTTTGGTGAGGAGGCTTAAAAGTTAAGTCGAGCTTACTGCTCACACGAGAATTTCAATCAATATTCGACTGCGACTTGACTAATCCGCAAATATGGTTAAGTTGGTAGCCCTACTAGCTGTTTTATTGTGATTTTGTCTATGCATTAACCTCACATCTGTCATGTTAACGGGACGCGTGCCATTTTTCGTGTTGTTGTTTTGATTTCGTGAAAGCTCTTGGATTTTTTTGTTACCGACGAAACAGGGTCAGTAATGAAAAAATCCAAATAGAAGCGCAAATGAAACAACCTTAGCAACAACAAACAAAAAGCGTAATGATGGCGCGGACATATGACATTAATGTCAGTTTGTTCTTATTGTAACTAGTGGCGCCTCCTGGTGATGAAAAAATTAACTGAGTTTAAGCGAGATTAACGTTGTTGAGGACACCCCCTTTATTCCTTAACTTAAGGAGTAGATTAAGCCGCAAATTCGTGCTAAGGAGACATTGTAATTCGCGTAATTTTGATAAGCGAAGCTTTATGTGTTCCTTAAGGTTAAGGAGGATCTTAAGCCTGCATTGTAATTTTGGGCCTTAAAGTCATTCTCAGTAATAACACACCTAATGTGTCTACATTAAATTTTCTCTCATTCTATAAACACAATTAGAGTATTAAGTGTCTTTTATTGTATTTTAGCACTGTAAAATAAGTAATTTTGTTACGTCAGCACAGGATATCCTTATTCATGTGTCCAGATTTTAAATCTTGAAAAATAAATAGGTACATATATCTTTAACCATATTTTCTCATTCAATTAAAAGTACAGATTTTTATTATGTATGTCATTTACGCTTGTTAATATGTATTAACTTCTATCTTCCATATACTGAGCATTAAGTTTAGAAATGCTAATACTGAAAAATTAAACAAAGATTGTACAACACTATATAAGATGAAATAAATACTTATCAACTGAGACAAGACCTCAACTTCTAATTCAAACATAGACAGAAAACCTTATTCTGCCTGAAACCTTTTAAACCTTACTTGTAAATCATTTGAGAATGGCCTCATTCATATTACTGTATTATATTACATATCTTTTATTATTTCTTACATAAAAATATTATATTTTTTCTCAATAAATATATTTTCGTGAGTAGCATTAATATAATGGTGCCATATATGTATAAAGATATAATAATTAATATATTTATGAAAACTAAAATTAAATTGTATATATTGAGTAAAATTTATAATAAGTACAAAATGTATCATAATGTAATATGTATATTTCTCCACAAATACAATTTAACTTATTACAAATATACAGATACAGCAGATCTAGTGTTAACCATAAGATCACAATTACTATCATATTTCTCAAAAACACTTGTATAGATTGTTAACTGGGTTACAATCCACTTTAAGATGCTACTAATACTCAATTCTCAATATATCCATCTCAACAAAAAATAAATAATTATAAAACATATTTATTTTATGTGGACCATTTATATTATGGCAGTTAATAAGATTTGCAGATTATCTATGCATAAGGGCTTATTTATGAATATGGACCAACTTAAGCGACTAAAGATCAGATTTAAAATGTCAAACATTTTTTATCTGATTGACGGTTGATCTCTTGTTTAATTTGATCTATATTTATTAATATTCATTTTAAAATGAATATAGTGAATCTAGATTTGAAATAAACCCAAATACACCCCAGACACTCTAGCAGAAAGCAATATGTTTGTATCATGAAAGTGGAGTAAGTTTGGAGGTGGGTGGAATAGAACCCAATTCTCCCCATTGAAAGTCGATAGAAAGCCATCAGGCTACCCACCACCTAAATTTCATCGAGTTAATAAATTATAATAGAAAACTAACATTTTGTAATAAATCACACACTATGTAATAGTCACACACTTACAGTGCATCTAACATGAGAATGCTACATTTTATCTTGTATCTATAATATTCAATTTATTAATTTTATAAAAATAAATAATAATTAAATATGTACCTATCAGTATTTTGATTATCTCTATTCTTTTCAAATATAAGTGTATCTATAAAACTAGCATCAGGTTGTATAATTATCCTATAAGATAAATTAAACTTTACAGCAAAATTAAACAAATTCCAATTACAGGTACTAATCATCAGTACTATTATACCATATTAAATACAAACATACTGTGTTGAGTATAGAACTAATTACAGTCAAAATTGTGACAATAAATTACATAATAACAATAAAACATGAGTATGTTTAGTCAACTAGTAATAATCGCATCTCAGATAAACCTCATTGGTTACGATATCGCCTCAGCGCTAAGTTGAGTATGTTTATTATGATTGTAAAAAATAACTAATTCAGTACTGTTCCTAAAAATCTATGTATATTCATTAAGAGATTTTTTCACCATTTGCATACTAAAAACAAACATAATTACTAATTAACAGTTAAGAGTATGAAATTATAATTTTGATTTTTGCTAGAATAAAAAACTTAATTATACTACACTTTTTTTTAGTTAACTTCCACGTTTTAAACATTCGTAATCAATAAATAATGAGAGTAAATTTATATTAAGTTATCAAGATACAGAGAAAATAATATTCTTTTAGTGCCATGCGTTTTGCGAAAAGAGTAGTTATATTATAATCTTGCACTTTTAGGCAAGAATTGTTTATTAACAAAGTACGTAAGATTAAAATCAGACTAACTCATTGTGTAACAGATAAGGATTGACATATTTTTTACAAATACTTTGAATAAAAAAATCATATTTTATAATTGTTTGCCAATTACTTTGTTCAGTCTAATAGTTTTGATAAATCACATTGGCACGAAATTACGTTATTTAATTTCATACAAAAAGTATTATCATCAATTGATCATTCTTACTTGGAAGAGAAGTCACAACTTTTTAGACTCATAAAATATAATCAGAAAATAAAGTACAAGAAAAAGATTTTAAGAAAAATGTTATGTTCACATTGGTAGTATAATTTTCTCCTTGTCATTTAAATACAGAAAATAAGGGAATCATAGTTCTCTATGTATACATAAATTATCATAAAATAAATTTTCCTATATGAAAATGTGTCATATATTATTGTGTAAAGGTAGTATTTGGGTAACCAACTACATAGGGCCGTCATTTTGTCGAGTTAATGTTTGTGACATTTTATCCAATGGGTCCATTTCCAAGAGTTCTTTCAGTCTCTTAACACATAATAGGGATCCATTGTGTGCCTCGGTAGACATCTGAAACATATAAAAGTCTTGAACTTCTTAAATTGCAATATGTAGCTGTCAATCATTGGCAATCTTAAAACCACTTGTACTTTTATTGTAAAATTGGTGAATTTTTAATGTGTAGCATGTAAAAAAAAAATTAAATCCAATAATCTTACCAAACAGAAATTCAAGAAGCCATGTGGTAAACCTTCAAGTACATCAAGACTAACAGAATGTCCTAGTTTCTTCATTTTTTTGGCAAACATCACACAATCATCTAGGCATGGATCTAAATGCACGGACTTTAAAATAAAACCGTATTGAAATAAACTCATTTACAAAATAAATTCTGAAATTAAGAGATATTGTTTGATTTTATCAAGAAATGTAAAATAACTTACCACTATTTTCAGAGGAGGAAGTTTTCTCAAAACATCTTCCTCTGCCCAATATGGAGACAGATATGGATCCTTTGGTACGGTGAACACAAATTCATCGGAGGGACTTTTTGCTATTAAAGAGTCTAAATTTGACTGTATAGAATTCCTGAAATGAGAAAAAAATACAAAAATAAGATAAACAACTAACAAAACATGAATTGATGAACTGCAACATAGGTGATTTGTGGAGTTTCATGACAGAGATACACTGAGAGGATGAACAAATAAATGTAATAAGATAAATACATACATGCTGTCACTTTTGTCCATTTTCCTGGATCCTCCGACAGAAGCTAGACTCGAGAAAGTACTGGAGACTGCTCCGACTATACTACCAGCTGCTTCGCTAATCCTAAAAATAAAGACAATAAAAAATCACCTTGCTAATGGCTCGTAATCAAACTGTTTTTATGATGAATGTTTAATAAACATAGCTTCTCGATCCAAAATGAAGCAATTAACTGCTCACATAGGTAGTAGAGAACACGGCATCTATAATCATAGAGTTAAAACAATGGGAGGGCAAAAGAAACAAAGGGAGGTATCAAAAAAGATAGACTGATGACATTGTCTATGTAATAGAAAAAAAGTTAATTTATTAAGTGTTAGATTAAAAAAAATGGAAACATTAGACGAGATAACATTCAGCAGTGGGCAGATGAGGGCAAGCATTAAGCAAGAAGGTAATAATAGTATCAATGAGAGAACTCCCTCACCTGGTATGAATCCTCTTTGAAGCAGAATAGTTTGCCTCATAATATATGGTTTCATCAGGCACTAGAGTAGCTTCTAGAGTGTGTCCAGATCCTGAGGAATTGACATCACCATCAACTGATTTTCTCCTCAAAACAGGAATCTTATGGCCCTCTGAATCTGTGTCACTCTCCAATACATATTTTTCCAGAAATTCAGACACATATTGTTGTGATTTGTCTTCGTTTGTTGGTGTAACTAAAATATTTATTAGTAGAGTAGAGACCGAAACTAATAATAATCACAAAGTACCAAATCTGGAAAATATGATATGTGTGGCATCCAAGCTGCTTTTGACGAGTTACTAAACTTTTTTCTCTTTTTTTTTTAAACAAATTTATTCACGTAAGAACATGAGAAACCCTTATGTCGAACTTTTAAATCAAATCTAGACATTTCAAATGAACATGAACTGTCAAATTTGATCAATTTAATCTCTCAGCAACATCACAAGTCGTTATTCGCCAAGTAATCAATTAATGCCTTTATTGCATTTGCATCATCTTCAATTCACCTTCCAGAATAAGGTGCACCTTCTACTTTAAAGCTGCCAGATAGAAATATTGCAAACCAGTTTTGGCACTAGTGTTCTGTCAATACATTTTCTCCGTACACATGGGATATTTTTTTTCTCATTTAAACAGTATTTTTATCTTTTCAATAGTCAAAAAGCTAAATAAACCAAAAATGATGCTTTTCACAATCCATATTTGCTTAAGTCCCCAACCAAAAACTACTGAGTAGAACCAATCAAACTTTGTGAGAATGTTAAGTTTATTTAAGTCAATTTAAAATCAACAATATAATACCTAAAGTCCTGTGCTCACTTGATAATGAAGCTCCACTGAGTGTATCGGAAAGGTGATCACTAGTTGGTGACTTGTGCGCTTGCAGCTCCACTAGATCACTCTCAGAGATTTCTTCAAACGAAGATGCATCTGACACACCCATTATACCATTTGGACCATCTAGAAAAACACAACAATAAAAAATAAACATGAAAAAATACGGCAAGCTATACTGTATATTGACATAATTTACACCTTCACAGGATAAAAACACAAGAATATTAAAGACAGTGGCAATACCAAAAAAATAAAAATTGTAGAATATAAAAATTATAGTTCATTCAATGAAATAAAGCAGCACAAAACTTTCCTGAGAATGGATTGCCAGATTTATTTCTATTAAATAATAACAACACCTCTAAAATAAATTAAGAAAGTTTTATTGTAATAAATAAAAAATATTTTAGTAATTCCGTGAAAAAAATGGCAAAAAAATAAGTTTTTTTTTTCTACAGGCCTATGGTACTTGGAATATATAAGACAAAGTGAATTCATTGTCATGTAGCAAAATCTATTGGTAAATCCTTAGGATGACAGGAGTAAAACAGTCAACCTTCTTTCAGAATACACTGTTCCTATAACAATGACATCAGAGGGTCAACAATATAGACAAGTAATTTAACTGAAAAATAGAATACAAAATAATTTGGTTCACTTTACAAAACAAATGAGACATACCTTGTGTCGGACTAACTTTGAGGAAGTCTTTGTCTGATGACTGAAGTGTTTCGGATGTAGAATTTCGTTTGGAGCTCTTATCGTAGGATTTGCCGTTAGATTCTGGAGGGCAAGCATATGCTAAAAACAATGAGAAATTACATTAAACATAATTGTACATGCTTCTCAAAATCTTTGAAATCAATTACATTTATGCTTGTTTTTTTGTACTTTATAAGTAATAAAAATAAATAAATATATAAAATACGAAACAATATATAAACAATAAGCTCAAAACTAAAAATAAACAAAAATAGTATAACAGCATAATATACAGGTACATATATAATACCTTTGAGACACCTCATCATGAATCCAAATGGCAGAAGAGGATCCATAAGACACAGAAGTCTGGAAGGACTGGGGATGAAATTGACTAGGAGTGGTGCATACACCAGCAGCATCCCATGCGGGGTAGGGATGTTCATATTGATGGCACGAAGACATGCACCCATATTCAAATTGGCCCCTGCACTGTCACCTACCATTATTATCTTTTCCGCTGAAATGTAAAAAAAATTTGAGATTAATCAATTATAAAATGGGCATACCACTGGAAAATATTGACTATCCTGCCTTGATGAGTGAGCTCGGTTTACTCAGTTTACAAAACCGTAGAGAAATAGCCGACCTTAGTTTCCTTTATAAATTAATAAATGGCATAGTTGACTCCCCAGAGCTGCTCGGACTTATTCAGTTTCATGTCCCGACCCGATCTACCAGACAGACATCTCTGTTCCATGAGTATAATGCAAAAAACAATTATATGTTTCATTCTCCTATAGTTCGGATCCATCGTCTGGGTAATCTGGTGGAGGGATATGCAGACATCATTGCCGATGGTTTCCTCAAATATAAATCTGACGTAATCAAACAATATAACCAAATGTTAAGATGACATTGGGCAACTCGTTGATCATCTACCCATTTATGTTCAATATTTTATCGAGTGTTGTAAATTTTGAGTCAATCATTTAATCATACTTTCTATATCACTTTGACCTAAATTAATCTGACTTAAAATCTTATTAAACAATGTTCCAATTATAATTTCTCTAATTAAAATGACTATTTGAATATTTTGGATTGACATATAATAATTATCTCACTTACACTTATACCTGTTTGACATTAAATATTTATCCTCTTTTGACATTGAATATTTAAGTATTATTGATTGACAAAAATAATAATTATCTCACTTACACTTATACCTGTTTGACATTAAATATTTATCCTCTTTTGACATTGAATATTTAAGTATTATTGATTGACAAAAATAATAATTATCTCACTTACACTTATACCTGTTTGACATTAAATATTTATCCTCTTTTGACATTGAATATTTAAGTATTATTGATTGACAAAAATAATAATTATCTCATTACTAATTTTTTTACTTGTATGACTTTATATTTATGAATCCTCTACTTAAAATGACTTGTTTGAATATTTTATTTTGACATATTTATAAGAATTGTATTATATACATTTATTTTACCAGTATTACTATTTTTGATTCGACACATTAATTGTAATTTTTTTGTCATGTTGTTGTTCTCTATTCTGATTTGATTGTAAACATGTTAAAGGCTAACGCCGTGAATATATGTAAATAAAGAAAAAAAAAAAAAAAAAAATGCAAAGTATTTTTTTTAGCATTAACCGTTAAGTCCTCGGATAAGAATGGCATAAGAGTCACATGCAATGTATACAGTTTACATCTCTTTACTTATGTAACAAAATTCATAGATTGATTATATCAATAATTACCTGTTGTTCCCAAGATATCAGCGTGTTTGATTGCCCAGCAGTATGCATAGAAGACCTCTTGCAAAGCCCTGGGAAAGGGAGCTCGAGGTGCAAGACTGTAATCAACGGAGAGCAAAGGTACATTGAGTTCAGACACCCAGTCACGCAGGTATACCTCGTGTGACTTACTGCTTTGAGCTACAAAGCCTCCACCATGACAATGTAAGATGAGACAACGGGACTTTGGCTCACCACCATTTCCTACTCCAACCTGGAAATCATAATAGAATAGATTTACAAAGTTAATCACTAATGTGAGAAATAATTTTCCATAAACATAACCAATCTAAAATAAGTGAAATTGTTATAAAGAAACCTAATGACTAAGAACGTACCATTCCTTGCCGTTTCACTTTACTCATGAGTCTGACATTAAGTGTCTGAGAACCAATATGTGCGTCTGGCACTGGTATGGTAATGATACTGCCATCCTCCTTGGTCATCTCAATAGGCTCAGGTGGAATAGAGATCAAGGTGTTCACAGCCACAGAGGATGAGACTAGTGTGGGCAGTTTCTGCATTATTTCTACAATAAAAAAAATTATACAAATCAAAAATATTGGGCGAGTATATTCAGAACTTTGTCATGATGTGGAGGCTCCTCTTGTACACAAACAAATGAAGTCTTTTCCATATTCTTGCATGGAGCCGAAACTTGAAATGTGCTAGAATAGATGCCTTCGAAATAAGGTACTTGAGGCATCTACTGTGCATACCATGGACAGCACATAGAGCAAATTTGTCCATCCTCATAGAACTTTAAATAAAGGAACAAATGCCAACTATATGTATGCACAGTATCCTGCAGTACTTGGGCACATCACACAAAGAGGGCCAGACAACCTGGAGAAGCTTGTCCTAACAGGAGTTGTGGAGGGCAACTGAACTAAGGGACGCGCATTGATAAGATGGTGAAGAAGGCAACGGGAAGGACTTTGCATGAGGCGCTGCGAAGGACTGAGGATAGGGATTACTGGAAACATTTTATTTACACATATAAAAATTATGGACACGATCCTCGGCACTGAGGGAACAATAGAAAAGATATTCAGAACTTCCTCAACTACGCTGTCAAATATTTAACAATATAAAATATATAACATACCACTCTCTGCTAGGAACCAGAAGGCTTTACAGAACTCTATGTCAGAGTACTGTGAGATGTTGACAATCCTCCTAGCTCTAAGTTCAGGATCTATCATGAACTTGCCTCCCGCCCATACAGAGTTAATAAGATTGCTCCTGTTATAGAAAGCCTCTGAGAAGCCTGCCATGCATATGGAGATGCCCTTCAGAATGTGTCGCAACGACGGATGATACTGCAAAATTAATCAAATAATATCTGCACGTTCTATTCTGGTAAATGCAAATTAATTAAATGTAGACATCAAGCGGGACAAGATAATGGTCCTTGGACAACATCAACTATAATTTATAGGAGCTAAATGCCAAAGACAAGAGGAAATTTATAGCACAAAATTAAAAGACTTGTGGATAATATTTCATTCTTTACAAAGTATACTTCTAAGATAAAGGACGTTATTTCAAAAAAGATTATGCGGTAAAAAATCTAAAATTTGCAGTGAGATTTAAATATTAAATCTTCTACATAGAATTAAATTTAATAATCTAACTATCAATTTCTATTGTACAATTAACAAAAAATTTAATTGTTTAATTACAGATTCACTGTTACATTTCTATAAGTTTTCAAGTGTCCTGCAATAGGCAAGTGTTTGAAAAAGGCATTTCACATCTTAAATTTGGTAATAAGGTATCCCCCTATCCAGAATGTCTTATTTTTTGTTGCCATAGAGAAGACAGCTTGCATGTTTATTACATGCGATTGGTCAGATGGCTACCTCACTTGTGGGATATGCCATGATGGTTTAGTTATAGTCAGACTTTTTTTATTGAAACAAACACAAACTGTCTATCTCAAACCAAATAGCGATAAAATGCGTTTTTATTTGAGATGTCTACAAGATATGAATTGAAATATGTGAATGTTATAATATTATATGTCGCAAGAAAATTAAATGTGATTATACTAATTTATTGCTGATTCATGCACACAGTGATATGCTAATTATTACAGAGAGCTCACATCACTTTAGACATTAATAACATAGGTGGTAAATTAATTGCATTATGTTAATAATGTCTGAAGTGATGTGAGCTCTCTAATAATTAGTATATAAATGCAATTAATTTATCACCTTTTTTCCTATTTTGATTAAATTGATGTACAGAGATAGTATTTTGTAATGTAACTTATAAGATAATCTTACCTGGAATCCCAAACATCTGCCGTAGAAACAATACTGATTGATGGACTCCGACTGCTCAAACAGTTCTTTGGGCGAATGGGGAACTGATGGAAAAAGATCCCCATTCTCTGACCAACCCAGCATAGTGTGGACCTGTTGGAGACATGTGCCTAGAGATGCTAGGAGTTGGGTGCAAGCCTCCACCTCCCTGAAAAGTAAATATCTGATTTTAAAGGATCAATTTAAATCTATAACAAATTTAAATACAATCCTTCAATACAACCAAATACGGTTGTGGAGACTGAAATATTAGTCGCAAAACAATCTGTACATACGTTTCAGTCACCATATTGTATCATTTACTACAATTTGTGTATGTGTAAGATTTAGGACACAAACTATGCACAAAGTGTCATCACGCTATGTCCAAAGTGTGTCTGGGGTTTAAATCATAAAGTGTATATGTAATGTCGACATACTGTATTCAAAGTTTATATATAACATTACACGGCATATCCAGATAGCACCTGAATGAAGTTCAGGCAACTACATATGTATACACCAAGTAGTGAATTGTTACACAAAAGATTCATTTCCAGGTCTTTGTCAAAACTATAGTGTTGCTCAAAGCGGCTATATAAAGACAAGGATAAATAATTTCAAAATAGTGTCTGCATATGGTTTATAAGATTATTATAAAAAATTCAACATAAAATTTGTCTTTTAATTTTAATTTAATTTAACAATTTAATCTTCTATTAAGCCAATGATATCCATTTCTTTCATTTTTCAATAATATCATTTCCCTTAACAATTTGCGAGTGATCTTGTTTTCTGTATGCGTTTTGTAAAATTGATAGATCAACATCTATTGGTACTATGTTTTATACATGTCTGCAATAATCACAAAAATTTTATTTGCATTTCTGACATTTTGCAATATTTACTTATCATCAATATATTTTGTTATGGTATGAAATTGTGTGTAATATTAAACTACTGGTAACATGCAACTAGGGGATTCAATCCCGGGATTCGGGATCCCGGTCGTGTTTTAGTCCCGAAAATCCCGGGATTTAATTTAAGAAATCCCGGGATTTTCAGGATTAATACAATTATACAATAAGTCTAGAATTTGGGACTCATTCGCATCAATGAATAACTGACAGCCGAAGCTTGTGTAAGTATCTTAAAAGAGCGCTATTCTGAGTTCGATATCTCACTAGATACGATATTGTGGCAATAGTTACTGATAGTCCAAATTACAGTTGGAAAACTTGTTAATGCAACGCACCTAGTTTGTTTTGCACACGGTATTCACTTAGCCGTTTGAGATTTATTGTATAGAAAAATACCTGCATATGAACCTATCAGTGATGATATATTTTTTTTTTTTAAAAAAAGATATATCTGGGTTTTGTTATAAACTCAAATACAACCTTATACACCTTTCACACTAAGCTAAAAGCTTGTGCAGTGAAAGGGGAGTTTTGCCGGCACCTGGGATCGAACCACGGACATTTATTTATTTATTTAATACATAAACGGCTATCGCCTTTTATTGATGATTTGGATGATGATAATGAAGAACTGGACTCAGGATTAATTTATAAAACCGGTAATGGTGAGTTTGACCAATGACTGGAATATTAGTGAAGTCGCAAAGAAAGTTCGTAGTGGTTCTTATTTTTAAAAGAGCATCTTTGAAGAATGATACTGTGCTTCAAAACTATATTGAAAAAGAACATGGAAGAGAGCTTAATTTATTGTTTAACTGCAAATCGCGTTGGAATAGTCTCTTAACAATGCTTGAGCTATTTGATATTTTAAAAAATAGCATCAAAAAATCACTTACTGACCTAATTCAAATAAATAATTCATAAAGTTTCTGGTCAATTTAATTTAAAAATACGGGTTTAAACATTGATCCCTGTAGTATGTATTTTTTTTGTTATGGGTTAAGCTAAATAAGTCTAATGTCATGGGACCCTTATAATTTAATATCCAAAAAATGGTACTTGTGTTGCCATCTATCGAAATCCTGTGAAAGCCCTGGCCCCTATCTAGAGAAATCGTAAATACCTTTTGCTATTATCATAAAAACAGATTCCTTCTTCTTGATCCTTTTCCGGGAGTCAGCCATTTTGGCCAGTCTCCTGCTATCCGCCTTACAATAGACATAGCAGGGGCTCGCTCCAAAAAAATGTCTCTTCTCTTCTACAAAATACTGTGAGTGTCGCTATAATAATGTAATTCAGTATTAAAAAACTGTGAATTGTTTTGTTTGGTGTAATAATAATCTGTGTAACCATATTCTTCGTCAATAAACTGATCATACAACATCATGTTAGTGTTTCCTTAGCACAACCACCACAATAAATTTACCCAACGATAAACCCTGAGAGAGTCACTGAAATCTGCCGACTATGGGAGAAATGTTACAGTTTGAGTGTTACAGTTTGGCGCTCCAACGTGATGCCTAATTATTGTGGTTTTTGTTGTGTTTGAAGTGAATTTAACAATGCATAAATGATAACATTAAATAGTGCGTAGATAAGTTCGTTACGTATCACGTGACCCACCCATGTTTCCATGCATCACCAACACACACACACTTCTCTAGAATGTTCGATCAAAAAACGGTTGAAATTCCATTACCATCACAACAAGACTGTGCAACTGTCGTTTTGCTCTTCAAAAAAATTTCACCGCATGACCAATAAGGACTACGATGGTGCTTCAGTGAAAAATCGATTTAAATAAACAGTGCTATAAATAATAAAAAAAAAAAAAAAACATTTTAATAAATAAATAAGTGAGAATTAATAAATAATCAAGTGCGTGATACATTTGCGCGCCCTCAAAAAAAACTCATATAATAAGGAAAAAAACCGTTACATCAACAAAGAAAGAATGAACGAGTCTATTTATTTGAATTATAAACAGTGTTAAAAATAAAAACGATTTAATAATAAATATATGCGAAATACATTTATGATCTTCAAAAAGAAATCCGCTATATTGCAAATACGACCCGATATTGTTAATGAATGGAGAATTTAAGAAATAAATACAACGAGAAATTGACAAGATTGTGAACAGATACTCCAAACTTTCCTAAGACGTCCAGATAATTTCCTTCTGACGAGATGAAGATCTCCAACATTGCAATCTCTTAAGAAGCCTGCTACCACCACTACGAAGGATGTCCATGGCGGAATTTTCTTCCTTGACGGTTCCTGACCTCCAATAGAAGGATGTCCCATGCTTTGTCATCTAGATCTCACGTTTCTTCGAGGCCTTCTTTATCTACGCGGAGAGCCCTTGATGCTTGATGGTTTTGAGGATGAGGAAATAAATGCTTCCTTCACTAGTAATAGACAACCTTATTCGTCTGACTACTACACAGGTTTTTATGGAAAAATATGGTGTTGTTGTGTTCATTTTGTACTGAAATATTTTGTATACCTACTATAGATACAGTTTTTTTTACATGTTGTTCCATGCTTTGCCTTTTGTGCCAAAGAGATTGTAAAAATTCCAGTTTCAATTTTGCATAAATTCAAGTGATACTAGCTAAGATCATTTTACAATTATTTGCGGAATTATTTGCTTGTTGATGTAAGATTCTACACTGAAGGATCTACAAAGTAAGAGTTGTAAATTTATAAATGTCTAGTTTGTGAAATATTCCAAGTAAAGTTTTTCTATATCTGGCTAATTACACTCAAAAGTAAAGAAATTAAATTTAAATTCATTATACTTGTACCTACCTAGCGTGCGTGTCACGCAGGCTGTAGATGTATTTATGTATGGTTTGAAGTGAAATGATCATAGACCTCAATATTGCTGGAAGAGGCTTAACAAAACAGATTTGAATAATTACCAATAATTCTTTACTCATATGCTGGAATTGTTAATTTTATGATATGTAATGTATGTAATGTTATGTCTACGATATTTCCAGGGAATGTCAAACTTTCCAGCGGTTTCCAAACTTTAACAATTTAAAGAAATAATTGTTATTGATTTTTTTTCGAGTCTTATCAAAGGACAAGACTTCCAAACAATTTTTTTTAGTATCCAATGGTTCCCAACTGTTGAGATTTGATGTTACAAGGGTTGCCAAACTTTTTTTTAACATTTTTTTTTGCTTTGAGGAATTTTTTTTGAATTCTTATTGGGAGTCCATATTTCCTAGAGCAATTTTCAAACCAAGGTGTCCACTGTTTCTCAACTTTTTTTTGTTTTGGAAAAAATTTTTTTTTCCTCTTTCAAAGAATTTTTTTTTAATTCCTGCAAGTCCATCGCAATCTATCCAGCGCCGAAGATTGGTACGTATAATCTTTTGTCTTGTTGATTATTATTTGCCAATTTTCTTTCAGATCGTCAATTCAAAACGTTTTGCATGTGCAATTTTTCTATTTCTCCTGTGTAAGGATCAGCTTATAAAGAAGAACCGTTTATTATTCTATTATCATTCCACGCTAGAATCTCAAAATGTCTGAATCATCTGTAATTTTTCGAAAAAATTGGCACCTCGTTTCATCAAGTCTCTGTTTCTCCAAAATTTTGTTGTTATATTTCATTCTGAATGTAAATCCATCCATGTAAAATTGAAATTTTGATAATGTAAAGAATTTATGTAAAAATGTAATGTTTTCTTGGGCTGCAATTTTAATGAATAAAAAGAACTATGTCTATACATCACAGGTCAATGTTAATAGCGAATTTTGTATGTAATAAAAATGTTAGACTCTCAAAAGAAATTATATTTACAGTCATAGTGATGTTAAAGGAATTATCTTTCTTTCTTCTTTAAAGCAAAATAAATTATAATACTGTTAATAGTCAAAAATTTGGTATTTCTACTCTTCAAGTACTTGTAACTTTTGCAGCCCATGTTATTGTAAACTTTTAGTTAAGAAAACTCATAGAGGCTCTTCAAGGTTCCGCTTCTGTGAGAATTTTGAATTGTTCGAACCTTGTGGCGCCCTTAAATAATTTTTTTTGTATGTTTTGATCATCTTTTTGTTTGCGCCCGTGGATGCATGAAGTTGCCTTTATCATCTCATATGCTAGCCGTTTTCATTAGCAACGTGTTCACAATAATCTGAACCCATCCACTGTCGCAGACAAAAGTCATACAACATGGTAGTCTTAAGGAATTTTGTACTGTATAACTGATGTAATTTTGACCCTCCAGTATACGAAAGTATACGAATTCTTTTGTTGTTTTCCTTGAATTTTTGCGTGAACTCCTGATTCACTGAGTTAAGTGGTAACTGATTTATTTATTTGTTTATTTATATATCTATATATTTCAAGGTGTAAAAGTAGAAAGTATGTCAGATTGCGCAATAAATGATGAAGTATGAAAGTGTGTGAAAGGTTACCACTAATTCTCTTAGTATATCAAATCATTAATGCTAAATCTTAAATTGAGGATCAAGGTCGCATCAGTCAAATTAAAAAATAAGTTTATTGTTTTTAATCTTTAGTGTGCATGGTTTTGTAATTAAATTATATGGCAAGGTTTCTCACATGGTGTGAACCTGCTGGCCATTTTGCGGCAATTTTACTGTATGGAATGCGTACCCTTGCAGTAATTTCTATTTGCCTAGTATGAATGTTAAGGAGTCATTGGATGATTCGCCATCTTCCATGTACATCTCCTGGGTTAGACTGATATAGAGATATGACTAACCGTCCTACCCTAAAACAATCAGTTCTAACTCAAATTTATTTTAGTTAAATTTTCAATTTTTAATGCCCGACAAGCTTATTGTCCAAGTGAGGTTTGAGGACGCTCAAACAAAGAAAATTCATACAGGTCGCTTAGAGAAGCTCTGCGCGATAGGTTTGGTACCTGATATTAACCATTTGCCTGTATGAAATTGGTGGGAAGTTTCCACAAAAGAAAAATGCTATAGGGTAAAGGATTACCGCCCTTATAATAGAGGTAGATCAGATATAATTGTAATGGATACCTCCTCTTGGAGTAAGGAAAAGTGTTTGGGAAATTGTTGAAGGTTTTGTTATATAATGTAAAAGAATTTTTTTTTTGTTTTGTCTTAAGCATGTAAAGGTTTACCTAGAAGTATGGCGAGAACATTGTCTACGATCCCGTTTCCGCGACCTGTTCTGTCGGTGCATCTTCCTGGTCCCTTGCTTGCTTGAGACATGTCTATTTGTAAGGAATAATTAAGAATTTGTTACTAATGTCTGTTATGATAATTTGTATCCTTGTTTTGACACTCACAGTGTTGTAAAATCTATTTTGTTTTGACACTCACAGTATTGTAAAATCTTTCTTATCTTTGACACTCTTAGTTCTGTAGAATCCTTCTTATTACTGACTTTGAGACTTTTCTTTTTTTATTCATTTTTTTTCTTTAAAAGACAACTTGAGATGGTGTCATGGGACCCTTATAATTTAATATCCAAAAAATGGTACTTGTGTTGCCATCTATCGAAATCCTGTGAAAGCCCTGGCCCCTATCTAGAGAAATCGTAAATACCTTTTGCTATTATCATAAAAACAGATTCCTTCTTCTTGATCCTTTTCCGGGAGTCAGCCATTTTGGCCAGTCTCCTGCTATCCGCCTTACAATAGACATAGCAGGGGCTCGCTCCAAAAAAATGTCTCTTCTCTTCTACAAAATACTGTGAGTGTCGCTATAATAATGTAATTCAGTATTAAAAAACTGTGAATTGTTTTGTTTGGTGTAATAATAATCTGTGTAACCATATTCTTCGTCAATAAACTGATCATACAACATCATGTTAGTGTTTCCTTAGCACAACCACCACAATAAATTTACCCAACGATAAACCCTGAGAGAGTCACTGAAATCTGCCGACTATGGGAGAAATGTTACAGTTTGAGTGTTACACTAACTAAGTTGATTTAAAAAAAAATATTCCAAAATAGTACATACAAACAAACATAAATAACAACATTGTAGAATATATTGCCCCACAAAACTAAAACTGTTCTGGGTTAAAACTATGAAATAAATACAAGAATACAATTTAAAATAGAAAAAAAGCTTGATATAATGAAAACAAAATTGATTTTAGGTTTTACTATGATTTATTTGTTAAATAAGTTACCAGGTTTCGACCTATGAGGTCATTGTCAAACTAAAAAACGTTTTTAGTTTGACAATGACCTCATAAGTCGAAACCTGGTAACTTATTTAACAAATAAATCATAGTAAAACCTAAAAACAATTTTGTTTTCATTATATCAACATAATAGAGTTTTACAAAATCAACATCAACTCAATCAATATAAAAAAAGCTGAATTGTTAATTTTATAAATCATAAACAGAAGTGCCTTGTTTGTTTATTTTAGAAGAAATTTGAAGTATAATTTTGTTTAACCGACTTTTTGCAGATTCAAAACTTAAATTCATTGCCAGATAAACGAAAAAAAGCTGATTTTGTCATGGTTTACTGACTTTTTGTTACCACTTTACATTACCAATACAATCCCGGGATTAGTCCCGGGATCCCGGGATCAACTGTAGATAATCCCGAAATCCCGGGATTAGAAAAAGGGGCCGGGATTGAATCCCCTACATGCAACAGATAACAACGGAATTAAAGTTTTATTATTCTGTCACTTCCAATTGGATTAACCACAAAACATAGCGATCTAAGTGGGATCACTGAATCTAAATGGAATCTGTGACAAAAGCTTCCCATTTTAGTTGACGTCATGTATTAAAAAGTGTTAAAATGGTGACTGATTTGTTTCCAGTATAGGGAAATTGAGTGCAAAAAATAAACTGAAAACTGAAAAACTGATAAAATGAAAAACTGGAAAATTGAAAACTGATACCGAAATGGTTGTATGGGCTGTATTGTATTGTTGTATACATATGCCATATGATAACAAATTGGTGACAAAAGTCTTATATCAGAGATACTACTAATAAATTGACTCTATTGGTATAACTCAATCTGAAATGGGTTTGAAATAAATGCAAGTATAACCCAATTACTAGTTTTATTAAAATATTTTCACCTAAATGCATAAATAGTTTTACTGATTTACAGTTTTGTATATCTTTCCTATAAATAGACTCAGGGTAATTATAAAATCCTTCTTATACAATTAAATATATAGAGTTAATTGATTAGTTCATCGGAATGCATACAACTATTATGCAAATAAAATTATAAAACAAGACAACATTTTATAGCTCTTATCTACTGCCCAGCTGCAGTCGTTAAAATGTAATTGAATGTATTATCATTATGTTAATTACCTTGGTCAGATATAATCTGTGTTTGTCTATAATTATAAAAATAAATGAACATCAACATCTACGAGACAACAATCTTATGAAAAAGGGATTTATATCTTTGAAGTGATTACATTATTGTGATACAATGTAGTACTTACTTAATAAATATAGTACTTATGAAACTACCCAAACAAGAGCATGATCAGTAAGAATGGTCATCTTCAGTTTCTTTATTTTATTTATAAGGTAACAGAATGCCTATTTATCAATGCAATTTATCAATCAGAACATCTCCCACAAGAATGGTAGTCAACAGACTAACTCCATGTATTGAACACAAGGGTCATCCTCCATAAAAAATAAGACATTCCAGGATAAATCTATATATCATCGTAAGGCATACTTTTCGTCATAATTTAATTTATTCATTCTTTATTGTATATTGATTACAAACAATTTCGGAGAAAAAAAAACCTCTAATTTACCAATTCAAAATTCTTAGGACAACATATTTGAAATATTAGGAGTATTATAAAAAAGATGATAACTGTGCTAAAATCTACATGAAGATTTATTTTATTTATTTATTCTTAAGTACATATTACAAACATTATGCAATTACACACAAAAATAGATACATATTACAAAGTTTAGAAATATTATATCTTCCCACTAGACAAGTTCGTATCGGGAAGACATGATCTTAACATTCTATAATGAAATAAATGAAATACAATCATGGCAATACAATGAAAAAACAATGGAACAACGACAAAGCGATGAAAAAACAAACTCACATACATCTCCAAACATTCATTCCCATCAACAAACCACCTCCATAAACACACTCTCAGTTTCAGATATCGACATTTCCAACAGGTGAGAATTTATAAGAAATTTTAATTTAAAAAATGTAGCTCCGGAGATATTAGCAACCATCAAATTTCTGACTATATTATAGACCTTAGGTGCCAAGAATAGATATGACCTTTGGCCAAAGCGTGTCTTCATTTTGGGATGCCTAACAGAACTACCTCCATACCTGGTTCGGCCATCAATCTGTACCACATCCGGCGACAGTATATGCCACTGGTGATTACTAATGTAATGCAAAAAAATCCTTCGAACGTACAATTTTCGCACACTAAGAATGCCACATTCTTTGTACAACTCTTCCGATGGGTATCTATAGGGTTTTTTATACATAGTTTTTAATAGGAACTTTTGAGAAATCTCTAGCATCTGAATCCTTGTTTTAGTCGCGCATCCCCACCCCAAAATACCATAAGATAGTAGTGACTGTCCCATAGCACAGTATATATTTCTCAGTAGATTCTCGCTCAAAACACCACGTATCATTCTAAAGAAGTAAACTAGTCTTCTCATCCTACCACACAGAGCTGTTATATGCTCCGACCAGTTGAGCGATTCATCTATTGTAAGTCCTAGGTACTTTATTGATGAGACTCTTTCGATATGGGGACACCCACATCCCTCCGTACTACCAACACAGCTGTGCAATTTCAAGTTGTATTGTCCACAGTCAGGGTTACGAGACTTATTTATACTAAAGCACATATATTTGGTTTTGTTTATATTCAGGGTGAGTAGACTAGAGTTCAGCCAATCATACACCTTACCAAAGCCATTACCAGCCAATTCAAAAACCTCATTCCAATCAGAGCCATGAAACAGCAATGCAGTATCGTCTGCAAAGGAAATTACTTTTCCTCCTTTCAAGGAAAGGTCACACAGATCACAGGTCACAAGATATTAATAAAATATCCGTCAAGAAGTATTTATTGTCTTCTAACTCAGCATCCGTCCCCTACTAACCCCTTCCTATAGTTCCCGATCCCTTTGGAGTATTAAGTGTGTGGATTGTAGTTTTTTCTTTTTATTTCAATCTAATTTGTGTAGCTATTTTTCTTATTGTTTGTGTTTTTATTATTATTGTTTTTATTTCTGTTTAGTGTTAATGTGACGTGGTTAGGTGGAAGAAATCACTATATAGTGATAATCTCGCCACTGCACATCATCACATTTTTTCTTGTGTATATTGCTTTATTTAATTTGTTATATGAATGATGATGTGCAAGAAGAATAAAATAAATAAATAAAATAAAATACAAAGAAATTATTCATTCCCACAAGTCTATCAATCAATGTGAATGATTGATAGCGCGGACAAAAAAACTAATATTTGTAATTGTAGTAGCGTGTGTCACATTTTTTTATCAATGTCTAAATTACAACAGCTGATATTTAGTTAAATAGTCCAATGATTAGGAGACACAGTGGCCTCTCACCTCAGTAAAAATTAATAAAAATACAAAGAATTGACTAATCATACACTAGGATGATAGTTAAATAATTTGAGTCTCCCCAGTAGCTTAAAATTGTTTTAGAAATGTAAAAAAAATGAAGATAGAAGTCAACAAGGAAAATTTGAAAAAATATACAATTATTATTATAATGACTAAACTAATCTAATGCTACAAAGAACAAGAAAATTATTATACGTAGAGTTTACTGGATACATAACAAATAACTTTATCAGCAATATTTACAGTGACGCATGTTTAATATGTAACACTGGAAAGTCATTTGAATTTTCAATCACTCTTTGAAATACTATCCTAAATTAATATTAGGTTATTAGTGTAATAGATTCCGTAACATTGTTATATGAACTAAGGTAACACATAGTACGATATTATACTTGCAAATAGAGCAAACATCTTTGGACATATTACGCAATGCACCGTATTATTGCTAATTTCTAAAATGGTAAGTTAAGGTAGTTCAAATGTGTAGGAAGAATTAATTAGGTCAGAATTGCAAAAAATGTATGCATGATTGAACGAAATGTTTTAAAAGATATGCCAACCCAAGAATCATGTTAACAGAAAGAATAGATTTTACACATAAAAATGTATATCTAAACGATATGAAACAGTAAAAACTCAATAGTGTCAATGGAGAGGATTGGATGCTGATCAATTCTTTCAGCCTACCCCGCCAAAAGAAAAAGCTCAAAAATATAAAAGAATTGAATTGATATAAAAGGTTCACAAGATAAGAATAAATTAATTTGCAAGTGACAAATATTGATTTGCTTCAAACTACCGCCACTTATAGAAAATATTGAAGACACATGTGTGTAATGTAATAAATCATAATTATCAAATAATCACTGGAGAATATAATTGGGGGCATTGAATTAGTTCAATGCCACGTCATCCGTGAAGTTGATAATAACTACACTGAGAAAATAGCTGAATATTTAACATAGTGATTAAATTTATGTTTTCCGAAAAAAAAAAAATTAAATATTAGGCATGTGATTAATTTTTTTTTCAGATATAGGCTGCATCTTCCCGGTGTAAACTTTTAAAACTCCTCTAAATAATTTATTGCAAATAAAACAAAAATATTTTTTTCCTATCAACCTATATGTAACAGTTCCTATATGTAACAAGGAATAAATAAAAATATTCAAATTTTTGCAATACATTTTTCACGTCATTACAGAGAAAATGAGCCTCTTCAATTTAGAGCAGTATTTCCCAACCTTCTTTATGCCATGCTCCACCATAGTCTTTTCAAAAGTCGTATGCCCCCACAGGCCTCTTTTTTAATTAAACAGTTGGTAAATTTTCAATAATATGTGGAAGTGCGTTGCCCACCTCTGAGGCGTGATGCCCCACCGGTGGGGCATACGCCCCAACTTGGGAAACTCTGATATAGAGTAATTTTGTCCAGAGTAATTAAGTTTTTTTTTAAGCATTACATGTTCCCAGATTTTTATATTCTTTAAATTTTAATACATTTTGGAAAAAATAATGTGTAACTAGTATTTGGTGTCATCAAAAAATTTCTTTTAATCCACCAGATTTGTTTTATTCAACAACTGAATACAAATTGTAGGCAAGACCCAAACAAGAAAAGACTAAAACAATCTCTAATGACTTGTTTGGTATTTAAGAATAATTATCTATGACTTACAAGTCGCCAAAATACTAACATACAAAATAAAATTATGGAAGCGTGTAAATTGCCCCTTTAGTCATATAAATATGTGATTACTATAAATAATACTGTGGTCATATTATAATAATCGACAATAAGTAAATATTTGTATTGATTTTAGATAAATATAATATGTCAGAACATTAAATTAATTCGTATCATCAACATGTGTTTGATTAGTGGACAAATACAAAAGTTAATCACATAAAAATAATAAGTAGTTTAACAATATTCGATAACAAAAGTAAACTATTGATACTTAGATACTTAAATACCTTGTATTTAAATATTATTACTAATATTATACATTGTTATAAAGAATAATGTTATCTTAATTATTATTCATATAATGCATCACATCTGGTATGTTGTGATCAAAAATAATGACAAAGGTTATATTTTATCATTAGTAGCGATTTCCCAAATAATGATTGGCATATATACTTAATCAATGTGATCATACATTCAAACAATGCTGATTAATTTATATTAGATTTTAAAATTTATTAATTCAAAAATAAAATGTCCAATGTAATTCATGTTATGAATTTTTTTTGACACAATTGGATGTCGGGAAATGGATTTTTTACTTACTAGAAGTGTAGATGTCAAACACAAAATTTCAAGTCATATGATAAGCATGGCACAGAGGAATTGGGAATGTTACCTAGGTTTAAAGAGTACTCTTAACCAAGCCTAAGTCGATTCATAAGCGTCGAAACTCTGTGTTGTGTACTCCTTAAGGAAGTTCACATATGTATGTGTATCATTTACAACATACCTACCTGTTTAATACCTATTCAAATAGGTTGACTATGGATGAGTGTAATCAATTGGAATGATTAATCTGGAGTGGTTCAAAACATGTTTGTCCAATGTAATGTTCAGGCAGTTTGATGGTTTAATGTTTTTTTTTTTTTTTGCTTTATAAATGACTAAATTAGTGATGCTGGAGAATCGAGAGAGTGCGGTGATATATTGAGATGGATCAAAACATTCCCAGAGCGAGAGTCAAGCTCAATTCTGGGACAAGATTTTGATCAAATAAGTTGATGATACATTATTTTATTATTGGAATTATATTTGAGTCATTTTGATAGAAACATACTGTACAGTATTGTATGTAATATATTTTATTATGCGATATAAATTGTTTTACGCGTTATACATTATATTTTATTTATTTATTTATATTATGGGGTATGGTATGCACCGCGACCTATAAGATCTATTGTACTCCCCCTACTTAGCTTTCCCAGTGTTACCAGTCAAAGCGACCCCTCAAGCCCCAGACATCTTATGAAGTCCAGAATCCTGAGGGGGTCCAAGGTGTGGAGAGACTCCACTTCTACCCAGTGCCTGCCTAGGGTTTTGATTCTAGCGAATCCCACAGCATTGCAGTCCGCCAAGAGATGACGAGGAGTCTCGGCCTCTTCTTCGCAAAATCTACAGGTGCCATCTTCTTCAAGTCCCAGTTTGCGTAGGTGTTCCCTGAGTCTACAGTGACCCGTTAGGAAGCCTGTTATTGCCTTGAGACTTGTTTTACTTAGGTTAGTGCAAGTCTTGGCCCTTTTGGAGTTATATCCTCCGAGCAGTTCCTTGGCTTGCCTAAGCCTAGGGAGATTCTTCCACAGTTCGTTTCTTTCTTGTCTCCCTTTCTTTTTAATTACATTATATTTTATCTACACACATATTTGAATTGTGTATTATTATTATTAATGAAATATCATTATTTAAAAAAATATTGAAACTAAGAAATAAAACATAAAAGAAAGACTAATCTCCGGGTTAGTTGAAATATTTGGCAATTTAGCAATAAACTCGCCCTCTGTATATTGAATAGTATAAGTGATAATTTTATGATACTTTGTAATGATTGATGTTATGAACAATGTACAGTAAGAAAATAGAATAAATAAATTTATTTTTTAGATTCAAGCTAACAAATTAAAAATGTTTAATATCAAACAATATGTATCATTATATAGGTCGTGCAAAGTAATACAGCTCCAATATGATGTTGATAAACATTTAGTTTGATTTCAAAATTGTTAATCAGTGTTCTTGTATAGTACGAGAAAAAAATCTTAAGTATTTATGTTATGTGATAATTATTATTCTTCACAAATCTGTGCTTATTATTTTCAAAAATAAAAACTGTTTATACATCTATGTTGTTAACATATATACATTTGTGACTTACTTTGTATAGAAGAGTTTCCTAAATATAAGGGAGTCCCGAGCAATGCAGACCTGTCGATTTAGTTTAACTCCATGTTGAATACAAGAGTCTACAACACTCACAAAGCTGCGATACCCATTTCCGGGAGTGTGTTCATCATAGTCAAAGGTTGGAGCCAACTGGAAAAAAATAAAACCAATTAATCCTATACTATCTTATATGATCACAGCATATCCCAAAAGTGAGGTAGCCAGTGGACTAACTGCAAGTAATAAATATGGAAAATGTTCTCTCCGTGCCAGAAAACAAGACATTCAGGATAGGTGGCATGCCTTATCGCTGAATTGTAGATGTTCATTGTCTTAATGTGAGATGTGACTTATACATCACTAAACCTTTAACAATACAGTTCTTCAGATGGTTGCACATATCTGTATTCAAAATTATAGTAAGTCCATATTCCGCAAAACTATGAAATTTTTATCTAAAATTATCGCCCACAAATGATCACTCTGTGTGCATCATATAGTATTTTAATATTGTATAACAATTTATCTTGTTAGTAAACAATGAAGTGAAGAATAAAATTATAATAGTAATATGTAACTACTAAAGTATCTCATGATGATGTTTCCCACAAGCGGATAACCAAATAACATATTTAAAGTAATAACAATCAGAAATTATTCTGTATCATTAAAATGAGGGCTTTCAGGGTGACAGGTAAAATACCATAAATGTATGTCGGATGATTTATTCAGTGTCACTTACGGGCTGTTTCACCACCTCTGGATAAAGTTCTAGATAACAATCCTTAGGACAAATTAATCTACAAGATAAACTGAAGCGAGCGTTTCACCACCTACAGATTTCTTACGGATTGCTATCCGCCAGATAGCAGTGGCAACGTTGTAATTTCATGAGTTTTTTGCATGAATGTATGCACGTAGGTAGGAATATATCGTTCGTTGCCTAGGAATATATCTAGGCAACGCACATGTAAACAAATTTTGACAGTTTAACGGGCTGTTTCACCACCTCTGGATAAAGTGCCAGATAGCCAATCCAACACAAATCTAACGGATAAAACGAAAAATGCGTTTCACGACTTCCTGACAGCGCTATCCTATAGATTAAGTTCCAGATAAGTTATCCGGCCGATAAGTCTTAGATAGTGTTAAACTGTCAAAATTTGTTTACATGTGCGTTGCCTAGATATATTCCTAGGCAACGAACGATATATTCCTACCTACGTGCATACATTCATGCAAAAAACGCATGAAATTACAACGTTGCCACTGCTATCTGGCGGATAGCAATCCGTAAGAAATCTGTAGGTGGTGAAACGCTCGCTTCAGTTTATCTTGTAGATTAATTTATCCTAAGGATTGTTATCTGGAACTTTATCCAGAGGTGGTGAAACAGCCCGTAACACTATCTAAGACTTATCGGCCGGATAACTTATCTGGAACTTAATCTATAGGATAGTGCTGTCAGGGAGTCGTGAAACGCATTTTTCGTTTTATCCGTTAGATTTGTGTTGGATTGGCTATCTGGCACTTTATCCAGAGGTGGTGAAACAGCCCGTAAATGGGGCATCCATCTCAAGGCATGTCATTTTTATGACATAAATAATTACATGCCTTTTACAGGAATCTTGAGAATTCAGGTAATGCTACTTTTGATAATGTAACTGCTTACTTTTATCATCTCTGATTGGTGAAAATTTGATTGCACCAACTGGAGGTTTTAATATGAAAAGTGGCACACATTGACTAAAAAAATTAATTGTTGAATTAAAATAGCTAACCACTAGGCAATAGAGCAAACATTACAATTTAGAAAGACACTCACCGATCTTACATGATTCACCAATGGGGTGACAGTGTTTACATTCTCAATTAAACTTTTGAATCCTGCATGAAGCCTTTGACCTCCATCACTATCATCATTTTTGAAATATTCTGCATTATTATGAGACAAATCCTTTAATGACTCATAAAGAGTATTAGTGGGAGTAACATTCTCTCGGAAGGCGGTATCTCCTGGACAACACGTAGAAGCACTAACTGGAAGGGTCTGGTTAAACATGGTCTCTCGGAATCTACTACTTGCACTTAGGAGACCACGAAACAAGCGTAAACGTATTGTCATCAAATAATGAACATAATATGTTAATTTTATTTAAAATATGCTAATTATGTCATGTCCACAAGAAACACTGAATATATTAATTTTTCATTCAAGTTAATTTTACGTCAGGTAAAATAATTACACAATATTGATGGACAGTGACACTTGCATTTTTAATTCAATTAACGTTGGACATGAGAAAATGGTATCATCAAATAATTATAAGCTATTATTTTGCTACGTCTGATACCAAAACATCGCAGTTCACCGTAAAATCATAAATTTATAATTTATTTCCGAAACGCGCAATAAATAGCTCACGACACGAAACCGAAACGTCAATGATGAATGAAGGAATAAAAAATTTTAATATACTATTATTATACTCTATGATAAAAAACATTTCCCTTTTCAAAATACAATAAAACGACGACAGTGCCCTCATACGAAAAACGCTGAAACAATATTAAAAATGTCAGTGTGTATGGATGAAAGAATTTTCTTAACTAATTTTAAAAACGCATTTACCACCAAATTCAAATGATAATGTTAATAATAAAGTTAAGAATTATCTGTTATGTTTTGTTAATATCACTTTAATAAATAAAATGAAGTTATTGGCGATAACACAATACCTAATAATAATTATTACAAGTTAAAATTCTTCACATCAAAAAAAGACTAGGAATATACATCAGGGTACTGAGTACGTAATTTTTGCTACAGCGCAAGTAACGCACATTTAACTAACCACATCTAACCACAGCGTAACGCAGAATAAACTACTTTTTAGTTAGAGCGAGTAACTAACGACTAAATCTTATGTAGTTTATTTTCTAGCCGGAAATAGCAAGGGTTGCCAACAGCTAACACAAAAAATACGAAATTTCCATTTTTTTATCTTTATCTATGACATTTTACTGCAATTTTGACACATTTGGCATTTGCCGCCAATTTGCGTCGTAGTGCGGAAGGTTCGTGCAACATTAAAATTTAATTAGTAAATCAATTCAATATCATGTAAGTATTGTTTTCTTTGTAAAAAAAGCGGCTGGCTTCAAGCAATAAATATAATCGTTAATGCATTTTTATTTTCAATTAAAATTTAATTTTTTTAATATTTAATTTTATATTTAAAACGTTACAATAACGATAAAACAAATAACAAAGCGCGCGCAACTTTGACAGCTCTAAAATACATACACATTACACATAGACGAAGGTTAACTACAACTAAACGCGACGGTAAAGTGGTAGTTTAATAAACTACGCGTTAACACACAACTAACAACTTGAGTTGTCAAAATGATCGTTACGTACTCGCTAGAAACGCGTTACGATGTAGTTAATTCTGCTACTACCCTTACGTACTCACTACCCAGCTTTATTCAGCGATGAGGTGTACGTCTTCCATACTATTTTTTATGACACAGAGAGAACGGCTTCCATGTTTATTATTATGCGACTGGTCTGCCGGCTATTCAATTTGAAGGAATGACATGAGTATGAGAGAGAGAGAGAGAGTCAGAAGGCAGTAGGTTCATACAGTATAGCCCCCCGCAAATTTAAGATAATATATTCTACAGTCTGGCTAAAAAGAGTAATAATTAATTATTGATGAACTAAAATGTTATCTCTATGACATTTTAAGGGTTTATTTTTTTATTATCGTCAAAAAATACCAGCAAACACAGAGCAATAACTTCAGCACTCTGATTTACAACAGCTTACAATGTGCAAGTTTTTACTATCTAGCAACCAGTGTGACCAGATTTTATTTTCAAAAACTACTAAATGGGGAAGTCAGTTTGCTTAGGAGAATACGCCACTGTCTTCCAGGCAGAAATGAGCGCCATTTTGGAGTGTGCTCATATGAACCTTCACCGATCATACCATAATAAAAAGATCTATATCCTTTCGGATAGCCAGGCGGCGCTTAAAGCCCTAGGTTCCGTAGAGGTGAGATCTAAACTAACCTTTGAATGCATACAGGTTCTAAATCGCCTGGGCGGGAATAACGCCGTAAGGCTGGTTTGGGTACCGGGGCATTGTGGAGTCATAGGCAACGAAGCTGCCGATGAACTTGCTAGAACTGGCGCTGAGAGTCTACCAATAGGTCCTGAGCCTATATGCGGATTACCGTCTAGCACTATCAGGCTTAGTCTAAAAAACTGGGCCATGGATCAAAGCCATGAAATTTGGTCCAACAGCATAGGGTTGAAGCACGCGAAGGAACTGATGACAGGGTAGGTACTCGCGGAAATTCACCACAGAAGTTTTAAAACTTAATAAAAATCAAATAAGGATTCTAACCCGGACCTTGACAGGACACTGCAGACTAAGGAAGCATATGACAAAAATTGGATTGTCAGATACCCCAACCTGCAGATTCTGTTCAGAGGAAAATGAAACGCCCATCCACATCCTCTGTAACTGTGACGCACTCGCTCGCAACCGAAGTCACATCCTCGGAGGTCCACTGCTGGACTCTGAGAAAGTGAGACTTCTCACACCAAGACAAATAGTGAGCTACATGACGCACCTAGGTCTTGAGAGTGAGATATGACACAGAAGGATGTCACAATAGATCTGTTATGGTCGCAGTGACACAAGGGATGTAAAGTAGCATTCACATTGCTTCACTTTGGATGATCATCCAGAGTGTCAGGGTCAAACCTGTTCATCGAAAGTGAACACGTCTGTTCACATTTGTTCATCCTATGCTTTCACTGCCGTGTCAACACTCACGGTCATGTTGTATGTAGTTTGACGTATTTTCGTATAAAAATAATTAAACAAATTCAAAAATTAAAAATAACACATAAATTAAATTAATATAGCTCTCGACTGCATTATAATTTTGTACATGATTCTGACATTCAATACAAATTCATAGAGAATTAAACTAATAAACTTGTTTATGGTCGTTTCAGTGAAAGGACCTTTCATCAAAATTATGACGAGTGGTAATCTCTTTCCTCCGTCATCGCTAGTGATCACTAGCGATGAAACGCCCGTTCACATTTGTTCATCTTGGAGGATCATCCGGAGTGATCACTGAAAGTGAACGTATGTGAACGACCCTTAAGGTCCCTTGACCTTTTAAAGAAAAAAAAAAAAAAAAAAAAAAAATGGGGAAGTCAAAAACTACTAAATTCTTAAAATGGTATAGGAATTTGAAGTATTTCAAGAACTCCTCGGTTTTGTTAAACAATATTTTATCACAGTACCTTTTCACCGGGTATTTGTATGGAAAAAGTTACTCGCTTAAATTTCTACCCCCCCCCCCCCCCCGTCGCCGAATTTTCAAAATGGTATAGGAATTTGAAGTATGTATTTCAAAAACTTCTCGGTTTTCTTCAACAATATTTTCTCGCAGTACCTTTTTTTACAATGTACTCGGTATTTGTACCGACAATTATTTTCGATTAGTAAGTATCGGGTACTTTTCCCAAGTACCCGATAATTTATCTACCAGTGGACTAAATACAAAAACTACTAAAAAACTACCAAAACTACAAAAGAAATAAAAACTACTAAACATTCTTGTAAATGCCTCAAAAACTACCAAAAAAGTAGGAAACTACCAAATCTGGTCACATATATATAATGAGTTACAATCCATTGGATTGGTCTGCAACGAGTTTTGACTTATTTCTCCACTCCTCCCTATTCTCAGCCAGTCTCTTCAACTCCATATATGAGCCACAGCTCATGTCCCTCTTCAGTTGGTCCATATAGGCGTCTCTCGGTCGACCTCTGCCATTTGTGCCTTCGGTCCTGCCCTCTGCGATTGCGATGAGCAGTCCTGGGTGCCTGATGTTGTGGCCAATCCAATTAGCTCGTTGTTGGCAGATTCTTTTGAGGAGTTGCCTTTTTTCGCCAACCCTGGTTAACACTTCTTCGTTTTCGACGTGTTCCGACCAATGAATCTTCAGCATGCGTCTATAACACCACATTTCAAATGCCGCTAACCGTCCGCTTTCCCTCTTACTGATGGTCCACGTCTCGCATCCATATAGCAGAATGCTCCACACAAAGGCTTTAGTGAGATTCTTCCTCACGCTTAGATCAATATTAGGGGATTCTAATATTTTGGATTTTTTGTTAAAGGCAATTCGTGCCTGGTTTATTCTGCTCACAATTTCTGATTTGGAGCGTCCGTCCTGGTTTATTCTGCTGCCCAAGTACACGAATTCTTTTACTTGTTTGATGCTCACTCCATTTATGGCAATGTTCGCAGTCGCTTCCTCCCTTCCAACGACCATACATTTTGTTTTATCTTTATTTATTTTCATGTTGTACTTTGACAACAGTATACTTTCCATTTTTCCTAAGGCTTCGTTCAGCTCCATCTCGGAGTCTGCGAGCAGTGCTATGTCGTCAGCATATCTAATCATGTCAACCTTTTTCCCATTTATTTTTACTCCTGTCCAATTCTTCATTTCTTCTCTGAGTTCATCAATAGCTTGCTGTATATAGCAGTTAAAGAGTGCTGGCGACATTGAGCATCCCTGTCTTACACCTTGTTCTACTCTCGCTTCTGCGCAGCTCTCTCCGCTTTTAATTACAGCCATTTCATTCTTGTATAGGCTCCAGATTGCTCTTCTGTCCTTATAGCTCATTCCTATCTGGTTTAGAGTCTTAAAAAGTTGTTCCCATTCTACTTTATCGAATGCTTTTTCTAGGTCGATGAATGCTACATACGTGTTTCTATTCACTGTTATTCTCTTTTCAAGAACAAGTCTTAGACTCAGAATTGCATCTCTTGTACCTGTCTCTTTGCGGAATCCAAATTGATCTTCTGAAAGTGTTTCGTTTATTTTATTTTCCGCCCTTTTCATTATAATGTTGGTGAGTATCTTAGAAGCGTGTGATATCATGCTTAATGTTCTGTGTTGTTCGCACTTTGTCGTGCCTGTTTTCTTAGGTAGCGCTCGTATCAGACATTTGGCGAAGTCCTCAGGTATCTCTCCTGTGTTATATATTTTGCAGACAAGCTTATACAAAGTGTCAAGCATGCCGCTTCCTGCGCATTTAAGCAGCTCTGATGGAATTAGGTCAATACCTGGTGCTTTGCCGTCTTTCAATTTTGATAAGGCATTATCAAATTCACTTCTTAGGATATCATCTCCATTATTTTCTTTGTCATATTCTGTTTCCAGTGCTTTACTTTCCTCAAGTATGTTCTTTCTGGTCACACTGCTAGCAATATTACTAATAGTGATGTTAATACCAGATACTTTTTCACACCGAGTACCGAAGGATAATCCATGCAAAATACCCGTTATTTAATAACGCAAATATTACCGCTACCAAAAAATGTGAACCTATATTTTTTCAGTTTCAATTTTCATGATTTGTTGATTTCACTTGTACTCTAAATGTTTACTTTGCCAATTTTTTTAAAAAAGTATAAGAATTAGAAATATTTCACAAACTCCTTTTTGTAGAAGAATATTTTCTCGAATTCCAGAATTTGATAATTTTTCAATCTCCATCATTAGAATTTTGTTATTTTGCTTGCATTTTGATATCCCCCCCCCCTTCCTACGACAACATTTTTTTACCGAACCGGTACACCAGTAATAAAAAAAAATAATCCTATAATAATAACCGATATGTACCGGAACTATATCACTACTTGTGTTCCATACATAGATATATTTATACTACATAACTGGATGAATAACTCGCTGCGTATCGCGAGCCAATTACAATTTGGCGGCAAATTCATCAGCATTTTCTAGGGTCATTTTATGACACCAGAAACTGCATCTATTTACTACATTATTACTTATTATATGTATATAGGTATCTATGCCATTACCATATTTTTTCCCTCTATATCAATTATTTGAACTCAAATAATATTATTACTACATTACACAACCCTACAGTATTATTTTTACTAATTTTCTTTTACGATAGCATTATAATTGTTATAGCTACACACATGTATCACACATGTATCGACCAATCTAGAGCATATCAGTCTGTGGTGCAAAAACCATGGACTCTTGATCAATCCATCAAAATCACAAGCGATTATCATTGGTAGCTCTAGGAATCTATCTTCTATTAATTCAGTTGCTCCTTTACCATCTTTAGTCCTGAATGACTCAACCATCCCCTTTTCAGATACAGTTAAAAACTTGGGTTTATTTTTCGATACTAAGTTATCATGGTGGAAGCAAATTAATGAAATCAGTAGAAAAGTATTTGCTTCACTTCATTCACTTAGAAGAATGCAAAATTTCGTTTCTGCAGACACAAAAAAACTACTGGTTCAGGCACTGATCCATCCTATATTTGATTATGCAGATGTTTGTTGTTTAGATCTTTCAGTGGAAAGTTTGAGTAAGTTGGAACGTCTTCAGAACACTTGCATCCGTTATATATTTGGTTTGAGGAAATTTGACCACATATCTGAATATCGTGAGCTCCTTGGTTGGAAGTCCATTCCCCAACGCAGAGATGTTCACACTCTTTGTCTTCTTCATAAGATTATCTATGATCCTACTATCCCATTGTATCTTAAGGAAAGGTTTGAATTCTTAAATTCTCATGGATTGCCTTTGCGATCATCTTCTAATAATCTCCTGGCTATCCCGCCCCATCATTCAAGTTGTTACACAGACTCTTTTACAGTCCATGGTGCCAGATTATGGAACCAGCTTCCATCAAAAACCCGAACATGTATGTCTTTTAATACTTTCAAGAGGAAGATCAATGGTCACTAGTCATTTTTGTCGTTACATAGATTCGTCCTTAAGTAGCATTCACATTGCTTCACTTTGGATGATCATCCAGAGTGTCAGGGTCAAACCTGTTCATCGAAAGTGAACACCTCTGTTCACACTTGTTCATCCTATGCTTTCACTGCCATGTCAACACTCTCAGTCATGTTGTATGTAGTTTAAAATATTTTCGTACAAAAATAATTAAACAAATTCAAAAATGAAAAATAACACATAAAATAAATAAATATAGCTCTATACTGCATAATATTTTTGTACATGATTCTGACATTCAATACAAATTCATAGAGAATAAAACAAATAATAAGATAAAACTTGTTTATGGTCGTTTCAGTGAAAGGACCTTTCATCAAAATTATGACGAGTGGTAATCGCTTTCCTCCGTCATCGCTAGTGATCACTATTGATGAAACGCCCGTTCACACTTATTCATCTTGGAGGATCATCCGGAGTGATCACTGAAAGTAAACAAATGTGAACGACCCTTTACATACATTTTTTTTTCTTCTTTCTTCTCGTGTACTCATTCACAATGAGCAGTCCATCCCCTTAACCCCTCCTTCCCCAACATGTGTGTTGTTTTACATTTCGCACTTATAATAATTTTTTCATGTATGTATTATATTTACAATATTTATTTTTGTATCTATTTGTATGTATGTATTATTTATTATAGTTTATTTTTTTTAACTACTTAATAATATGTATTACATATTTTAGTTTCTATGTTCTTAGAGATTTATTATTATTTTTATTTTTACATATATATTTCTTTTTCCATTTGTTTATTATTTTATTGGGTTAGTTGGAAGATATCGCGTCCCTGCGATAAACTCGCCCATTGTGCAAAATTATTCGTTTATACCATGTATCTTCATCATTTGTATCCATATATTTTGTACAATAAAGTTTATTATTATTATTATGTATGTAGACTTATTTTATTATCACCATTTTATCTTCCTTCTCTCTATTCTTAGATAATTTCTTATTAATGTCTTAATTCTCTCTATTCTTAGATAATTTCTGATTCATATCTTACTTTAAAACATGATTATGGCTGACCATGTTCATCCGAAACGTCGGAAATATATATCCCATCAGGGAATAATCAAGTACACGGAGTAATCCGATACAAAATTTTATATAAATAATTTTATATAATAAATATTATAGGAATCACGGGATTGTTGACACAGGAAACTGGGGTAAATACTTAAATAAAACAAGTTATTTGTAAATACTTTATCTGTATATTTTGAAGCAAATACAATAATTTTTGAAGCATTAATAGATCTAATCACAAAATAATTAAAATACATTCAAATAACAAATAATATTGCAGCACATGAAACTATCATACTTAATACATCGGATTCAATTAAAATATAATCATAAAATATTAAACATTACTAAAAGTAATTAGTTATTAGTATACTTTTGTCTTATAGTAGTATTATTTTAAAGTCCCTTTACTCCATCGATTTGTGCAATTATAAGACGAACATGAAATAACCATTTTAGCGATTAGGAGAGTAAATTATAATTTAAAACGTCGAAAAATCCTTAAAGCGCTCTTATAAACACGGAAACACGCACTTCTCTTTTGCCTAACAGAAACGTCAAACGCTAGAATTTTTTGGACCGCGCCAAGAACATACATAATCATAGAAGTTATTTATCCAGTTATGTAGTATATATATCTATGGTTCCATAGCACCATAGCCAAGCCCGCTCTTTCCGGTTTTGTCCGCCATTGAAGGTAAATGTCTTTCAGGCCACATGGCCTGTATTTGTTAATGAATTATTAGTTTATACTTTTTATTTTCGTGTTTCGACAACTCACAAATTAAGTCCATTATAGTGAGTTCAATTTACGTATAAATTTGCTCGTAGTATGACGATTTCTTATGTTACAATAATGTGATGTTTTGACAGCCGAATATTCCGATAGTTATTTTGTCACATTGTTTCAGATGCCGTCTGTGACGCTTAAAGACGTAGAACAGGATAAAGTGGTGAAGGAGATCGCCGCCTTCCTTAAGAAGTAAGTGATGAATCGTAAACGTTACATTGAAATGTAATATTTAACTGTCATGGTGAACGTCAACACAACTCCACACGGACTAACCTCTCGATTCCACTATGTTTAAATAAAAAATACATTTGCTTTATAATATGTGTTCGTCTCACATTATAACATAATATCTAATGCTGGTGACTCGTATTTCCCTCTCGATCCAAGTTGAAGTGCCTTAGTAAATACCTAAATTTCCACAGGATATGCATTAGAGCTGAATGAATACCATTTCTTGTGTGATAAACTGTATGCCTACAAAATAAATTATAAGTAGAAAATATTTTTTAAGTAACATACCTCTCCTAATATTTACCAATTATTTTAGTTTCTGAATGTGGACTTGTTAGAAGTTCGGGATTCTTTTTCCAGGTTATGTGAATGTATCTAAATGTTGATTATTTTTATGTAGTATTTTACCTGGAGAATAAGAATCTGGTGGAGTTTTGTTTTTTTTTTTCAGCACAAGATTTAAATATATGAATCTGATTTATAAGAGAATACATGAATTTGAAATTACTGTAGTTATGCATCAAAGTTATTATTGTTGTAAAATAAATATTATCAGTCAGGTGTCAGAATGTTGTAAACATTATCAATACGGCGGCTACTCTTGCCTTTGAGTCCCAAGGTCCTAGGTCCGATTCCCGGCCAGGGCAAAATGAAGAATGACCTTTTTCATATTGTCCTGGGTGTTACATGTTTAGTGCATTGTATGTGTATCGTCGCGTTAGTACCCATAATACAAGATTCATATCATAGTTTGGGACTAGCTTGATTTGTGTAAATTGTTTATAGAAAAATATACATGTGTATTAATGGCTTGTCATCATCAAAATGCAATTGTAACCGTAAATATATGTTGTACTAAAAATATTAGACATGTTAAAAATATTGTATGGAACTGTGCATTGTGATTCACACCACTCGTAGTTGTGCAAGACTGAATGTAAAGAATACTGAATTTACAACAATTAAATATCAAAATATTTGTAATGTATGGAGTATTGAGTTATCTCATTGGATTGCCAGTCTTAAATATGAAATACTGGCATAGTTATTTATTTTTTACCACAGATTAGTCAAAAGTCATAAATATTTTCAATTCCACCAATAAGTTTTTAATCTGAGACAGTGGTTTCATTGTTTTTCAAATGATTTAACTGTTGGACATTAGTAATTTGTACCTATTTGTTGGAAGAAACTGTGCCTTTTGGCAGTGCCGGATCAACCGCATTTTGCGCTTGGTTCAAATAGAGATACTGCGCCCCCCCCCCTCCCCCACCTCTTTTCCAAAAAATATTTTCGTATCATAACAAAATGTGATAATACGCAAAAAATATGAAGTTACGTTTCTTATTTGCCTACTTTTACAAAATGTAATTAGTATCTACCTACCTTATAAATTTTTTTATATCGACCTACTACCATGTTTATTAATATACCTAGGCGTAACATATTTTTGTATCTTGATATTGAAAATTTTTACTCAAATACGAGTGTTTTTAGTATAAACATGATGTGTAGCTATAGTTAAATGAAAAATATTTATCTACCTATAGCTAAATAAGAAAACGTAGCCCCAAGAGGACATGGCGTCATGGGATAGATACATAGATAAACATAACTATTAATTTACCTAAATACAATAATTATACTACTATTTCAATACTTACATGGGATGTGTGCATGTGTGGAAGTAAAATTAACTATTATATCCTATATAAAAATTAAAATAACTGAAGAAAACTACAAACACTCACAAAATCTCAAGTATACACTTTGAGTAAACACACGAAAAAACAGAATAGAAGATAATAGGTACATAAAGTTTCATAAGCCAAATAAATCTAATACGAAAATTAATAACGATATTTAGCAATATCATACGATAATAATAAATAATTATTTTTACGCCAAAAAATTAATACGTGCGGTTCATTAAGTAAATAGGTACCTACTTAAACGCAACGGATAACGGTCATTTGTCATCATAATAGAACAGCATTCATAACGGCGGTCAACTGCAAAAGAGTTTATGCAAACAAAATCAAAATCGTCCAAAAACATAATAGGTATAATAATATAATCGTTATGTAGGTATGAAAATATGTAGGTATATTACATTAGGCTTTCAATATTTTAATTAGTATTGTAATAATATATGCCCATAATAGTATTTGGTTGCAAAATTTTTAAAATATTATAATCTACGCATATTATAACATTTATGTCACTATTGCAACGATTAAACCAGAAGCGAATGTCATTCGGGTGCACGAAGTACATCTTCTATAAAACGAAGATAATCCATGTTGTTTGGAGCACAACCACCTAGTGTTTTAAGCTACGTTCTGTTATACTCAACCAAAGCACACATTGTTTCCGTTAGGTAATAGTTTCATTTCTGGTTGTTGTTTGAATTTTAAAGGGCGCCTTGTATGTATTAGTGAGAATATATGTAGGAGCGCAAAGGGCGCGAGGTGGTTGTATATGTAAGCACTATTGGATCAGTTGGTTGCATATCTTGTATGTATTAGTGAGAATCTATGTAGAAGCGTTTAGAGTTGTATTAGTGCTGAGCGGGGCGCAAAGAATAGTACTTGGTTGTATGAGACATTGAAAAAGCGGAGATACACGAGATTTTGACCCTTATTATATATGGAAAAGTTAGAGTACGTAACATTCAAAATCCTTTGAACTTAAATGAAGAAATCAAATTGTATTATTTGAGTCGACAGTGATGAGGTATACCTCATTATAATAAGAGTGTGCTACTTTTCGCGGGAATTTCAAAAATAGTTGATATTATAAAACCGATACATTTTGTGTTATTTGTAACTTTCTATGCTAGCGGAAGTATAGCAATCAATGCGGAAGTACTTATTAAATTTTTTATTTATAAAATCTCGGATTAAAACTTAATCCAGAGTTAATCTATGTGCCGCCTTATACTTTCGGCGCCCTGGTGGGCCGAACCATTTGAACCTATGGTAGGTCCGGTGCTGCCTTTTGGAGGTGATCGTTATTACAAGTAGAGTGTAATATGATAAATGATTTTTATGGTAACGTAGTTATCATGTCATTTCTACTGATGACCTGCTACTTCGTTACGAACATCACATACACAAAATTATATGTGGAAAATCATTTAGGTATTACCAAAGCTAAGCTGCTACTGATCACATCGCCGTATAATTTGCTATGGATGATCAATATGATCATTTATTCACATTCTTTATAGCTTGACAAATGAAACCTTTTTAGTTCAAATGGTACAACTAGAGTCATCTGTTATCCACGTAAAAATATTATGTGATACATGTAGGATGCAGAAGCAGATGTGTCTATGTCTACATAATATTTTTATTTAATATTTATTTATACTTGTTATATATTATGTGATACATGTAGGATGCAGAAGCAGATGTGTCTATGTCTACATAATATTTTTATTTAATATTTACTTATACTTGTTATATATTATGTGATACATGTAGGATGCAGAAGCAGATGTGTCTATGTCTACATAATATTTTTATTTAATATTTACTTATACTTGTTATATATTATGTGATACATGTAGGATGCAGAAGCAGATGTGTCTATGTCTACATAATATTTTTATTTAATATTTACTTATACTTGTTATATACATAATATGGTGATACTAATGACTCTGATGATAACAATATAAATCAAGTATTTGCTTTTGTTCCAGTAATTTTAAAGAGCCATTATTTCCACCTCTAGGGAATAAATTCTCCCTCTGTAAATTGATTATATTTCATGCAAACATGTTTTTTTGTGTATAATTCCTTGTAATCAGAGAACTGTAGAGAATGAATTATTTTTTTGTCTCCAGGTCAGGCAAACTCCCAGTCCCTGAATTTGTGGACTTGGTTAAGACTGGGCGATTCAAGGAGCTGGCTCCCTATGATGCTGACTGGTATTATGTCCGTTGTGCCTCTCTCGTCAGACATATCTACATCAGATCACCCATTGGTGTAAAGACTGTCACCAAGATCTTTGGTGGACGCAAACGCAATGGTGTCACACCTGCTCATTTCTGCAGATCTTCCGCTGGCATAGCTAGGAAGGCTCTCCAGAGTCTTGAAGCTTTGAAATTAATTGAAAAAGTTCCAGAAGGTGGCAGAAGATTAACAAAGCAAGGAAGAAGAGATTTGGATCGTATGGCTGCCCAAGTCAAAGCCAAGGCCCGCGCGCGCAAGGACACACAAGGACCTCTTGTTCTGTAATTTTAATATTATAAATAATAAACTATAAAACCTCTCTATTTTTGTTTTATTTTTAAAAGATAAATTCATTTTAAATACACCTTGATAGCAAGATTCCAACAGTTTCCAAGTAAATGCATGATGTACAATCTGGAATAATTAACAAATTTTTCATCTGCGAGTTCTCAACTTTGACTACTGAATCTTAGGATGTTTCATAGAAAAGTTGAGATACATTTGATTGAAGCAAGTATTTGAGTCTGTTTTCATTTCTAGAAAAGACAACACCAATGTAGTATTCTCCAACTAGCACGATAATCGACAGGCTATACTAAAACCAACTGGAGAACCATGCTTACGCGATGCAGTTATTGTACAAGAATTAATTGGAAGAAGTGAGAAAGGTATCTCAATGCTCACGTATTGGCTTAAGTGATCTCTTGGTGTCCATAGATAATGTTCACCAATTCTGCCATTCTCAGTGTCAATATAAGGCTTACTGACTGAAACAAACATCCCTAGATTTCTGAGCTATCCAGGTGGACGGTGGGTCTCCTTCAATTATTAAAACATTTGATGTAATTCACAGATGCAACCATTTTTTGGGATCATATTTCAGATCTGAAATGAATCGAGACATCACGGGTATCTTAATATTTCATTGAATGCTAAGTGTCAGGGGTGATGTCCAATCCCCTGTAAAGATTGAGAATAGAGTTTGATGTTGATAATCAAGGTTTATCTGAATTGAAAGGCATTTCTAGGTTCATAATATTATTTATTTGTAGTTGCATGTGAAATTTCAGTTTTGTATGTAGACAATCTTTCACTAAGTATAAGTTACAAATGGTTATTTACTTATTTTCATAATGGAAATATTGCCAACAGTGTATATTATTATGCACAGAAACTCAAATATTGTTGAAGACAAAACAAGATTAAATTGAAAATCAAATTCATACAGAAAATACAGGGGTCATTAAAGTTTTGCAAGACTAAAAAGAAATTGAAATTAACTATAAGATGAAAATAAATGAATAAGTATAAACGGATTGTTTGTAACAAAAAAGTATGAACTGAAACCGATTTCAATGATATATATCTCAAATTTAATAGTATATTTTCAACAAATGGAATGTTTCATAGAAGGTAACAACAAATAATGGAATGATTATAATGCAGGTAAGATTTTGATTCACTATATTTCGATATGAGGGCTGACAATACCGAGTCATAATATTTTCTCATGCATATTTGATAAAATTTTGTTCCTAGATTTACATATTCTCTATAATATATATATATATTTTATTAATGTATTGATAGAATAAGATTGTGAGCATAGACACAACCACTGAACAGTTAAAAACAAAATGTCGTGCTTAGTTTATAATATGAAAAAGCTTAAATTACTAAAGTGCACTATAAGTAAAACATATCAAATTTATATCCAAACAATAAATTAAATTAAAATTGTGCATTCAAATTTTTACAACACTGATCTTTTGTGTATCTATCTGTGTGTCGAACGGAAACTGCACTATGTCAAAATTTGGCTAAAGTAATTTATGAACATAAAGTTGTAGTCCTCGTTATGCTCTTTTTGACGTTTGTGACAAAAAATGACGTTTCATGACATAGTGCGGTTTTGTTCCGATATACAGATATTGAAAGTATAAATACTAATAAAACATACAGTGATTAAATAATTAAAATGACTAGATAATTTGTGCAAAATGGCAACAAAAAATACAAAATATCACAACATGGTGCATCAAGTAACTTGAATACATTATTATTTAACATTATTTCAATAAATTTATTCTATATTTTTATTATTATCAATTGATATCCAAAGACAAGACCAAAATAGTGACTAGAAAGGATAATGTAAGAAAAAATATCTTACACAAAATAATATGAACATCAATTATATAACTTTTACGTACTTGAGATTGAATTTCTTGGATGGAAAAATATCAAACTTAAGTTTTTATTCCCCAATTATATTGGAGCATTAAAAATAAGTAAACCATAATTTATTTAAGTTGCCCCTGGAAATAATGTCTTTATTGTATTGGTGTCACCAATTAGGGTAAATATCAGTAGGGTGTCTTCCATATAAGCAGAAGCTGATAATATAATTAGACACGCCACTGATAATAATATATTTACTCTTAGCAACTCAAAATTTTTAAAATAATTGAAAATGTTTAATGATTTATCACATGTAGAAAGTGATATTTTTTTTATTCTAATCTCTAAAACATCCACGGCATCTGCTATAAGTGTGGGAGCCAATGAATATAATGATTAATGAGAATGTCAAGATGCCTTATGGCATGATCAATACGTAACATGACAAATATGGGTGATCAATTCACGTTCATCAATCGATTCATATTCCAGGGACACCTTATATAATGGAAAAGCCTTCACCAATTTCAGTCCAAATAACATAAATATAACTCTAGATGTACAGTAATATTTCAACTGCTAAGGGGTTATGTCAATATAAAATATTATATTGAACTAATGCATACATTACAATAATACGAGTAAGACACGCCATACATTTACAGTCCTTGTTGGTGTAGTACCATCACTCTACTACAGACTAACTTACTACATCAACTTACTGTATAATAATATTATTAAAAATCAATTACAATCAACCTCTACAATATTACAGTCTCTTCCAATCCGTACATAGGTACCCAGAGATAAATAAGAATATCAAATCCAGTGCCTTTCAGATGGCCCAACCATCTTAAAACAATGTCAAAGAAACAAGTCATCCTCAATTTCATGAAAATTTTAATTAATAGGAAGGTATTACATCTCAAATACCTTATTTGTTATCATTGTTTCAATATTTTAAAGCACCATGTGGTGTTTTCTATTGTAAGAAAAGATGAATCTGCACCCACACACATTAAACAATAGATTATATTGTGGGCTCAACACTATAACTACTATAACTAGACATCTCAAAATCACTAGTTTTGAGATAGTGGATAAATCATGACATTACAATCAGAAGGAAAGTAATTAATATCTTACATTTTATTAAAATGGTTTAATTACAGTACAAGGAAGCCTCTTAATTTATAATCATTACTAAAATTTACTCAAATATCACAGGCTAACATCGGTTTTTATCAATGAATTATAATTACTTTCTTATAAACACGGGATACTTCCACCTTTCTTTTGTTCAAATCCTATAAATACTGTTTGTCTCTGTATCTTATTTCACTTTTTACTAATCTCCTGATGATGGATTCGAGAGTCTCCGAATACTAGTACGCGAAGTTAATAAAAGTCATTTGGAAGTTAACTACATATTGTGTTTATTTTTTTTAATTTTAGCTAAAATCGGGAACACATACCTAACCCAAAACCATCAAAATTTGAGATGTCTAGTTCTATTGAGCTAACAATGTAGTGAAACTGTAGTAGATCAGATTCAAGCTAGATGAGGGTTTTCACAGATTACAAAAAAGCTCAGAAGTTTATTACTAAATCATTTAAAATTTTGATATATTTGAAAAAGTTACAATGCATAATTTATTCGAAGAGACGTAATATCATGGAAGTAAATTGAATTCAACTATGTGCACATTAACAAACAAGTTGAATTGAAATTGTTACAAAATTAATAACGGCACAGATGGTGTAGAAAATATTGATCATTCAATTGTTATAAATTAATATTGTTTAGAACAATTTGTTACTATGCACAAAGATGAATAATCACAAGAACAATAACTAATTAATATCATATAATTAGAATATTATGATGTTTGATAATATTATAAAACAATAGGGTTGAAACTTAACAATCACTTTTAAATCAAAGGCACGGGATGTGAGAATAAAATTATAATATAGATTACATTCTCTCTTAGGGTAAATTATAATACGAGAGGTAATCTGATTTAATAATAATTTTAAAACAAAATATATTATTATTTATGGTGCCTTTCTTATAGAAGAGGTGTGATTATTTGAAGGTAAATCCATAATACACAACAAATCATCACATTATAAATATTACAAAATAATTGAAGACATGTGTGGATAAAGGCATTATGTGGCATGTAATCAAAGTAATGAGATATTTTTTGTACTACAATGTATAAATATTGGAATATGACATCTTTGTCTGCCCTCAAACATGGATTTAAACTACATATTACGTAGTGTGCTGTATCTATTGAAAAAAATGACACAGGTCCTTTATCCATTGATGTCTTCAATTATAAATAACAATCAATTCCATTAAATAATTACATTTATTAGGACTTTCTATGATCAACACAAGTTACTCTAACTTCATGGACAAAAATAAAACTATAATTTATGAATAACTCACTAGTATAATTTTAAGTTTATCAAATAATAATTAAGTAGGCTACACTCTGTAAAGATTCATTCCTCTGTCATTTTTAAGATCAGAAAGAAATGGTAGGTAGATTTCTAGTGTATACCCACCTTTATTTAGGTTCAAGAAAACTTTTGGACTACTTGAACCACTTTAAGTACATTAAAATTAATAAAATCAGACCCAACATTAAAAAAGCTTTACAATAATATTTGTACATAAGATTTCATGTAGCTACAACATTGGTAATGTTTGACTAGAAATTTCAACAAGAAATGATAACATAATACATAACCTATGACAAATCAGTTGAGGTACACATTATGTTGATAATAATTTGTATTATATTTTTGGTATACATTATAAATTTGACTAGACGACGACTGCAATCTGTATATACTATAACACAACGCTGCTATATTGTAACATACAATTTGATTGACTAGAGAGATATAGTAATATTATAAAATAATATATAAACAACTTGTCTATATGCGTTTTAATATTGTAAAATGAATACTTCATTACAGGGTCTATTACTTATTACATGACTATCTATTTAATCACCACAGTCAAGAGCAAAGACTAGTTTTCAGCACATCTGCATCTCTTGGTTATGTCTCATATATGTGTAGTAATCTATTGAGGCTACAAAAGGAAAACTATAGTTTACACACTGGATTACAATCAACATCTGTAACCCCATCGATTTTGCTTCTTTGCTCATACAGACAAATAATATGGTGATGTCTACGAATTATTAATATATTGTTGCTAAAGAGTATAACTTCATTATACAAATATTCAATATAAATGCTATCAGAGTTTATTGAAAACACACCAGAATTTCAAAGACATTGAAAAAAAATTCTAAAGACTTTCAACAGTGCCTTAGAAATTGTGATGAGAATGAATACAAATTGATGCAAATAACAATATTATATAATATTGGAATAGGAAATATAATAAATTTCAATTATAGTTAAATGATATTCACTGTGTCGGTGTTTAGGTAGTAGAATTCCATATCGAAATAAATAAAACAAGCGTTTTATTCTACTAATGATTTAATCTGTGAGATAGACGTCTTTCGTCTTATGAGGACATCTTTCGTCTCATAAGACGAAAGACGTCTCTCTCACAGATTAAATCATTAGTAGAATAAAACGCTTGTTTTATTTATTTCGATTTAAATAATATTACAAAACTCACACACAATGCCAACAAGTGTCATTTACAAATGGAGTTAAATGTTGATATTTCAATTGTTGAGCACAAACTTAATGGAAAAATCATGAGCTTTGTTATTTTTGGTATCAACTTTACCTGCATTTATAAATACACTATAAAAATATGAAATATTGTTTATAGTGCAGCTTGTTGCTTGAGCCAATCTCGAAGATCTCTGGTTCTCTCCACTAAACTGGTAGCCACCCCACTGGGAATAGTTTGCTGAACGGCTGTGATATTTTGTTGAGATCTTATAGGATGTGTAACCTGTCTGAAGGTGTTGATTCTAAATTGTGATTGATTACCATCTTGGAGAATTCCTTCTATAGCTGGGACAGTGATAGTGACAGCATTGGGAGTAAGGCTCTGGTAGTTGGAGATATTTCTAGTAACTAGAGGTAGTTGCCATCCCATATCAGTGTAAAGGAGTTGACCTATTGGAAAGACTAAAACATAAGAAATGCAATAAGTGGTGCATGATACAAAACACACACTTAACTATTATAAATTACTTCAAATTAAAAGATTCAATCCTTTTAGTTATGCACGTCCATTGAATTCAATCACCCACCACTTTTTTTGCTTTAGATCAATTATGCTTCAAGGTTTGAGGAAAATGTATTTTTGTCAAACATAATATTGGATAGCTTATAAGGAAAATGTTAATAATTCTGTTAATTTTATTAATAATAATATAGTGAGGGACACAGTATATGGCGCCCTTGAGGTCATGTTATATTAACTCTCGCTGTCCTGTGATTGTGTAGTCAATACACATGCTTCTGTTTATCATTATTATTTCTATAAATACAATAAATAGAAAGTTAAGATTTTAGGTAATCCTCAGACACACATTTACGCATCGAATTAAAAAATTATTTAAACAATAATCGGAACTTATTAAGTATTTTAAGAACATTTTGTGGAGGTCGGGAATATATTTACAAACACAATCAAAACATCTTACCAATACAATCAAATACGCAATGTATCAACGGGTGACAAGTCAGATTTATACACGCGGCTAATGTCGCTAGACACAAATTACATCTCACTCTCGCGTACTATGCTAAGGAAGGAACAGACGAAATAGCATTATCGCTTCTCAGCCGTCTTTTACCATTCAAGGTATACTTTTCTACAACGAAGTGGTCAGAGGTTCTAAAGTAATTTATTTTTTCCGTTCCATAATTATTTTATTATTTTTTTTACATTTCTCAACACTTCTACTACTATACCATCAAGTCATATTCCACTAGTGGGGTAGTCAGCAGATCAGCTACCTCTGTGCCAACAAAAATAATAAGATATTCAAGATGGGTTGCAAACCTCATCGCCGAATTTAAGATGTAAAATATCCTTATTTTGTCGAACATCTGCCTTTTACAGGACATTTGAAAACTTCAAGAAAAGAGTGGGATACCAAATTTTTAACGGGTGCTCCACAGATAAATAATATATTTTCAATTAGGGAATTTCATTTATTGCTTTATTTTTCAATTTATTTGGGAATATTATTTACAAGTATGTTTATTTCAGAAATATTATATTTTTGTCATTATTGTGCTGGATCGCATATTGTATTTTCTATGAAACATCTAATCTTTGGTAGAAATGACTGCAAGACACTTGAGAGATGAAGAGATAGCGCTAGAAGTAGACTATGATAATGATATAGAATTTGAAATTATTAATGACAACAGATTAATTAATACATTTATTATGACAAATGTGTTATAATAAAAAATAATGAGTAATTAAAAATAAACATATTAAATGGTTTGGAACCCTTATAGTTTACGCATATGCGTGTCTGAACGTGTCTGTCGGTCGGGCGTGATCGGCTCCGCTCGTGGATTTTGTATTTTTGTCAGTTGGACTTGAGCATTCAAGACGAGTTGTTGTGCCGCTGGGTTCATAAGCGTTGGTTGATGCTTTTTTCATGTTTTTCAGCAACTATGTATATATTTTTTATGATTTTTAATTATAGTTTACTTTAATAATAAGTATCTGAATGAATTGGCTACGAATATTCCTATTTTTTCAATATTAAATCTCATATTTAAAAATGTGTAGTCACTACACATCACAGGAGCGCGTGTAAGTTTTTTATTACAGTAAAGCGAAGGTTAAACAACGCTTTACAAATTGTCCATATATATATATATATATATGAA